>UNSF01000193.1:20000-110272 GCA_900538255.1 Ulva mutabilis
CTTCGGGTGTAACCGCAGCTTTGGCACACAGATTTCGCCAAAAGCACCCAGCCGCCGCTCTTCCGAGGCATGGCAGTTGTGCATTGTTATCGAGCAGACAAACCTTCCAAAGGTGCTGAACTCCAGATTTGTGCCTTTAGGGCACTCTGGAATGGGTTGAAGCATGCTCACACCAGCTAGCCCCCTACCATGGGTACCATCGTGCGAGCCGGTTGCAGTCACAAATCCTGCAGTTCGTCCCGCATGGTTGCCCGGAACGCAGATGCCACTTCGGGATGCGAGGCCGGGCTGACAGGGCGCAGTATTCCAGGAGGAGCATGCAGGCACATATCGCGTGCCACATGGCAAACACAGGCGCCCATGGCACTGCAGATTGGGCGCATCACATACGGCGTCATCGCAGCACTGCTGCTGTGGCCCTCCACAGGCTTGCAATGCATGATCAACATGCCTTAGAGCGTCGGATGCTTTTTGCCACATTGTGCCAGAATGGGAGGCAGCAGCTTCATCAGTGGCACGATGCTGTTCGATCTGGACCTTCCGTCCCATAGCATGATGCATTGGCATGCAGAGGATCACCAGCCCAATGGTCAGCACTTTCCGCACGCTGCCCATGGTTGAGTACGTACGTCAGTGTTCAGGTGGACTGATATCGATGCCAGCCTGCACCGTATGACCTGCAGCAAGTAAGCCTCAATATTAATGAAGCCACGCATCTTGTCAAGCAGATGAATCATGTACATGTCACACTGTGTTAATCTCAATGCCATGCGCGACCTGTCCACAACGTTGTGCCGCGCGCTGGCGCGCCAAGCCCGCGCGGCCGCGCCCCTCCGTGCTAGACTGGTCGGACGGGCGCTGCTGCCGGGCCTTCCTGTCCCCACAGACGGCCTGCCGGCGCTGACAGGCCATCGCGCATAAGCTTGCGTCGCCCCCCCCCCCCCCCCCCTCGCCCATCCCGCCCCGAGAGCCCCCCCCCTCCACCCATTTCACCCTGCAGCCCCCCCACCCCCCTCCCCCCCGCACCCGATCCCTCCCTCTTCCCTCCCTCCCTCTTCCCTCCTCCCAGCGCACGTCCGCCGTTTCTCCTCTGCGCCCCTCCCCGGACACCGCTCGGGCTGCCGGGCTGGCTGAGGCTGTTGCTCCTGGGACCGGTGCCTTGCGGCCTCGGACATCGCTGTGGCGCGCGCTGTTGCGCCCGTGCAGACTGCTAGTGTCGCGCTGACGACCGCTTGTGAGCCCGGCGAGTGCTGGCTGTGTGTTTGGTGTGCGCGTGGCCTGCGTGGTACTGCGTGGTGTGTGCGTGTCTGCTTTCGCGCTGGCGTTAGTTCGTTCTGGCATTTGCTCGTGCGGCGCGTGGCCTTGGTGCTTGCGGTGGCCGGTCTGTCTGTTTGTTTGTTGCCTGGTCTGTTGCCTCGGCGCTGCTGAGTCCTAGATCTATCACTGTGTAACACACTGTGTTAATATGGCTGACGGGCCATCGCGCATAGGCTTGCGTTGTGCAAGATGTAGGTGCCAGCAGCGTACGCTGCTGGAAGAATGCAGGGCATATACATATCTGTGAAAGCCAGTGAGAGTTAAATTTGCTCCTGCTGTATGTACTTGCTCGAGCTCAGGCTGTATGGACTTGCCCAGCTGCAGGCTGTACTTGCTATATTGCTTGCCATGTGCACGTGCTATGTTGAAACGCATCGGCGTCGACACTGTGTTACACAATCATAGATCTAGGACCCGGCAGCGCCGAGGCAACAGACTAGGCAACCCGCAAACAGACAGACAGCCCACCGCAAGCACCAAGGCGTCGACACAGTGTTACACAGTGATAGATCTAGGACTCAGCAGCGCCGAGGCAACCGACCAGGCAACAAGCAAACACTGTGCCATGACGGCCAGTGGACTGGACAGGCATTGGCACTGATGATATCATCGATGCATCGACGGCATCACTCTGCCTTGGCGGGCACTGCATCACGAATCGACGATGCCATTTAAAATTAATATAGCACCTTTGCTTATAGATAGCCAGGACGCCTTTGCCACTCGTTTGCGAGATCGCTACACCGGTTGCGAACAATACGAAGATCGCGCGGATCCTGCATGCAGCCCAACACGCGTTCGGTAACTGCGCAGATGCGTACGCATGGCTTCAACGCTTCAAAGTACAGCAAGTTATACGCACGAGATATGAATTGGATCAGAGCATCACTTGAGCATTCATTGACCGCATACGGCAGTAGGTGCCATTGATGGATGAGCGTTGCAGTTGGGTGCTGCAGCTGCATACCTGTAAATTTAAATGTTAAGTGTATGCTCTCCCTCCTGCTGCCATGGCAAGCAGGACGCATGCACATATATCCTGCATGTACATGCTTTACATGTATGCTGAAGACCTTTCAAACATGTACAGGTGTGATCGCGCGAGTCTAGCTCGAGGTATCGATGCCTCCTCGCGCTATGCACTGTTACATCGCGCTATGCATGTATGTATGTCGAGGCTGCCAGTGCAAGCATAACGGTAATGCCCATACATCGTGCATGCTCGAGTATATACGGTTGATATACCATACCAACTAGTACTGTCCGAGGTACGAGTTCGTACATGTGGGCACACAGTAAGCGGTCGCCAATGGTGGCCGCATGTATGTATTCCTGGTAAAGCCAACTTTATGTCACAGCCCTCGCACGGTCTGTCTGTTTGCTTGTTGCCTGGTCTGCTGCCTCGGCGCATGCTGAGTCCTAGATCTATCACTGTGTAACACAGTAGGGGGTTGAACGCGTGATTCCAAGACTGCAACATGTACAGCGCATGCTAACCAATGTTTCAGGCAGGGTGGCCTCGGTATATGTTGAACAGCATACACATAGTTGACTTGAACGTTTGTTGGAGGGATTCAACACTAATGGCATGCATGCCGTATCATAAATCCCACCTTTGTCATAAATCTTTTTTTATGTACAACCAGCACGGACGGTTGCGCACGTACATGCATCCACACTGACATCCCCACACGCTGTCGGGCTGTCACACCCACGGAATGCTTCCATGCAGGCGCGCAAGCGGCAAGATCGATCGACACGAGTTCACCAAAAAGGTTTCCGTTGGTAATGTGGTAATCTGACCATGGCCAGCTGGGCATGATGATTCTTTCTGGTACTTCGACAGGTGTCACTGACTGGAAGTCTGAAGTGTACAGCGTTTAGAATGCTCTAACGCGAATTTCATGTATATTAGATTCGTGGAGTGTCAAACCTCCAGAATCATCAAACAAACCAGGTACCGGCTACAGCTACGTACACATGTTGCAAATGCTGGGACCGCCCTGAGGGGGGCGTGCGCCCCCGCGACCAGGCTCGCATGAGAGGGGGGGGGGTGTGTGGCTGGTGTGGGACGTGCATGCCGGGGCGCAGGCGTGGGCGTGCTAGGGTGGGGCTCGTTGAGGGGGTGGTGGTGCTGGTGTGGGAATGGTGGTGGCCGGGCCTGCTGGAGGCGGACGGCGGTGTGCGGTGCACGTGGTGTGTTACACAGGCTCGCTGGCGCGCGCTACGGCCATCTCTGAGGCCGCGAGGCACCGGTCCGAGGAGCTGCAGCCACAGCCAGCCCGGCAGCACGAGCGATGTCCGGGAAGGGGGCCGAAGAGAAACGGCGGACGTGCGCTGGGAGGAGGAAAGAGGGAGGGAGGAGGAGGGACGGGTGCGCGGGGGGGGGGGGGGGGGGGGGGGGGTTGCAGGGCGAAATGGGCTGGCTGGGGCGGGGGTGCACGACGCAAGCCTATGCGCGATGGCCTGTCAGCGCCGGCAGGCCGTCTGTTGGGACACGAAGGCCCAGCAGCAGCGCCCGTCCGACCAAACTAGCACAGAGGGGCGCGGGCTTGGTGCGCCAGCGCGCGGCACAATGCTTGGGTGTGTGGGTGCGGGTGTGTCAGGTGTGCCGGGTCGTTCAGGCTTTGCACCTCAGGCTGCTGCTTGGTGCTGACTGCTTGCGGGATTTTTGTCATCTACTTGCCTACTCTTGCCCTCGCTGCCGGGATCTTGCATTGATCTCCAGAGTCCTTCGTTCCACCGTCTCCACTCCCACAATGAGTCAGATGACAATCCACGTCCCCTCCCGGAACTGTATTTGCCATTGTCCAAGTATTAGCTCTGGCCTCATCAACGTTCACCCTTTCGTCCCCCCCAGACTTGAAAAAGTCAAAACATCATTTGACCCTGTTGCCAAAAGGTGTGAAGCAAGATTCCTTTGGTGGGCCAAGATGCGGTGTTACTCATTCACGCATGGCTAATGCCATGCGCGATCTACATTAGCCCATGATGCTGTGCTGTCCCGGGTGCGCTGGCGCCAGGTACTCGAGCTCGCAGCCGCTCCCCTCCACGCTGCGCTGGCCGGGAGCGCGCTTTTGCTAGGCCTGGCTGTCCCTACTAACGGCCTGCCAGCGCTAATGTACCAGGGCGCAATTAACCCGCCCCACACCCCCCCAAGGGCATCTGCAGCCCCCCACCCCCCCTCCCCCCCCCTCCCCCCCCCTCCAGCAAATCTCAGGGCACTAGCTTGACCGGTGTTCATATGTATCGTGGTGACCGGCAGAGTCTCTAGTCGGCGGCTCAAACCTCTCCATGACTCTCTATGTGTCCACAGCACTTGAGACCTGTGAATAGATCTAGACTCCATCATGCTGCACTGGGTCAGTGTGCTGTGTTTTGCGCTGCCGGTCGTGTTTCTTGAGCATTTGGGCCATGCCGTTGTCTAGGGTGACCGTGCTTGCGATTGGTTCTATATTCCGCCATTTCTTCTCGCAGCTCTGCTGGGGCCTTGATGTATCGCAGTCATGGTGTAACACATCTGCGCTGGTATGCACTGTTACATCGAGGGGCTCCGATCCAGTGCACCAAGCGAACGAACAACTAGAGTCTAGACTCACATGCTACCCAGCAGATGCGAGCCGGCCAGGCGATCACCTGGCACAAACTGCGCACCCGTGAGCCGTGCTACCCTGGACATCGTCTGTCTGATCACAAACCCGTTTCCTTTCACTGTCGCCGCACTAAACTCCCGCAAGGAGTTCTCAATCCAGCGAGCCTTTGCTCTCTTGTTGAACGGCCCAACCAACGACACTGCAAGCGTGTTGAGGTACTGCATGGCATGCGACCCTAGTCTGCCATATGTCTCGTGCACAACCGGCACCACCTTGTACGACCATCTGTGCTGGCCATGATATGCATGGCTAGCGCTGTGTGTGATGATTCGTGGTATAGTGTCTAAATACCAGAATTCGTGGTGTAGTGTCTAAATACCAGAATCATCACACTGTGCAGTTCCATTGCAAATGCACGCAAGCATGAGCGCCCACATTCTCCAGCTATGCGCAGGTCATGACATGCGTCGCATTGGGACTTCAGATCAGCGCTATGATGAGTATGGTATACCTACGTAGTTAGACGCTCTGTCACTCTCATGTACATCGCCATGTGCATGAGCTTTGTGGTACAGTGTCTAACTACTGGAATCATCACAACTTTAGATTAGCGCGCGCCGGCGCGCCCGTGCAGACTTCTAGTGTCGAGTCGGCGCCCGCTGGTGGGCCCGGCGAGTGCTGACTGTGCACGTGTGTTTGGTGTTACACGGAGATGAACGCAATAGCCCGGCAGCAAGGGCAACAGCAGGAAAGCAGACGTCCAAAACCCCCGAAAGCTGACAACAACAACAAGCAACAACTGTGTGTTTGGTGTGCGCGTGGGTTGCGTGGTACTGCGTGGTGTGTGAGTGTCTGCTTTCGAGCCGGCGCTATAACGAACTAGCTAGTTCGTTCTGGCATTTGCTCGTGCGGCGCGTGGCCTTGGTGCTTACGGTGGCCGGTCTGTCTGTTTGCTTGTTGCCTGGTCTGTTGCCTTGGCGCTGCTGGGTCCTAGATCTATCACTGTGTTATTCAACTGAAGATCCGATCAGGAGCTTGAACATTCATGTTCACAACGTTAACCTGTCTGTACAGTCAGAACCCTCATGAATTCTGTTGACTGTTGCACTGCCCTGTCAGCAATGCCCAGTCAGCATGTTTCTGCTGTGCCCAATGCAGACTCCCTCACAGAGTCATCCGGTACCAAATTGGCTGACTTCCAGCAGATGTCATGTGCAAAGAGCAGATCATGTGGCGGCCTAACCCCCCAACCGGCAGCAGAACTGCGTCTGTGTGGCTTGTGCAAGTTCCAACTTCATGTTCCAATATTAATTCAGCTTGATGCAGTTTGTGGTGCCCTGGAGGTCCACCTTACCACAAATCACAACCTACCCATCCCCTCAGGACAGCAATGCTGTTATGAACTACTCCCGTATAGCGAATCTAGGACGGTCCTCAAAGGTCCCCAGCTACATATAGTCTTGTAGCTGCTGGCTTGAGACCCGGCTCACCAGCCACATCCCAGTAGCCACAGCCATGCATGGCTACAAAGTCGGGGTGGGGTGCCAGCTCGGCTCCGGTTGGCAACCTCTGTCCTTTGTCTAGACAAACACACCATCTGTGGGGCTGCGCTCTAGTGTCTTTGGCTTGTCCCTGTGGTCAGGTTGGTGACAAATGCTCCCCAAACGACCTGTGTTAACGTTCACCTGCTCTCATGGTCTGCAGCCTGCACTGCCCATGTACTATCAATGAGGTAGAATATACACTGGATGCCGCTGGGCACAGATCTGACACAGGCTACCATGACTAGTTTCGGCCAGTGCCGATGGCCTCATCAGACGGATGTTGTGCAGTCCAACAGTCAACGGCGATCACGAGCGTAGGGCTCCTAATATAGTCCTTGAGGGTGTAGCTGTCTCAACCTGTTTTTTTCCGTCACTAGATTGAGAAAGAACATGAGTCCGGATGATGGGATCGGCATGTGTTACACGCAGATGAACGCAAGAGCCGGCAGCGAGGGCAACAGCAGAAAAGCAGACGGCCAAGACCCCCAAATTCAGACAGCAACAAGCAGCAACTGTCTCAGGCGCAAAGCCACAACGAACCAACACAGCCAACACAACCAAACCCACGCATCCACACACGCACGCACTCCCGCGCCGCACCACCGCGGCACCCACGCCACAGCCGCACACAGCAACCACCAGCCACACTGCGTACCTTCGCCCCCCCCAGTACACCTGGCCACCACCGACCCCCACGGTACCACCCCCACGACAACCAGTCCCACTCGAGCACACCACCACAGGCCCCCCACCCATGAGAGCCCGGGGGTGCACGCCCCCCGCAGCGCATGGCGTACAAGGCCTCCCCTCAGGCTGCACGGCAGGGGCCTGAGGGCGGGGCGCGAAGGGCACTGGCGGCGCCGCATCGCTCGCCCCGCGGCAGCCCACGGCCACCCGCGGGAAGGCAGTGTGATGATTCTGGTAGATAGTCACTCTATCACGTATCCCATGTACATCGCGATGTACATGGGATTCGTGGTAGAGTGACTATCTACCAGAATCATCACAAAAGCTAGGTTCTCACGAGGTCGTGAGTTCAAGTCCTGGTCATGTACGTTAAAATCGCGATTACTCGGCTGGAGGTTCGAGAGCAACCTCAGGGACGCATGTAAGGCGCGGAGACGCCTTTGGTCGGATTGGTTCGCTCGCCAGCCGGGGAAGCTTGGGGTTAGTAACCTCCAACCTCGCGATGAACATGGGATTCGTGGTAGAGTGACTATCTACCAGAATCATCACAGGCAGGGCGTGCCAGCATGACAACACAAGGCCTGCGCCGCCGGAACCGCGGCAACCGGTTCATCATGGCGGCCAGCGGCCGCCTACAGTACGTCCGATGGGATTGGCGTGTCCACATGGCCCACAGGCGTGAGCAATGCGCGCAGCATGCAGGCAAGGCACGCATGCATAGCAGCATCTCATCCTACGAAACACACAGCCGCAGCTACACGAATAACGGCAAGGCCCAGATGTCACGTGGCCTAGCCCAAAACTTCATGTGCTCCATCTACATATGGCTTCCTCCCTGTGATGATTCTGGTATGTAGACACTATTCTGGTATTGAGACACTATACCACAAATCTCATGTACATCGCATGTACATGAGCTTCGTGACACTATACCACGTGGTATCGTGTCTACATACCAGAATCATCACACTCCTGAACTGCATTAGCTCCATGCTTGATCATTTTTTAGCAGTAGCGCTTCAGAAGCTGCAGCTTCTGAGGCGCTACTGCTAAAAAATATATGCATACCTCGAGGCTCCCTCTAATTCAATTTATCATGCATCCTGACCCCCGAGTTCGCCTGCCTGGTTGACGATTTCAAAGTTTGTTTGCGGAAAGTTGCTTTGCACTCAGAATTAAACTTCAGCAACATTCACTGGAACCGAATCGCCAATCATTGCCATCTCACCGCGTGCGGAGAAAATGCTGACATGTTGATCGACATGGGGAGTGGCGGCAATCATGGCGACGCGTCACGCACACATGGCATGCGTCTTTTGAGCGTCCCGGATGCACGGTGATAGATCAAGGACTTAGCAGGGCCGAGACAACAGAGCAGACACAGCCGTGTCAAAACTGTGTAAGAACTGTACACGTGTTATATGGGGATCTCCACCGGATGCTTGCACATCCAGAACACGTGCGCTGCTGGACGTGAAGGTGATGCACCCGCTTGCCAGGTCGCATGTGCCCGGTGCGTCACGTGAGGCTGGCGCGACCGCCGAGAAGGGCGAACGGCAAAAGCGCGACAAATATGGCGCCGTCACAGGTGCCGCCCAGTTCATCCCGCTCGTACATGAGACGTACGTCAGGGTTGAACAGGACGCGTACTGCTTCCTCCAGACGGTTGCGGAGGTTGCCGCGGGACACGGCGCGGTGTCAAAGCGTACTTTCCTTCTCAATGCCATGCGCGACCTGTCCACAACATTGTGCAGCGCGCTGGCGCGCCAAGCCCGCGCGGCCGCGCCCCTCCGTGCTAGACTGGTCGGACGGGCGCTGCTGCCGGGCCTTCCTGTCCCCACAGACGGCCTGCCGGCGCTGACAGGCCATCGCGCATGGGCTTGCGCCCCCCCCCCCCCCCCCTCCTCCGCCCATCTCGCCCCGCGAGCCCCCCCCTCCACCCATTTCGCCCTGCAGCCCCCCCCCCCCCCCCCCCCCCCCGCCCCAGCACCTGATCCCTCCCTCTTCCCTCCCTCCCTCTTCCCAACTCGCAGCGCACGTCCGCCGTTTCTCCTCTGCGTCCCTCCCCGGACACCGCTCGGGGTGCCGGGCTGGCTGAGGCTACGGATCCTGGGACCGGTGCCTCGCGGCCTCGGACATGGCCATAGCGCGCGCTGTCGCGCCCGTGCAGACTGCTAGTGTCGAGTCGACGACCGCTTGTGGGCCCGGCGAATGCTGGCTGTATGTTTGGTGTGCGCGTGGCCTGCGTTGTACTGCGTGGTGTCTGCTTTCGCGCTGGCGTTAGTTCGTTCTGGCATTTGCTCGTGCGGCGCGTTGCCTTGGTGCTTGCGGTGGCCGGTCTGTCTGTTTGCTTGTTGCCTGGTCTATTGCCTCGGCGCTGCTGAGTCCTAGATCTGTCAATGTGTAACACACATCCAGAACATGGCACCAGAGCGCCATATCAGAGCTTTGCGCTCTTCATGCTGTAGATGAAACTTACCAGGAGCTTAGGGTTGCGCATGCATATGTTCCATGGCGAATCGCTGCAGCCACCTGCAGCCAGCTGCAAAGCAGGGTCCGCATTGCGCCTCTCACGCGTCTCACGCCAGCATAGCTGTCACGTGACTGCAACCACCGCAGCACAGCCACCCAGCCGTGCACACGCGACTCGCCTCTCTGCCACCATCTGCTTCATTCGGTCGAGTTCTTGTCTGAAATCTTGAACGTAAATGGCGCCCAAGCTGTGTCCGAATCACCAAATGCACTAGCGCGACTGAAGAGGATCTGATTGCTAAAGCAGTAGTCTGCGCCGAGTCTGGGTGTGCTCTCGCAAACCTGCTCCCCCGCGCTTGCAATTGACCGCGGGCTGCTGCGAGTGTGGCAGTGTGGAGTCCAAAGAACCCCGCATACCTTTGTATACGTACTGCTGTACCTGCTGGGCCGCTGTCGAGGGGCTGGTCTACCCCGCACTGGTGGCACGCACCCCTGGGCTCGCTTGGCGCCAATGGGGGTTGCATGTCCGGGCAGGCTTGCAGGTGCGCGGGTGGGGCTGTGTAGCCTTATACCGGTGTCAGGGTCCATGGGAGAAGTGGGATGTGAGAGTGGGGGTGTCCGTACGTGTGGCTGCGTGCTGGCGGACGGTGGTGCGCGGTGTGAACGGTTGGAGTGTGTGGCTTTGGCATGCTTGTTGCGGTCGTGGAGTGCTATAGAGCAAATGTACAAATATTTCAGTTCATTGTGGTTCGGGAACATGTGCATGTTGATAACAGTAAAATCACATGTGCTGATTGCACCAGTAACTGAATCCGAAGAACCTTGATTTGCTTGCACGCATATCGGCGCACGCGCACTGCATGCCCCAGGCCCTGCGTTACCCAGTCATACAGATGCATGCCCTCCTGTCACGAGCTTTCTGCATGAATTCCGTCGCTTGATCGTTGGTCGAGGTGAGCGTTGATGTGTTACACAATGATAGATCTAGGACCCAGCAGCGCCGCGGCAACAGACCAGGCAACACACACACGCACGCACGCACGCACGCACGCACGCACGCACGCACGCACGCACGCACGCACGCACGCACGCACGCACGCACGCACGCACGCACGCACGCACGCACGCACGCACGCACGCACGCACGCACGCACGCACGCACGCACGCACGCACGCACGCACGCACGCACGCACGCACGCACGCACGCACGCACGCACGCACGCACGCACGCACGCACGCACGCACGCACACACACACACACACACACACACACACACACACACACACACACACACACACACACACACACACACACACACACACACACACACACACACACACACACACACACACACACACACACACACACACACACACACACACACACCATTCACATTTACACAGGGCACAGGGCACAGGGCAGAGAGGTGGTGGGGTGGGAGAGGGGAGGGGTTTAACTGATTGTTGCGCACCAGGACGCATGGTGGGGCTACGATCAGCAAGTAAGGCGTGATGGCTCGTCAGCGCAGGCAGATCGTCAGTGGCGACGGCTAGGTCCAGCAGAAGTGCTCCCTGAGCCAGGCACCTAGGGGGCCGGCTGCAGCCACATGTGCGTATACGTACGTACCTGGCTTTCCAGCACGAGGAGTAGCGTAACGGAGAAATCACGTACGCCGTGATTTGATCATGATCATGAGATCATGGAGCTCTTGGAGACTGCGCCATGGCCCCGTGCCACCTCTGCAATGGTGTGTTACACAGTGATAGATCTGTTACACAGTGATAGATCTGTTACACAGTGATAGATATGCAATGCTGTGCAGAATCTGGTACGAATCCGATACGCCTGCGGTCCGACTCTGCGGCATGTCACATGCATGTGTACCTGAACGGAGCTTGGGGTTGCCTGTGCCATGGGTAACGTAGGTTGGGGTTGCCTGTGCCATGGGTAACGGAGAGTGGGGTTGCCTGCCGTGCGGTACTTGGCGTGCCTCGGCTCGTGGACTGACGTCGCCCTCGTCCGCACTTGCGGCTGCTTTCAGCACCGCGGTGCAAAGATGGGATCCTGAGATCATGTGAGCATCTTCATGACCAGTAGGGCTGTGTGTGCGTTGAGGCAAGGCTGCGTGCCGGCGGTGCCCACAGACCTGGTGGCGTTGCAGGGTTGCCTCAGTGTGCACATGTGCGCGCACAGCTGGCGAGAGGGACCTGGCCGTTGTAGGGTGGTGGCTGTGATTGGTTTCAGAGGCCGCATGTCCGTGGGAGGGGTTGAGTGTGGCTGAAGGTTGCTGTGGGTGGCTGCAGCTGGTGGGCGTGTATGGCTGGTTGGCATGGTGCGCTTAGAGCCGTTATAGTGTTAGCGCCGTTGTAGAGGTGGTGGTGTGTGCTGGTGTGCGGTTGTGGCGGTGCGTTGTGGCTCAAGTGTCCTGTGCGTATTGCCGCTTGCTGGGGTTTGGTTGGCTGGTTGCTCAGGCTTCTTGTTCAACAACATCTTGCCCTTGCTGCCTCTTGCGTTGATCTCTGTGCAGCACCAATGCTACTCTGAGTAAAGTTACGCTCAGCTCAACGGCGACGTCGGTACCGGTCACCCGCGACCGGTCACACTCGAGTGGTCGACCCACGGTCCAAACGCATGCGCAGTCATGCATGGCAAAGGCACCCGAACCGCCGCGCGGCTGATAAACGCTGACGTGGTCCAGGAGATGTACGATCAATGAGGTAGATGATACCCTAGATGCTGCTGGTTACAGAACTGACACAGGCTACCGTGACTAGTTTCGGCCATTGCCAATGGCCTCATCAGAGGGATGTTGTGCAGTCCAGCAGTCAATGGCGATCACGAGCGTGGGGCTCCTAATATGGTCCTCGAGGGTGTAGCTGTCTCAACCTGCTTTTTTCCATCACTGGATTGAGAAACAGCATGAGTCCGGATGACGGGATTGGCGTGTCCACATGGCCCACAGGCGTGAGCAATGCGCGCAGCATGCAGGCAAGGCATGCATGCATAGCAGCATCTCATCCTACGGAACACGCAGCCGCAGCTACACGAATAACGGCCAGGCCCAGAGGTCACTTGACAAGCGCACAGAGAGTCTCAGTCATGAAAACACCAGTTCCTGACCCACCGCGCAGACGTGAGCGGCGGGCGCTGGAGAATCTGGAGCCAGCATACGGCGGCCTGACCGGGGCACAATTTACACAAGCCTTGGGCACAATCGTCCAGCAGGTGTGTGCTGCAAATTCCTAGTCGACCTTCGGATTCACCAAGCCCAGTCTGTGACGCCCATCATCCACGTCACCCCACCCAAGTGCACAATGGCGTGTCTGCGCGTCCTCGCCCGCCTCTGCTTCGAATGCCCCGTGCTCGGCCTGTTTAGAGCTCTGCAAGCCTGAGACTACCGCGTACCCGCATGTGGCGGGTCCAGGCCAGGACTACATGCAGTTGGTATATACCGATTCGTTTCGAAGAATTTGTCGAATCCCGGTCGCATGCAGCAGACACGCATAAATAGGGAAATACCGGCACACGGCTGTCACACCAGCCTGCTGAGCTTTGGTCACAATGTGTATCGGGCCCGGTCCGCATTCAGGATGCCATGTCCGCGAGACGGGCGATTCATGTAGAGATTGGAAATTCACCGTCGTTTTCAACGCTTGGGCTGACGTGTATCGTGTTTCCGCTGGCGGTGGAGGCATATCTGCATGCATGGTCACCGCGCGTGAGATGCGAGCTATACCCTTGAAAAAAAAGGAAAGCCGGGCATTGGCCACTGCTCACAGGGGCGGGCGAAGGTGGAACACGCGAAACAGGAGCCGGGGCGGGATCGCAAGGCACACACGCAGCCGGGCCAGCACACCAAGCCCGCAGCCGAGACCACGAGAGCAGGCAAACAACCCCCACGGCCGCCGGCGCATCCGAACAGACGGCAGACACTCGTGCAGCCACAACAGTAACAAAAGTCGCCACCAAGCGCACAAATAGGGAGCGAACAAAGGCGCCAGTGCAGCGCGACAGCGCAGCCGACGGGTCCAACAGAAACAGGACAACATAGGCCGTCGCAGCAGCGTCACAAAGGCCGCCCGCACAGAACGAGCGATGCACGACCGCGCGAGCAGCCGGGTCCTTCTCCGTCGCACGCAGCATGTCAGCACGCAAGAAGGTTGGAGAAAGACGCCCCGAGCCGTTGCAGACATGCGGGCAGGTGAGGAGAAGGTGCTAAATGTGCGCCACCTGTACATGTGCTCAAACGCGGCATCGCCCGGGAACACTGCATGGGCCTCATAACTTTGAATCATTGTGCTCATACAACAAAAACGTTTTGTCGGACGTTTTGTTGGACGTTTTGGAGGCGGCCGATAGCTGCTGCGGCGGACCGGGAGCCTGAGCTGCGGCTGCTGTGTCGATGGCCGGCCCCACGTCTTTCTTTGCTGGCTCCCCCTGTCTTCCCACGGGTAGCCAAAGGCTGCAGCGGGGTAGGCGATGCAGCACCACGCGCGCCCTTCATGCCTCGCCCTTACGCCCCTGCCGGGCTGCAGTCGGGAGGTTGGTACACCGCGCCCTGAGGGGGGCGTGCGCCCCCTGGGCTCTCATGGACGGGGTGCCTGCGGTGGAGTGCTCGGACGAGATGGCTGCGGTGGTGGTGGTGCTGTGAAGGGTATGGTGGTGGGCGAGCCTGCTGGGGGTGGACGGCGGTGCGGGGTGCGGACGGTCGCTGTGCACATGTGGGGCCTTGGCGTGGTGCAGTGGAGTGCGCGTGTGTGGCTGCACGGGTGTAGCTGTGTCAGCTGTGCCGGTTTGTTGTGGCTTCTCGCCTGGGACTGTTGCTGCTTGTTGCTGCCCGGTTGCGGGGTTTTGGTCGTCTGCTTTCCTACTGTTGCCATCGCTGCCGGGCTCTTGCGACTATCTCCGTGTAACACATTAAACACACATGCGGGGCATCGTGCGTGCCATAATAAAGCATGATCCCCAGGGGGGTGCGACAAGCGGATTGCCATGAGGGGATAGAGCACACAAGAGGGTGCACGTGTGTAGGGCGCCACACCGTGCGGCGGCAGGCAGAGCCCCCTAGCCAATGGGTTCCAAGGCGCGAAAACCGGCCTGGTGCGCTTGCGTAGCCTATCCCGCATCGGGCCCGTTGCACAATCAGTCACAGCATACAAATTGAAGAATGCAGTGCATATCTCCGAAACAAAATATACTACCAAAAAACACATTGTGAATCACGCCGAACCCAATCGTGCATCGGCCACAGCACCTCTGCGAATACGGGCGGAAGAACGAATAACTTGCACCACCGTATATGCAGACCTTACGCTTGCTCCCAAGTGCATGGTTGATCTTCAGCAGTCTGTACTACCAACTGTTGTGCCTCTCCTGCATAAATGGCTCCTGCTGCTGGAGCTTAGCTGCAGTGGGGGCGATCGCTGATGAAGATCAGCACCTGTCGCCTTTCGCACTGTGCCGGTGATGCTGGACTGCTTGACTTCAATAGATTAATAGAGGCAGCCTGATCATGGCCGATATAGGTACACAGGGGCATGCATGCATGCTTGGATACACAGCAGTCGATGTGCAAACCCCAGCATATCGTAAAAGAAACACCCCCTCAACATTTGTCGCATGCTCACTCGATGTTACACGGGTAGCCCAAGGAAGCACTGCGCAAGGATTCTCCATGCCATGGTTATGTACAAACCTGTTCCATGCCCAAAAATGTATACTTTTTCCTCCAGAATTACCCGCCACCGGGGGTCTAATCTACCAGGATGTCACATCATGCCAGAATGTCCACATGTTCACAGACCATGTCCATCTGTCGCCAAACAAACCGCACGGCCGGGCATAACACCTGCATCAGCTCTGACCACATGTCCAAGTTTGAAAGCGACTCCAAACCTCTACATGCACACACGTTTCGTGTCAGCGCCTACGTTCTGAACCTCGCCTGCGCAGCCCTGGAGAACGTAGTCAGCCCGTCCACTGGCGGCCTCGGTGCCTTGTACCCCTTCCGCCGCTCCAGCTTCTCCTGCGCTGACAGCACAGACCCAGCATGCGCGGTCTGGGGTCGTGCCACGCTCCTCCCATCACCCCAGCCAGAACCTCGCGGTGACGCAAGCGGTCCATCCAATCGGTTCGTGCCAGCAGTGCTCCTGTGGCCGCGGCACGTCTGCGGCCGGGACACAGAAGCCCGGCTCCCGCCAGCCAGCGAGCCCGTGCAGGACGCGCCATGCTGTGCTGTGCACTGTGCCGGCACCCGCAGAATGTCCGGGATGTCGGCGTCATCGGCACTGCTGCCGTCAGTAGAGGCTGTGTCGCCGTTGTCCATGCGTGCGAGGACCTCCGGGTCGGATAGGAACGGTTGGACGCTCTCCTTCGCCGGAGTCGCAGGCCGCAGGGACAGCATGGACGGCCGGGCGGTGGAGGGCCGGGTGGTGCTGCCGCGGTGGTGGTCCACGGTGGCAAAGCCGCCGCTGGCGGCACTGCCAGGCCGGGAGGTCGAGTGTGCTGGGAGCGTGCTGAGGGGCAGGAGGGGTGTGGACGCGGAAAGCATGCGAGCATCCTCCTCTCCCAAGGGCTCTGCTGTGCAGCTGGCCCACGTGCCGGGGTCATCAAGCGCCCAGTCGCACTGCATGAGGTCAACAAAGGTCAGCTGGATTGCCTGGTGGTGACAAGCATCTCCATATGGACACTCTCCATTGGAGAGTCATTGCATGCATGTGTGCTGGGAAAACGGGTGCTTGCGATGGATTGTACAAGCATAGCAACTCGCAATCGCGGTGCAGGAGCATGAGGGTGAAAGAGCAGGTCAACGCATGAAGATGTGCACGGGGCACGTGCAGCCTCGTGGATGTGGACCTCGATGATGACGGATGGACAACGTGGCCTGGTGCACAGCCGCACGCATGAACACAGCCCGTGGATGAAAAACTGGACCACGTGCCCCGTGCACATGACCACCAAGCACAGGGGTGGAAATTGACTGCACATGCGAAAAACAGCAGGCCTCGGGCGAACGTTGGCATGGATGCCTGGAGTGGTGTGTGCAGCAGGCCAGCGCTACACAGCAGTGCCGTGCAGTGCCCACAAATGCGAAAACAGCACAAAATGCCGTGACAGGCATGCATGGCGAGCACCACGTGAGACACCCTGCGCTGATCCAAGCAGGACATCGCATCTGATTCAGGCCCGCACAAATGCGCCGACCCGAGCGTTGTGATGGCCTCAACCACTGACGTACGTAGCCGCAGCTTACTAGGAGGGTGCCAAACCTGGCCAAAGACGCCGACTTTCGCCCCGGCGATACTCCACAGGGCCACTGTGCAGTCCTGGCCAGAGGTCAACACGAGATCGCTGCGGCCATCGATCGCAGTGGCGCTGCTCACGCCGCTACTGTGTGCGCGCCACCGGGCGCATGCGGGCACCGAGACCGCTCCGGGCCGCACGCGCACGCGGCTGGGAGAAGCGGGCTCGCTGTCGGCGAGGGCGGCCGCGGCGTTCGAGAGGTCCCAGGTGCGCACGATGCCCTGCGTGTCTCCGGTGACGAGGTGCCCGTTGTCCGGGGTGATGGCGATGGCCACCACAGACTCATCCAGGTAGTGGCCTGCATACGGGCGCATGCATTGACTGCATGCAACAGTGGACCTGCCGTCACATGCATGCAGCCTGGGCATGCAGGCACTGCAGGCAGTGTACTCTGACAGGTGCAAGATGCATGTGGCTGACGTAGATGACGCGCCGACATGTTAGTAGAATGTGCACTGCTTCTCCACAGACATCCTGGTGGTGATCGGTCAGGGACGCACAAGTGTCTGCATTGACTAGCCGGAGCGGCAACGGCATTCATGATGCTGCTGGCAGTGACGACGCGGTCATCGATTCAAGCTCTAGTGAAGTCGCAGGTGTTCATTGGATATCACGTGCACACGGGCAGGCAGCAGACCGGTGAAATGCTGGTGGAGCAGGACGCAGTTCCGAATATCCCAGAAGCGTGCGAACTGGTCGGCCCCGACTGAAATGCAAACGTGCTTCAACCGGGCGCCATGCATGAACGCCAGCGCCTCCACGCCGCGTCGATGCTCCGGCAGCTGCCGCACGCCGGGCCCCTCCAGGGTGCGGCGTATCGTGCCGCTCTCGACGCTCCACACGCGCAGCGTGCCGTCGTCGGCCGCGGTGACCAGGTTGGAGGACTCATGCATGAGCGCAGCCGCGAGGATGTCAGCGGCATGGGCGTCGCGGTGGCCAGAGGGGACCTGGCGTGCGTATGGCACCTCCTTTGCGCGCAGATCCTCGAAGAACGTGAGCTTGCGGTCCCAGCCGACCGAGATGATGTATCGAGTGACGGAGCCACGCGTGCAGATGATGCCTGCAGTCAGCCATGGATGTGTGTTTCGATGCATGTGTCTTTTAGAGCAGGACCGGCCTGCACGCGCCTGGGTGCTCCTCATGCGAGATCTGGTTGTGACAGGAATGAGCGCATTGCAACAGCGCATGTGAATGACAGTGGTTCACCGGGAGAACCACAGTCCACAGATGCAGCAAGGGAAGACATGTTCTCTACGTGAGGGAGCCAGACCCATGTGTGCGGCATACTGACAATGTGGCCATAGCATGCACTCAGCGCGCACAGGAGTCGCATGGTGATGTCAGAACAAGTCTTGTCATCTATGGTGCCATTTGCGTGAATAACACGCAGTTGTAGGGCTGCAGAATCAAATGGGAAACCCCAGGAATGGCGGGAAACGACTGCTTCCTGGAAAACACCTCTAGCCACAACAGACAACTGCTTTTACCGCTATAAATTTGTAGGATCCCCCAACACTAAAGGTGCGCATGTCCAGGTGGAGATTGTCAGTACGTACTGACGATATGGTATACCGGACAGCACACATCGATGGGTGCCAGATCACGCATCGAACGTTGGCTGTGAACACCTGCCGAGCAGTGGGAGCAGCACTTGCCGATGCGAGGCGCACATGCCGATGTTTGGACACGGTCACTCAAGGCGTGCAGTCCAATCAGAAAAGCACCACGCAGACACAAGCCGTGCTGCAGTCATAGGCAACGGCGCTGACCAGAGGCAGATGCACGGGAGCAAACCAGTAACATCGCGGGTGGATGGGGAGACCATGTCCTTAAGGCACGCTCCGCTGGAAAAGTTCCACGCCTTCACACGGCCACCCTCACACCCCGTGAAGAGGCGGCGGTGGTGCCCATCAAATGCCAGGGCTGTAATCGCATGGCTACCATGCGTGTGGGTGAACCTGTAGATCAGCTGCAGTGGAGGTGCGACGCGCTGCGGAGTTTCGTGAGGGAGCACGCAGACGAATGGCAGACATGTTGCTAGAATGCAGTACGTGTTGTGTGTTTTTGGCGCCAGAGATGCTCACGCGTGGGCTGGCGTCACGGTGCCTCGTCGACGCATCAGCATCATGCACTGGTACTGCTGCCGATGCAAACGTCGCCCTCGCCAAAGGTTGTCCCTGGAACGCGACGCTCAGGCAGCAAAACTCCACAACGCAACAGCGCAGGGTCTACCATGGTGGCGCCGCGAGATGTGTCACCCGGAGAGACAGCACGCACGGAAAACTTCACAACAGTTCCGCAGCACGCTTAGACGAGCAGGCGGCGGCACCTGAACCGCAGGCGGCCGGTGCGCGTATTCCACACGCACACAGTCCCCGCCCGATCGCCGCTGACGGCATCACCAAAGACGCGGTTGTACAGCACGGCTGTGACCGGGGCGCAGTGGCCATGCGCGCCAGAGCCCTCGAGGTCACGCAGCGGCCAGCGCGACAGCGCGAGGTTTGCGGTGACGAGGTGGCTGTGGCGGCCGTCAAATAGCACGGCGCCGAGGGCGTCCTCGGGGTGGTACACCGTGCGATCGGTGATCGTCTGCAGGCACTTGTAGGTGCGGATGTCCCACACCTTTACCACCTTGTCCTGCACACGGTGCTCGCATGATGAGTCGCATCTGCAGGAGCACGGCTCAATTGCAAGCCGCGACAGACGCCAACCGGGTTGGGTCTGTTCTTCCTGGGAGCAAACCAGCAGCTTCATGCCGCGGAAAGTGCAGGTGGGGTTCATATGCAAACAGGCCATGCATGTGAGGCGTTGGACGCACAGACACTGCAGGTCCAGCTCACATGTTCAGAGACAGCATAGAGCAGACCATGGCGATGTAAGCAACTCATTGAAGACAGTACATACGGGCATGAGCCAGGGCAGCTTGGTGTAAGAATCTGAGGTGAGTGTTGTGGTGTGGGAGTGATGGGACCACGTCCATGAACAATTGCCATACAATTGCAGCTGGATTGCATCTGTATTGCAGCGCCAGTGTTGGCAGGTGTATGGCAGGCAGCTAGGCAAGCTCATAGTGGCACACCAAGCTGAGGGAGATGATCTGGTGGTCGGAGTCGTTGACTAGCACGTCAGAGATGGTTGCGGAGTGGCCCTCCAAAGCAGCCTGCTTCTTGCCCGAGAACGGGTTGAACAGGCACACGGTCTTGTCAGCACCCCCAGACACAAAGACGCGGTGCAATGCACTCCAGTTGCAGGAGTGGACGCCCTTCGTGTGCCCCTCAAGCTTCATGAAAGGGGTCCTGCACGCCGTCATCAGCGTCAAGAATGCAATCGTGTGAGGCATGTGCACGCGCACGGACGTCATGCGGCCCACAGCCACGTTGCAGGCACGAATCTCAAATGCTGATCTATGCAAACCTCACCTTTTGAGGCAGACGGAGCTTGATACAGGGATGTGACGGTGGAGAGTCACCCGCCTCCTGACACGGCTGCTAACCAACAGCCGTGTCAGGATGCGGGTGAATCATTCCGGGTGACATCGTATGCTGTGGACATCGTATGCTGTAGACATCGTATCTGCTGTGGTGGACCCACAGCAGATACACCTGGCACTCACACCCAGACGATGCACTCAGATGCAGTGCGATACAGCTCAGCCATGGGCATACCCAACGACAGGGTGATGTTGTGGAGAAGTTTGCTATCGTGGCTGCCAGCATGGGCAGTGCTCACCCGCCAGTGCGAGACAACTTAATCACAACAAAGCTTTCAGCAGCTGCATCAATTCCGTGCTGGCTCATTGACTCTCCATCCAGGCGGGGCATGCATGCAGCTTGGACCATTTCAAGCACAGCGCAGGCATGCATTGCAAATCCTATGAATCAGCGCCATGCTGTCAGCGATGGCATGCCGAGGCAATCAGCATCTCAGGAAAATGCATATTGTCAGTTGCTTCCTTCCCTCGGCGCTGCTAGCTATCATACGGGCGCAACATTCACATCGCAATGTGAAACACATCTTAGCCATGTTCACATGCGTTGGCGCTTGGGAGAGGTGAGGTGAGCGCACCGCCGTTCAACGTCCATCAGCCACAGGTAGGTGTCGAGAGAGCACGACAGAGCAGACTCCAGCTCGGGCACATACAGAACATGGCTGACCCAGTTGGAGTGGACAATCTGGGACCACACTGTCTCCTCCCGGTACTTATCTACTGCCTTTGGGCGGCCTTTGGAGCGTTCCATGTCTGCCACGTCCTGCAGTAGAACAGCGATGTGCGAAATTGCAGCGGGATACGCTGGAGCACAGTGCTTCTCGGGGATCGCGGGGCAGGGCAGCCTTTCCCAGCAGGTATGGCACCACCTTGAACCTGTCCAATGCTGTGTATGACAGGCCTTCGCGGCTTTATCGTGCTTGTGATTGTGAAGTCTGTCGTGCTTCTGGACATGCATTAACAGGCCTTTCGAAACAGGTGAAATATAAAAGCCGCTACAAACTGGCCAATTGCCGAGCTGAAACGCTGCCAAGCACCACAGAAGGGAACTCCACCTTGGCCCAACTGCTCAGTCAAATACACTGATACTTGGAATGCGACCTACTGCTGGTTTGCACGCTTGCCATGCATGCGAGGGACTTCTTGTGGAGCGAGATGGCAACATGGCATCATTGTACCACAGACTAGTGAATGGCAATCAAGAGCAGTGGGGACCTGATGGGACATACCTGCAGCACGTTCTGCTTGGTGTTGGGCTGGATCCGGTGCAGATGCACAAGGCCCCCAGAGTCACCAACGATGACCATCTCAGTCTGAGATACTCCCCGCTGCGACCAGATGTCCATCGTCATTGGAGTGTACTCCATCTTCGGAATGGCGCCACAGATCGTGCAAAAGGGGCTGGTGATGTCGAACATCGTTAAATTTCGGGAGAACGTGGTGACTGCCAGACACTTCAATGCTGGCATGTACTTGACCGCAGTGACCCAGCTGTTTGCCACATTGATTGTGCGTTCCACTGAGAGATCCTGCAAACGACCAATCATGGCTGTCAGCTATGCACATGCTGCACGCTGCAATCTAATTCAACGATACAACAAGCACTGTTTGAAACTGTCTACACCCATACATACATCCTGCAACACAAGTGAACACAACAGGCTCAGAAGACTTGCCTTGCAACTCCAGAGCTTAACAACTCCATCACGACCCCCTGTTGCATACCTTTGGCTGCTACCTCCACATGGAGGTACCATGGTACAGCATTGTGTGAGCTTCTTGTGTGCATCCTCCACTGGTCCCGGCTGTGGCGGATCCAGAACTCTAACTGTTTCTGCCTCACACATAGCAGCACAGCCTTGATTTTCCAGCATCATGTACATGGAGAATTCGTCCCAGTCTGTGGAAACTGACCAGGTCAGTACGTGCGCAACGTTGGACAAGGGACATGGCCGGCAGAAACGTACCCACTGCACCGTCGCTGTTTGCGTCGATGCGGTAGAACAGTTTGCGCATGCAGTCAGCGTCTGAGCCCTCGTCCGTGTTGAGTTTACCCGCGAACGCCATGGCAAACTCATTCTCATCTAAGTCCCCGCCACCATCCAGGTCCGCTTTCTTGAACACACTTTGCACGTATTTGATCACCTCTACGTTAAGTGTCTGACCAGCGATCTGCCTCCTTCGAGACTCCGTGTTCTGACGCTTGCTCGGTGACGACATGTTCAGCGACTTTCTTGACTGGACTCCCAGCTAGCCTGGGATCACGGCATAGCTTCAAAACATCAGCGTCTCATATTGCAGACAATGTACAACTGTGAGCCGGCGGCATGACAGCGGGACAAGCTTATCTACGCGCATTCACAGGGACTGCATGTGCGTTGGCAGGGAATAAACGCTTCCACACAACCCTTGGCCCACATGCACATCATACAAGCTATGCCGTGTAGTACGTGATTGCAGCGCGGGTCGGTGCAGTACTGGTGCAGTTCGTGGGCGGCATACCGCGGTAGCCCTCAATACTGAACAGTGGCTACAAGGACGCTCTGTCAACGTCGCTCTAGCCGTGCACGACTGCCCAACTGTAGGCATTAGCGCTGGACTTGGCCTCTAACATGAGTCAGGCCCTGGACGTGCAATCGTCGAACGCAGATGTCCAGCTACTGTGCCTTCGTACTGATCTGCATGGTGTGTGCGTCTGAGGCTCTCAGGGCAGTACAGGGCGATCGTCCCTTGAGGCCGCAACCTGCACACGCGATTTGCCACGCATGTAAATAGGAATCAATATAAACTTCCTGCATTGCTGGCTCTATCATGAAGGCGCAGCTCTATCGCCGCTGTGATTGGCCCATGTATCTGCAAACGCGCGGCCGGACAGTGCGCAGGTTCCCATTGCCGCTCAGAGCAAGCGGCAACGGGTTGACGTCTACATTTGGTAGCGAAGCTAAGGCTCGGGTGCGGATGTGTCCAGTCCTCGCCAGCGATCGCCCTGGTATACAGCCAGATCTGCAATCAGTGATTTTTCTGCAGATCCTCAAAAAGCTAGAGGCAGATGTAGCGTATCCGGCATATGATCTGAATGGGCAGCTCGTTGATGACATCGAGGAGCTGTGTCAATCGGCTGGTTCAACAGGCCCAGGGCGCATCATGTCTCTTGGTCAAGGGGAGTGGGAAGTTTTCCAAGTTCCTCACATAGTCAACTCAACTAAGCCGTTAGGAGCACGATTTGCTCCAATTTTGTACCGACTTGAAGGACAGAACATATTCAGCCATGTCAAGTACAACCTTGGTCCGCTGGGGGAGGGCTGGCTGAGTGCCTCCGGTGTGTGCCTCCAAACCGTACTACTTCACAGCGCTGGTAGCTGATTGGCCTGCTCTCGCCTTTTGTCCATTGAGCTGTGGTGGATTGAAAGCAGCCCAAGGTGCTGTTGCAGAAATATGATGCCATGCCCTGTGCTCAGATGGCCCATACACAGACAACGCCTGTGTGCCTGCATGGAACCCTCCGTGGTGAGCTGCAACAGATATGCTCGTCCAGCCACTGTGGTGCTACATGCTTGTGCATGCTCGGTTCGCATAGGTGTGCATGGCCACAGCTTGCTCTTTCGGCTCCCTGGCAAGGCGACGGTGTCCAATCCGTCATACATGCATGCTACAGGAACGGCAAGCACAACCAAAGACGCGATGAGCATCATGTTTGATAAATTCTGGGTCGATGTTGGGGCAGATGCTTTGCGGCGGAAGCTTGCAGACCCAGAGGCGGGGCAATCTGAAGCAGGCGCAGCCATTATGAACAGCAAGGACAAGCTGGTTACTTCAATCGGATGCCTAGCATTCATCCCGCAATTCGCAAACTTCCCGGTGTACTATGTTGACGAAGACATCACAGGTACGACAGCACCGCTGCTTTCCAGCCTCTCCATGCAGCATGCGAATCGAATTCATGTTATAGGAATGTGGCTACATGGAACCCAGGGGGTAGGCTCAATTGACTTGCATTTTGACTGATGCGGTCCCCGATGGGACCAAGCTCTGTAGACCAGCCTGTTCCTTGTACGATGCAGAATATCAACCTTTCACTCGCCGTGCTTTGCGCCAATCATGCATTGTCAGCACAAGCACATAGCCAAGCGGGCTGTTGTTGACAAGGTAGCACATGTGTGCAGTGTTTTGCTTCACGGTCCTGAGCAGCACCATCGCTGCCCGCAAGGTCGCATAGCGCCCTGTCGCACAGGATCAAGCCAGTTGCATAAGCTGGCTAGACACAAGCCAGCCGTGGGTGTCAAGCAACACCAGTGGGCAATGTGGAGCTGCATTCCCACAGCCGACTGCTGCCACCCGCAGCTGCCTGTGGTCGCCTCAGGCAGTCTCCGTTTACACATGGTTCATGGCTGACATTTTAATTATTGGCCTGAGCTGTGACCGCACATGGTCATGTGTGCTTGATGTTAAGTGAGCGACATAGACGACGACTCAGCTATGCTCTCATCGAGAGGAGGGTAGCGGGTCGAGCGGGGTGACAGCGGCGATGGGCACGTGCAGCACCATACTCCAGATCTCTTCTGTTCAGCTGCACGACGGACACGATAGAGTTGTGATGCGGATGTGATGCAGGCGCAGGGACGTTAACATGCAAAATTGCTTGGCCTGTAAGCGGATCCATCTCTACACAAGTCCTCGCGGTCAATATAATGTGGCCAATAGTGCAGGCTATTGTGTGATGATTAAAACGTTTCACCATGAGACATAGTCGCATGCATGCATCCACAAGCTGCAGACTTCCCCAAGACGTTCGAAGTACTTGATTAAAAAAAAAATCGGACATGTGCGGGAGAACGAACACGTAAAACATGAGGAGGGCCGGGATCACATAACACACACGCAGCCGGGCCAGCACACCAACTTTAAGCCCGCAACCGACACCACGAGGTCAGGCACACCACCGCCGCCGGCGCGTCCGAACAGACGGCAGACACTTGCACAGCCACACCAGCAACGACAGCTGCCACGAAGGGAGTGCACACAAAGGGAGCGGACAGGGGCGCTAGCGCAGCGCGATTGCGCAGCCGACAGGTCCAACACCAATGGGACAACACAGGCCGCCGCGGCAGCGTCACATAGGCCGCCTGCTGATTTGAGTGAGCTGAGTCCAGCAGCCCTGGTTACGGGCTCGGGAAATGAAAAGCAGCCAAAGCACAGAGATTTGAATGAGTCGGTGCCCGGCCCCCAGGGTACATGGCACATGACAGCCACCAGCACCCCAGACGCATGCTGGCGGGTGCACACTCTAAACGTATCTCTGACGCATGCTGGTGGGCGCATCCACGGCGGGCTCGTATGGGTATACGGCAGCAAGCCGGACGCATGCCTACACGAACCACATATCTGTCGCAAAAGCACACACACGCGCACTCACCCAGGTACAGAACACAGAGTGGCGCACAGCAGGCGCACGAGCCAGGCAGAGTCTACACCGCTTAAACCCGCTCAACCAGCACACAACACTGCCGGTTTCTCCAACTTGACGGGAACTTCAAAACTAGACAGGTTTTTTAGATCGATCGGCCACGTCAGCACTCGACACCTCCATGACATACGCCGCCACCTGCTGCGAGGCGACCGCCCCGTCCACGCCCACGTGCTTCACCTCCAGCGACACATCCAGGCTCCGGTGCCGCTCCCCCCCCGCCATGCTCAGCACGCAGCGCAGCAAGTCGCCCTCCGCCACGCCCACCGCCCGCTTCAGCAGCAGCGTCGTCTGCACCCAGTGTGTGAGCGGCCGGTGCGGCGCGGTCGAGAGCTCCGCCGGCGCCTCCGTGCAGAACCGCTCGGAGAAGAACGCATCAAACCACAACACGACGCACGCGCACATGCCGCCCGCGGTCGCGCGCAGGTCAAATGCTGAGTGGAAGTCGAGGTCTGCGGCGGTCACATGCATTAGGTCGAGGTCTTGCACGACAGCGGCGGATGAGAGGAGGGATTTCGGGTTGACGGGGCCGACAATCGGCTTGCCGGCGCAGGACTCTGCGATTGATTCGCGGACGCTGGGGAATGAAAAGCCGTAGACGTTGTCCCAGAAGGATAGGCCGGCCGCGCTCGCGTCGGCGGCGGCCGCCCACAGGGCTACACGGTCCGGTAGCAGCGCACCCCCCGGTTTGAGGTACTTGTCACGGGCGTACAGCACCGAGGGCAGCCTGCAGCGCACACGGGGGTCGTGAGCGCACTGTAGCCACACAGCACCCCTGGAGCCACAAATTCGCCGCAGCCAGCGCACGGTGGTGGCGGTTTGAGGCGGTTCGAGGCGGTTCTGTGTTGTTCTGTGTTGATCGGGACGAGAAGCAGCTGCGGTGTGTTGTCGCGATGATGTCTGGGATACAATATACACAACTTGGTGGACAACTTAGTGGACAGGTGTCAGCGAGTAATCAGTGGACACGGATCTTGAGTGGCAGCTTGTGCATGCGTTGGTGCATGCGCGGTCATCAGGAGAGCATCCACACTCCGAAGCCTGTGGCAAACACAGACCATCAGCATAAAACTACAGGTTTTTGTACTTCTACTGCACCCGTCTCTCGAGCAGGTGTGCGCACATGGTTTCGAACAGCCCGCCCATGTAGCCCATCCACTCACTGACGATGACATCCACTGACTGTGGCGCCACCACCACTGCGTCCATCTCCTCTACCTTCCCTGCACCCGCAGAGTTTGTTGGGGCTCCCGTGCTTTCAAGGCCATCAACTTGTAGCTCTCATCACGAAGTCAGCGCGCTGCAGCGGTGGTTGTGGCAGCAGGGCATATGCACCAACGAGGTTGCGATGCAACGCATGGAATGACGTCAGATGCAAGGAATGATGACAGATGCATGGCATGACGTCATATGCATGGCATGGACCTGGGTGCGTGATGCACTTTGTCCCGAGGCATGCGGCGCCGGCGGGCACGGGTGCGGGGCGCGCAGCCGATCGCGTGTAGCTCATGAGCACATCCTAAGACAACACCTGTGTCACACGAGCTCCAGGCCCACAATTTGTGAAGAGATGTGGACGCATCCAGGATCCAGGATCAGACTGCGCTATATAGACGCAATGCTGAACAGGTCACGAGGCGCTACACTGCAGCCAGAGAGCCCCTGTCTGCCACAAAACTGCCACAGAATTGAGTGCGCCAGCACCACACCTGTGGCCACGGTGATGCTGCCTCCAACCGACGCATGCAGCTTGTTGTGGATGCAGTTCTTCTCCGCAACGCTCGCCATGTCCGGGGCGGCTTCAATCGCAAGCACGCGCGCCGCGCCGGCACGAGCAGCAAACATGGACAGGATGCCGGTGCCGCAGCCGACGTCCATCACGCTTGCGCCGCGTATGAGCGCGGGATTCTCCTCCAACGCTTTCCTGCACACAGTGGCTGCAGGTGTCGGCTCTATCAGCATGCATTGCCTGTCACAGCAGCATGAGAGGCGAAGCGGGTCGGGTGTTTGCTTCTGCCCGTCCGTGTTACACTGAGCCAGCGCGAGTGTCCGCATGAAGCGCCTGATCAGGGCCTCAGCAGCGCCGAGGGAAGTAAGCAAGTGACCTCAGACCGTCTGTGCAACCGACAGGAGGACACGTACCGAACCGCAGACGCATGCAGTCAATGGCCGGAATGGCCGGACTGGTCAATATGTGAATGTGTCTGTATAACCATGGTTCATGTGTCTGATGCATCGTCATGCTTGCTTGCCTCTGTGTTCTACCACTGTGTGGAGCATGCCTCAGTAATGTTCTCCATGAATGAATGCTCTCTGCGCAGCCCGAGGAGCACGGGACACTGAGAATTATGAGATGCCATGCCATGCTCTGCCAGTGCGCCGGTGCGGATACCACATCGATCCCAGCTGGGTGCGGATACGTAATCGTTCCCAGCAGGGTGTCAGGCGCTGATGGGGACATGATGGGTACATCAAAGAGCAACTGACATGATGGGTACATCCCCGTGGTGAGCGCAAGGGCTGGGGGCAGAACCGGGGGCGCCGCTGTTAGACACTGTAGACGCGGGGTACAAACTAAGCCACACCACAACAACTGGACACCTGGTCGCCAGCAGCTCTAGGTGACTCGTCGGATAGCTGTGGCGCGACTAGCAACACTGCATCTGCTAGAAGGGCCACGTTGACTGCGGCAGCACGTTGCGCCCAGGAGAGCATGCCAGCACAGCCGCATGTAGCCGCAACGCTTCCGGAAGTTGCAAGGCTTCCGACATTTCATGCAGTCGTGCTTGCTGTGATCCTGGCGAGAATCGAGGTGGCTCAGCAACCAGAAGGATCAGACGACTGGACGCAGGCACATGAGCAGAATGTATCTGGCACACCTGTACGCATTGGTTCTAGCCTTGTCTTCAAGCATCTCCCTGTGGATATCAAACGTGGCGTACGAGTCAAAGTATGCTTCATCCACTTGCTCTGTTCGTGCGGGGGGCCTCTTGTCCAGCTGAGCTATGTCTGCTGTCTGCCTTGGGCCGGAGTCCGCGTCGGGGGCTGCTCTGGAGGTAGGACCACCAGGGGGTGACACATTGACATCCAACTCGAGGTCTTGTATGCCCTACAAGTAAAACGTACCCTCGCTGTTGGGCTCTTGCGTTGACCTCCGTGTAATAAGCAGAGCGTGCGGATAGCAGACAGAGCAATAAGGATAGTGAGATGGTTCGATGCAGGAGGGACACAGGAAGACACATGCTCATCAGCATGTAAGGAAATGATACTCCCAGGTGATCCAGGTGATCACAGTGAGCACGAGAACAGTATGGCAGGATCGGTGACAAGCTTTTGCAACACACCAGCCTCCTTAAGTACGCCACCGTTTCTCTGAGCGATTCGTTGTCAGCACGCATCTGCTCGAGCTGGGACGCAAGCTGGGCTGCAACATCTGAATCCGCTCTGCACATGAAATTTGGCCTGCTCATGCGATTCCTCACATGCAGAGACGCCTTGCCATGCGCCGTGCCAGGCGGGCAGCTACCAAGCGAAGAACATAGCGGGCACACAAATTCACTGAGAACAGGACAGAGACGTACGGAATATCTTGATTATCATCATCCTCTTCCTCGTAGTCATGTGCAAGCAGCCCGTCATTCTCCAGCACGGGCCGCAGGAAAGAGTCGTCCGCGAAAACGACAGGGCCGCGGCTCAAACCTGGTAGCGGATCTACACCATCCGCCACACAGCGTCTAGTGTAATTTATACACTTGAAGACTCCGTGGTCGTCAAGACTGTGCTGCGAATCAGAAGATCGTCTTCAAGCAGCCAGCGTCGCGCAAGGCTCAGTCAAAGCGGCATGCGAGCACACCTCCGCGCGATACTTCAGAACATTGAAGCTGTACTTTGATTCGTCGTGATTGAAGCAAGTTTCAGCAGAAGGAAGCTGCGTGTCGCAAAACAGGCTCACGTAGAGCATGCCACCGCCAGAGCTCTCGTCCCCGCTCCAGCCGGCGTCATCCCACTCGGGGTCATCCTCATCTTCCGATATACTTTGAGATGACATTGGAGTGCTTTATACGATTACAAAGTCTGGCTGTGCTTCGCGGGGCAGAACAGTCAGATACTTGGCATTCGAACGGCATACACTGTGACGAATCCGGAAAGATGTTCATCGCCGATTCCGAACTTAATTTGTATATTCAGCGCTAGCCTTGATTTCTGCGATTGCTTCACCCGTCCCCAGCTGCGCATAACATCTGCATGCGATGCCGCCTGTGCACAGCTGCAGCCGCGTGCACTGTTAGTGGCATAGGTGCTACATCCACCTGTGCACTGTGATTCTGGTACCAAGACACAAAACGTCAAATCGGAGGCACAAACAAAGAACAACTAGCAGGTTAACAAACCTGCATGCATGTGCATGCGCAGATCGCCGCGTGGACATTGCAGGCTGCAGTGGCAGCCACGCCCTCAGGCTTCAGTTGACCTTCGCCGCCGCACTGCCGCCAGTGGCACACTGTGGTCTGAGGCCATGGCCACATTTGTCGCGCCAGTACGGCCGCTCCGGCGCAGGCGCATGTCGCTTCGTGTCCCTGTCGCGCCACATTTGTCGCGCCAGTACGGCCGCTCCGGCACAGGCGCATGTCGCTTCGTGTCCCTGTCGCATGAGACGTTTGGCCGTGTGGGCACGGGTGCGTTCGCCTTCCTGAATAAGATCGCTGACTTTGCTGCGGCTTCGGGGGCCGTGTCCAGGCGAGCGTTCTTGCAGAATGCCATGTGCGAACTCTCCACCACTCTGTGCCGTGGTGTGACGCGCCAGGTCCTCGCTGCGGCTCCGCTGCGTATGCGGCTGGCGGGCAGGGCGGTGGTGCCTGGCCACGATATCCCGTCCGACGTGCTATAGGCGGCCGCTGGCCGCCTTGCTGGACCGGGTGCCGCGGCTGCAGCAGCGCAGGCCGGCCCCGCGTCTGGTCGTGTTGGCCCGCCCTGCCTTCCCGCGAGCCACCGTGGGGGGAGTGATGCGGCGCCGCCAGTGCCCTTCGCGCCCCGCCCTGAGGCCCCTGTCGGGCGGCCGGAGGGGGAGGGCTGGTACGCCTTGCACTGAGGGGGGCGTGCGCCCCCGGGCTCTCATGTGCGGGGGGCCCGTGATGGCATGCTCCAGTGGGGCAGGATGGAGTGGGGGTGCTGCTGTTGGGGGGTCGGTGGTGGCTGGTTTTGCTGGGGTGGGCAGTTGTGCGGTGGTGGTTGTTGCTGTGCGCGGTTGTGGCGCGGGTGCCGTAGTGGAGGGGTGCGGGAGTGCGCGTGCGTGTGGGTGCGTGGGTGTGGTTGTGTCGGCTGTGTCGGTTCGTTGTGGCTTTTTCGCCTGGGAGTGTGATTGCTTTTTGCTGGTGTCTACTTTCGGGGGTTTTGGCCGTCTGCTTTCCTTCTGTTGCCCTCGCTGCCGGGCTATTGCGTTCATCTCCGTGTAACACATTTGTCGCGCAGGGCCGCAGCGGATGGTATGTACCATCCGTAGATAGTGTGGCGTCTCACGTAGCTGCCCCGGCCCATCCGCGCCGACTCCGCGCCGAGCAGGTTTCGAAGTACCCAGCACCTTTCCTTGCATGTGGACTCTGTCCTGCTGCGCTGGGTCAGGTCGCTGGCTGCAATGCCGATGGCATCCCCTGCTGAATAATTCTGTGTGTGTGATTCATGCCAGCATGTCGGGCGGCTGTGTTGCATGCGAATCGATTCCCAGATCTTGTGTTGTGACGTGCTGCTTTCCTTCGGCACGGTTGCGATTGGGGCCTTGATCAATCTCTGTGTAACACACAACACACATGTTTAGATCTGCGGCCATGCACGTAAGGTACATGCCGTAATCCGGAGGCCTGGCCCGGGGGATACGGACACTCTGCTCAGCTCCAGGTTTCGATGGACCTCGAGGTTGATCGAGCGGTCCCCTCAACTGTGAAATGCATGTACAGGCACAGCGCTTAAGTTCAACGTTAAGCGCTTAAGTTCAACGTTGGGCATCAGCAGCAGCAGTGAACGCAGCTCAATTGCCATCAAAATGCATGCAGGATGCTGCCGCGCATCTTTCGCTGCGCAGGCCGGCCGTCGGGGTGCTGGCAACTCTGTTTGACCTCTCGGTGGCTTCCACTGCTGTTGGGATGGTGCCTTGCGTACCTGCAGAATGCCACAGCCGAGGCTGCCACCGCAGCCCCACCGCCCCTCACGATGCTGACCATGCGGATGACTGACACGGTTCCCATCACATCGCCTCAACCCCCGCAGTCGGTGTTGCTGCCTTGCCCTCCTGACGCCAGTGCGGTCCGGCTCAACACAGTTTGACCTTGCCTGCTTGCTGTGACAGCTTTGGCAGCTCGCTCGTGCTGGCGCCGGCCCAGCTGTTACATTCAAGCTGTTCCAGATTGAGCGTCAGCAGTCGTCATAGCAATTGCTGCCGGTATTGGTGGAACAGGAAAGGTGGTGTTTCCTGCGGCTACTAGTATACTCTAGTAACCCACAAGCAGATTTGCTGGCGTGTCACTGCAGCCACATTCGCATCAAAGATGTCAAGTTGCCGCTGCGTGCAGCCTGATGTGTGCGGTGGCTGCTTCGTGCTTTGATCTGCAATGTACTCCTCCGATCGTAAGCTTAAGTGGGCACTGCCGCCGGACCATGCAGCCGTGCTTGAGGCTTCTGCATAAAGAGCTCTTCGCGGTGCAAGCACAGGATGCCATGCATGTGACTCTGTGCACGCGTGTGTTGTGTTACACAGTGATAGATCTAGGACTCAGCAGCGCCGAGGCAACAGACCAGGCAACAAGCAAACAGGCAGCAAACAGACAGACCGGCCACCGCAAGCACCAAGGTGCACGCGTGTGCAGCATGCGGCTGTGAGACCCTCCCCTGCTGCCCTGAGGAACGCGGCCCACCATGCCGGAACGGCAGTGTCTGCGATCCTGGAGGCACATGCGCCCGGGAGACACCTGCACCGCCAGTGCAGCAGACGCATTGGCCACCGCCCTTCTTCCTGCCGCCTCCGACAAGACCAGGTGTGTTACACAGTGATAGATCTAGGACTCAGCAGCGCCGAGGCAACAGACCAGGCAACAAATAAACAGACAGACCGGCCACCGCAAGCACCAAGGCCACGCGCCGCACGAGCAAATGCCAGAACGAACTAACGCCAGCGCGAAAGCAGACACGCAAGACCAGGTGTGCAGTTCTGTACACGTAGCAAGTCAGCATACGCATGATCGCCGGCGCCTGCCACCACATCACATCGGCGCAGGAGCCTCTGCAAGATATTTCAATTCATCTGATGCAAGTCAGTCAAACCTTCGTCTTACAATTAGACTGCGTGGCTCATATATCCAGTGACGATCCTCTCCGCTTTGGTAACAAGATCAGCGCCGAGAACATAATGATGCAAGATCGCGTCACATGGCGGCTTGACTGGGCTCGCACGTCCACCTGTATAATTACGTGTTGCATCCGCACTGTTCACCGTGGCCCTCAGTCATGGCCTACGCACTGGTGCCATGCCAATGCCAATGCTGTACGCACGGAGCGACAGCAAAGCGTTGGCAGCGCCATGGAAAGCAAGCACGCTGCACAATGAACAGCCGCGCTTGCACCCATGTCATACATTACCTGCTTCCTTACCTCCGCGCTGCTGGCATTGATCTATCTTTGTGTACCACTACGAGAAGCCTTTGATATATTACCTGCTCCTTACCTCGTCGCTGCCGCGGCCTTGATCTATCTCAGTGTAATACAACAAGAAGCACGAGCAGCACACCCACCAGGGCCTGCGCACACTCCAATTGTGAATAGGGGGTGAAGGCCATAGGGGGTGAAGGCGCTGGCATGTTGAGCAATTGGTCCTTGGATGTAGCTATCGCCCTGTAGTACTCCGATACGTTACAGAGGTATGCTCCACAAGGTGGTAGAAAACACAGGCAAGATTCATGGCAATGCATCAAACACATAAACATGGCCGAATGCCGTACGCAGACAGAAACAAACCAGCTCCAGAATTGCATTACAGTTACCTCGAAGCTTCACTCACTCTATTCTTTTGTGCTGCTCACAGCACAGCTCACGTACTACACACTTTGAACTGCTTCACCGGCACGTCCAGGCCCCGCATGAAGTGCTTGCCGGTCACACGCCCTGTAGTACCAGCTCTGCACACTGTGTGTTTGCGCTGGTCGCCCCTGTGCCTTATGCTTATGACTGCGGTTCATGACAGCATGTCACATGGCTGTGCTGCTTCAATTGAATCCTGTGTCGCATGCATGCGTGCTCCCCTCGGTGCTGCTCACACCCTGACCTGTCTCAGTGCAACACACGCTGTGAACTGCACACACGGCCATGGCTTCATTGGCATGGCATGTGAGCGCACCACAACAACTTGATCTCTCAGACCCCAGCATCCGTGTATGCCGTGGGCTACGCACACGCCCTGTCTTGCCGCTGCGTTTTCTGGTGTGCATGTGCAGCAAAGACGCCAACACCCACCTGGCAAGCGCCGTCGAGTTGATCAGCTTTGCTTTTGGACATCATCGGCATGATCAGGGTGATGCTGACAGTCTGAAACTGATCTGAGATTGCAGCGCATGAGTACTAGTATGATATGCTGCCACTGAGATCGTCCAAGGGGTGCCTGTCCTTCCCCAATGTATCATGCTGGCTCAGGGTCGGACACGACCCTGATCGGACTCGCGCATTTTTGCAAGGCCATGGCCATGCACGTTGAGACTGCAAGATGGTGCATCCGTGTGCAGAGTGCGGCTTTCCCTTCAAGCCATGCTGCGAAGGCAGCAGCTGTGTGCGTGGCGGCATCTGCGCGTCTGGACCGTGCCTGCCTTGCGGATCCCGCACGCAGCGGTGCTGCGCGGACGCCGTGTGCCTCGATCATGAGCAGGACACCATCGCGCCGCTCACCTGCAACAGCGACGACCTCTGCGTGTATGATGATAGCTACTACATTGTGCCACTAGGTGCGCTCACTTACGGACCCTCATGATCATGCAGCAGCCGCATGTTACGGTAGTATATGTGCACAGCACGGGCACTGGGCACAGGCCACGGGCTCATCATGTTGGAGCTGTACACATGAATGCTTGATAATCGCTGTGGATGGGTAATGTTTCTGTGGGTGCAATTCGTGACAGCATGTGGGGGGCCGTGCTGCTTGTGCCGTCTAGTTTGTTACGTGTAGTACATTGTGCGTGCATGCATGCACAAGCGTAAGGCCCGGGGTCAGACTGGCAGCGGTGCCTAGTATGTACACGGCTAGACATCTGCGACAAGATCGGTCAGCTGCGATGAGCCAATGACAGATTTCATCTTGATCATGATGACACGACTCGGAGGTGAGACTTCGATGCAGGCCTGGGCCCTCCTGGCACGTTCTTTCCGCCCTGCGGACTCTTGGGCCTGCCATGCTGCGAGGAGATGCAGTGCAACGACGCATATCTTTGCGTGGAAGGGGAGTGCGAGGGGTGTGGCTTCAGTGGCGAACCCTGTTGCGAGGGAGATATCTGCATTTCCGATGCGGCGCACTGCGGGCTCGACCTCCGATGCCGCACGCCCCCCTCGCCGCCGGGGACGCCGCCTCCCCCTGTGCCAGGTGCAGCACTCCGTTCTGGGTCTGCTCTGCTCACCTAAGCTTAAGCACCCTGTCCGTGAGAGCGAAAGGCTGTGTAAGCAGCCGGGTGCTTGCCACGACATGTACATCATGTGTGCATGCTTGGTGTCACGTGCACTGATGAAGCGATACCAACAGCAAAGCTGCACTTATGGTGATGGAGTTTGCTCAGACTGGAGATGCAACCAGGGCTTGTTGCGTTGCGCACCATGCACATGCTTGCAAGTTACACATCTTGCAAGCTTTCAGTTACTCTTACAGTTGTATCTGCAACACGGACACACATACACATATACAAGAAGAATTTCGGGTCGCCGGTTGTATACGTAGCTATAGCACTAGCTTTCGCAGTCACATGCCATTGTGAATGAATCCCATCATATACTTGGTGAAGCATCACGCTACGACATTACATTGCCTTGCGGTGCGCTGCATGCTGGCATGATAGCCCAGCTCATAATCACCTGCAAGCTGACATGCAGACTGTGGCAATCTTGGCCAAGATTGCTGCGATGGCGAATCCTGCGCCTTCTCCGGAGTGTGTACAAATGGCATCTGCTTCACAGAACCGTCACAGGTTCCTCCAGGTGTTGCTCCTAGCGACGCATGAGCGGCAGAGCCGTGTTTCCCTGAATTCACATCAAATACCGAGATAGATGGTGCAAAGACAGAGCTTTTTGGCACCCTCCGCCAACGCACCACTACTAGCAGTACTAGTAGTACTGCCAGAGCGAACGTCCCAGCATCGTCTTCACTCTTGTTAACACAGCGATACCCCGTAGCAGAGTAGAGCTGCTCATGAGTGAATCATGAATGCAGGCTGCGGATTGCTCTTCGCGCCCTGCTGCCCTGGGGACGCGTGTGAAGCTTTCCTGGACTTGGATTGCAGGGACGGGCTGTGCTTCCCATGCGGTGAACCTGGGCTGGACTGCTGCCCCGGCGCCGCATGCACTGACAACGCCATCTGCAACGTGGCGACCAACGAGTGTGAACGCTGTGGCTTTCCGGGCGATGCGTGCTGTCCTGTCGCCGTGTGCGCTGAGTCTGCCACCTGCGACGCGCCGAGCGGCACATGCGTGCCGTGCGGTGCTGCCGGAAGCCCGTGCTGCCCGGGAGACATCTGCAACGACTTTATTGATTGTGCTGATGGCGTGTGTGAGACATGTGGGCTCCCCCTGACTCCGTGTTGCATCGGTGACACGTGTGAGGCCGGAGCGCAGTGCACAGGAGGGTTCTGTGAGGCGTGCGGAGGCGCATCCGGCCAGCCGTGTTGTGGCTCAACGTGCTTTGAAGGCGCTGACTGCCTGCCTTCTGGCGTCTGCGGGCAAAACCGGTTTGAAGTTCCGGGCCGCGCTCCTCCCCCCGCCTTCGAACCCGCAGCCGCAGCATCGCTTCCACTAGGGGCTGAAGCTCCACACAGTCCCGCTCAAGCACCATTGTTCGCTGCTATGCTCTAGATTCTATTGCAACTTGTTGATGGCCCGCCCTTTGTAAGCTCCAGTGACGGGTTCCTATTTCTACTCAACTATGGCGACACCTAATAGCGTACTAGTGGTGCTACTCGTGTCCGTATTTCAACTCTCGAAGATCTGCTGTATCCTGGGCACCGTAATGCTCTGACACGCAATCCCCATGCCGCAGCGTCACATGTACAGCATTTCGATTGGCGAGATTCGATTGGCGGTTTCGATGTGCGTGCAGGGTACTACCCTAGCATGTCAGGTATACCGTGTGACAGCCCTGGTCAGGCGAGCAATTGATTAGTGAAGCTTTACAAACGAACCTTAGAAACAGCGCCCATTAACAGCACGAGCGGTGTCCGGGAAGGGGGGGCAGAGGAGAAGCGGCGGACGTGCGCTGGGAGGAGGGAAGAGGGAGGGAGCAGGAGGGACGGGTGCGGGGGGGAGGGGGGGGGGGCTGCAGGGCGAGATGGGTGGAGGGGGGAGGGGGGGGGGGTGCACGACGCAAAACTATGCGCGATGGCCTGTCAACGCCGGCAGTCCGTCCGTGGGGACAGGTCGGCCCGGCAGCAGCGCCCGTCCGACCAGTCTAGCACGGAGGGGCGCGGACGGGCGGGTTTGACGCACCAGCACGCGACACAAAGTTGTGGACAGGTCGCGCATGGCATTGAGCAAGAAGGTACGCTTCGACACCGCGCCGTGTCCCGCGGCTACTTCCGCGACCGTCTGGAGGAAGCGGTACGCGTCCCGTCCAACCCTGCCATACGTCTCATGCACGAGAGGGATGAACTGGGCGGCACTTGTGACGGCGCCATATTTGTCGCGCTTTTGCCGTTCGCCCTTCTCGGCGGTCGCGCCAGCCTCATGTGATGCACGGCGCACATGCGACTTGGCAAGCGGGTGCATCACCTTCACGTCCAGCAGCGCCATGCGCATGGTGAGGAACGCCACGAGGTCGCCGCGCTGCGGAGGCCGCTGCGATCGGGGCGGCGGGTGTGCGGGAGGGGCCGCTGCCTCCTGGTCAGGGGCGGGGGCCGCGTCGCGCGTCGGGGTGTGGGCCGCGGCGGGGGGGGGAGGCGGTAGCGGCAGTGGATGTGGGAGAGGCCGGAGCCAGGGCTTGGGTGCCATGAGGGGTGTGGGGCACGTCCGAAGGCTGGGGGGCCTGCGAGAGATGGAGTGGGGGTTGGACAGGCGCAGCATCAGCTGGTGGGTCCGGTGGCGGCGGCGGCGGCGGCGGTGGCGGCGGTGGTGGCGGCGGCGGCGGCGGCGGCGGTGGCGGCGGGCCTCGCTGACACGGCGCGGCCGGTGCACTCACAGACGGCGCAGCCGGCGGGCGTGTGAAGTCCGCCGGCGGCGCGGCTGGTGGCGGCTGCCGGCTGCCGCGGAGGGGGAGCACGCGTATGCCTCCGGGGAGCTTGCCAACGTGTGGCTCAAGCGATGAAGCGAGCGGCGCGCGCATGAGCACCCGTCTCCAAGCATCGGTGATAAGGTCGTGCGTTAGGACTGAAGTCGCCCATAGCTGGCCGCATGACACTGTGCGTAACGGACGCAGCCACGTGGCCGCAGAGGCAGGCCTCATCCGAGTCCAAGACGGGTAGCAGCGGCTCACCCAGTCGCAGCAGCACAACCACATTGAATTCATGGTCGGTCAGGCCCGTCACCGGGCCAGGGCAGGCAGTGAGGAATACCGAGGCCAGCGAGCCAGAGCAGCTGAGGGGGCGAGCGAGATCAGCGCACGCCGCCTCCGCCAATTGGGGATTTGGACCGTGCTTCAGGGTCTCGAGACGGTCGCGTATGGCGGTCTAGCGCGCGTCGGCCTCCGCCCGGCTGAGCGCGCTCTGGAGCTGCGTCTTGCGTAGCTTCGAGCCAGTATTAGACACCCAGGCGTTGGCTGGGGTCGAGCTGTCTGAGATTCCCTGCACGGCCGGCCATGCCTTGCGCAAGCGTGCGAGGCGGGCCTAGTGCTGGACTACGGCGTCGCCGCGGAACGGCTTACCGCCGTCGATGCCGTCCGCGAGCACCGCGTGCGCAACCGCCGCCGACGCGAGTCGCGTTGCATCAGCAACGTCAGCTGTGTAGTGTCGCAGACCCATGCCGCCATGTCTATGAGGGAGCAAGGCCTGCTCACGCTGCAGGTCGGCGAGCAGCTGCGTTTCGATGATGCGGCACATGGCGTGTATGCTGGCGTTCTCGACGCCCATGAGCGGCTGTTCGAGGTGGGCCCAGTCGGTATTGCGCAGCAGGTGTGCTTCGCGATGCTGCAGGCACTGGAAGAGGACAGCCCACTGTGTCTGGGCTGCCAGCGGGAGGCCTGCCAGCTTGTGCATGAGCTCGACGGTGCGGTTGCATCTTTGGCGCACAAACGCCTCCACATAAGCAGAAGTGCCCAGTGGCGCGCCGCATGCGACCATGCCGTCAGTGGCGACCGTGGCGCCTAGGCCACGCGCGAGGCCTTGGCGGGATCGGTGCAGTGGACGAGCGTCTTCTGCTTGTTGCACTGGTGGCAGGATTGCACAACTCGACCCATGGCGACCACTTGCTCGATCGTGCCATGCACCGTCAGGTCATCGTGGCAAGCGCTGGCTAATGTGTCAGGGGTCGCTTCTTGCGTCGCTAAGAGAGTGGGCCGGAACACGATGGCGAAGTAGAGGGGGCCAATGGGGTCGCCTTGCTTCACGCCAGATGCACTCCACATAACCACGTTGGACCCGTCCTGCTGACGTGCCAGCAGCGGCGATGGCGCTCCATACTCCATGCGTGCGAATGCAGCCAGGGCGGGGAGTTGCGTGTCAGTCTCCGCGATGATGGTCTCGCGGTCAATCAGGTTGAACGCGTTCTCGAGATCGAGTTGCACTGTGACCGTCTCCGCATCTGAGAAGTCTGGGGCCAGCGTGTGGCTGGGATCTCAAGGCCGCCGCGGACACCGACCCTGATTTGGTGCGGGGCAAGCAGGCCCGGCGCTTCTGGGACGCACGCCAGCGCGCAGATACCGGCGAGGCGCGTGAACACTTCGCCAATACCGATCGGGCGAATGCCGCCGTTCCGTTTGGCGATGGCGATCAGGCGGCTGGTGAGCAGCAGGTCGGAGTGGGGGATGGTGCCCGACAACAGGAGGTTGACGAAGCGTCGCATGGCCTCGCTTGTGCGCTCGTTATACAGCCCGGCGCTGCGGACGTGCTCGTATGTCCACCTGCCGGCCGCTGAGCCCTGTGTCAGGAATTGCAGGATGGCCTCAAACCGCGCCGCTGAGACTTCCGCTGAGCGGCTGCCGGCTAGGGTAGACTGCGCTGCGCGCTCTGGATGGGGCGCGGGGGGGTGCAGCGCGCGCAGGCGTGGCAGTGAGTTTTGGTCCATGGGAACGATGGGGCTGGTGTCCAATCAGCGCGTAGCGCGGCCAACATTGCCGTTGCATGCATGGCGGCGCCTGCGCCCTGCCATTGCGTAGTCCGTCACAACTTCTGTGCGAGTGCGGCCGGGGTCGCTGTGTTCAGCGGTGTCGAGCAACATCTGCTCCCTGGTCCGCTTCCGGATGTCGCACACGCGGGCATTCACTCGCCTGGTGCGCCCCCTGCTCGCGCCACTGTTGTCGAGGGCCTGGCTGGACAGCAAGAGTGGGAGCCGGAGCTCTGTCTCTACCCTGGGCCAGTGACCGCGCTCGGCCGCATCGGCGGTACGTTTTAGCGCTGTGGCCACAACGTCGGCCCAACTGGATCTGCATTCGTCCGGCACACCCTGAGGGATCCGCACGTCCGGGTAGGGGGCCTCCAGTGATGGCGGCGCGTCTGGGGCTGGCATTGGATCGCCTGGGTGTCGCTGACGAGGTCTGCTTCCGTCAGATCGCGCATGTGGGAGTCAACCCGTTAGCCAACGCCACTGGTGGCTCGGGAGACGTCCGGGAGGACGGCGCGCTGGCGGGGGGGGAGGCGCGGCGCATGGGAGGGTCGTGGGGGAGTGGCATGGCGGCGAGCTGTCGCGCGGCAAAAAAGGGCAGGCGTGTCGGTCAGGGACGTCCCATGGTTGGTCCCGGCGTGTGCAGCCACGACTTGCGCGGGTGTTGGCGAGGTGAATGCACGACTGCACGTGAGGTGGCAACGCCTGCGGACGGCCGAGTGCTGCGCGGCTCTGTGCGTTGATCGTGCACCTCGCTATCATGCAGTGTGGCTCCGGGGGACAGTGGTGACGGGACGTCACCTGGTGGTTGTTGGCCACCAGCTAGCCCGCCGTCAAGTCTGCGGTGCTCATCTACCGATGTCAGACAGCACAATTTGGTCAAATCGGTGCGGGCAGGTGGTTGGCTTTGCGGCCGAGGCGCAGTCCAGACGGCGCCCACCGCAGCCGCAGGGGTGGGCGTTCGGCACACCAAACCGGAGCCTCCCTGTGGCGCTTGCGAACTGGCTGTGTGCCGTCCCGCCAGGTCAACGTCGACGTGTGAGGGCTGGGCCTGCGTCAGTGGCTCCGTCATGTGCGGCGGTGTCCGTTGTCGTGAGCGCGAGCGGCCATGGCCAGTGTTGGTGGGCGTGCCCGTGCGGCCGTTGTACCGGGTGCGGGCGGGAGTGGGGGCGTGGGAGTCCGCTGATACGCCGCAACAGTTTGCTGCATGCCTGTGGTCCTCCGGATCATTGTTTCTCAAGAAGGGCAGCTTGCATGCCTCGCAGTGAAAACAGCTGTATGCCCGGTGTTGGTCCTCAGTGAACTTGTACTTCGGGTGGCAGCCCCGGAAGTGGGCCAGCAGATCGCCGGCGGCGCGGAAGCGGCGAGGGCACGCGGGGCAAGACACATGCAGGTCCCCGTTCATGGTAGTGCTGTGCTGTGGGAGCGAGGCTGGGGCCTTCGGGCGTGAGTACGTTCCGCTGGCGCGAAGTGGTTGGTGCACGCGCACCCGCAGAAAGTGCGGGGCCTAGGACCAGGCCCAGGCCCCGTGGCCGAAAGCAAACATAAGTATGCCTAATTTACAGTGTCTACGCTGCAGCGCTGCGAGGTGAGGAGGTGTGCGGAGCAAAGCTGCTGCGACTGCCGGTACCGCGGGTACAAAGTAGGCGCAGGCGTCACGGCGCGCGCCAACTGCCGCAACTCTCGCGGAGCAGCTAATTCCAGAAACTAAAATCTACCAATGCTGTCTGTGTCCGCCTGACGGATGCCGAGCGCAGCGTGCCGAGCATGCGTGCGCTAGCGTAGCAGAGGTAATAAACTTTCGACCATACACGACATGCTGTGTGGACCACAGCATAGGTGCCATGGGAGTGGAATTTGAATGCCGGTGTAGCGGGGGCAGATCGTGTGTGAGAGACATCCAACATATAGCAATATGCTATCGTGATCTGCTGGTGAAGGGTATATAAGCGTTGTGCAAGGTCAGTGCAGACATCGTGACTCAACAGATATCTGCGTTGACCAGTGCACAGGTGAGCTGCCCAACTATGACCCATGCATGTGCCTTTTGTCTGTGCGAGCTAGCGTGGTATGTACATGCTACATTCAGTGGGTATAATGCAGGTGAAGCTAGTGTGGAGTAGACCAGTCTACAGTCTGGCACATTGCTGATACACCTTGTTTCATCACAGGTTATGGGCCTGTCATCGTGATCTGAGTCATGGATCAATCAACGTCTTCCGGGTCAGTCTTCGGCTTTCGCAAGCTCAAGGATTACCGGATGTGGGCACGCCAGTTCAAGGCTGCCCTGACCACCAAGGGTCTGGAGCGCTAACTCACCGAGGAGCCAGACGTAGCCTTAGCTGCAGACGTGATTATGCCGAGAGAGTATACGAGCTGATGGAGGAGCTCCTTGACACTGACTTCGAGGCGGCGGACCAGCTGGCTACCAACGCCCTGATTCAGGGGTTGAAGTCATCCACTGAGAGAGGGTCCCTTGTGCTGATGCTGACCACAGTGGCAGCTGGTGCTTTCCAGGAAGTCGTCAGAGAGCTGAAGTCCGCAGTGCGCCTGATCGACCGCACCGGGGCTGATGAGCGGCCAGCTGCGGCCGATGAAGGAAGAGTGCTAAATGTCGGAGCACAGAAGCCTCGACAGGAGACCCGCAAGTGCTACAACTGCGGGAAGGTCGGGCATCTTGCCCGTGACTGCCGTCAGCCACGTAAGGAGAGACCTTAGCGAGATGGGAGGCCTGCAGCAGCGATGATGGTCCACGCTACGTGCAATGCGGCCGCCGCACCAGCAGAGGCGGCAGCAGATGGGGTGCTGTTGTATGACAGCGCAACGTCCCACCACATGGTGCATGACATGCGCTATCTACGTGACATGCGCACTTGCGACGTGAAGCGCGTGGTGATGGGCGGCGGGGAGACCCACGACGTCATTGGCAAAGGTGAAGTCTGGCTGACAGGCGGTGCTTCGGTCGGTGCTGTGTGTCCCAAGCATGACAGTGAACTTGCTGTCAGGACACCTTGCCACGGCAGCGGGATATGTGTGCCGGCAGGAAGGAGTAACCTGCTCCATCGCCGAGAGAAGTGGCCGAGTCCTACTGAACGGAAGGAAGCAGAGGCGGCTCTACTGGCTGCAGTGTACGATGATGCACGCCGATGAGGCACATGAGGCCTACGGCATGCGTGCCGCGGGACTCGCTGTTAACACATATACGTGGCATCGACGCCGGGGGCACCCCGGGGAGCGTGCGCTCATGTCCGTTGCGGCTGAGGCGCAGCTCACAGAAGTGGTGGCTGTCGAGATAGTCCCACACTGCCATGCATGCAAGCTCGCTAAGCAGGCACGGGAGCCGTTCGTCCGGTCAAGCAGCCGCGCGGAGAAGCCGCTCGATCTCTTGCACACGGACGTGATGGGGCCCTTTCACTTTAGGAGCTGGGGAGGCAAACGCTATGCCGTCACCCTCATGGACGATCACTTCGGGATGGCGGAAGAGTGCGCACTAAGGCTCAAAGGCAGAAGTCGCGGGGTGGGTCCAGAAGACCATCCTGCGCTAGGAGTGTCTGAAAGACCGGAAGGTAAAGGTCCTTCGCAGCGACAACGGGACCGAGTACAAAGGTGACCTGGACACGTTCTGCTTGAACCGCGGCACCACCCTCCAGAACAGCGCGGTCTACACCCCGGAGCAGAACGGGCGTGCTGAGCGTCTCAACCGGATACTCATGGAGAAGGTTCGCGCCATGAGTTCTGCCTTGCCCCTCAGTTCTGGGCAGAAACGCTGAAGACTGCGTGGTACGTGCGCAACTGCGTGCCGAGCGTCGGACAGACTGTGTGTCCACACACCCTGTTCTATGGCAAGCCACCTGATGTGCGTGGACTCAGGGTATTTGGGTGCATCGCATACGTCCATGTGCCAAACGCAAAGCGCAAGAAGCTCGACGCCTGCGCTGAGGTGGGGTTCCATGTCGGCTACGAATCAGACTGCAAGGCCTGGCGCATCTTCGTCTGGCGGAAGGGAAGATTCGTCAGCATCAAGTCGCGCACCGTGCACTTTGACGAGTCAGAGACGGTCAAGATGCCTCTGAGGCAAGGCTTGAGTCGCAATGCTGAGGATCCATGCGTGATGGAAGACGCAGTAGCGTGGTCTCACTGGACGCAGAGTTTGTTGAGCACTACGAGAACCCCATCCCTGAACATCTGCTGCACGACATCGACCCTCCCACAGCGGACGACGCTGCGGTCAACGAGGACGCATGGGACGCAGCTGCCGGCGACGACGGAGACGGCTGGCAGGAGAATGAGCCAAGAGTCGGCAGCGATGATGAGCCCAGCGATGATGATGACGGCGCACGGGGGGGGCGGCGCTGCGGGGCAGGGGGCGCGCTACCCATAGTGTAAGCGTCGCCAGCCTGACCTCTACGAGCCGCATGCGTAAGTACTTACGCTGCGATGAGCCCAAGTCGCCCAAGGAGGCACTGCGGCGGCCGGACGCTCCACTCTGGCAGCAGGCGATGGACGCAGAGTGGACATCACTTCAGGAGAAGGTCCTTCAGGTCATCAAGGACGTGCCGCGGGGGAAGCGGGTGCTGTCGATGAAGGCAGTCCTGAAGGTAAAGCGTGATGCGCTTGGGGGGGTTGACAAGTACAAGGCCCGTGTCGTCGTGGCATTGGGGTTTGCTGCCTCAGATGCTGACCCCTGCCTGTTCTACCTGGGTGAGCCATGGTCACGGGAGCGGCTCTACATGCTGGCTCATGTGGACGACGGACTTATCGCCGCGGCGAAGAAGGCAGTGGGAGCAGCGCTGGCGCCCATCCGCCGCGCCTTCCAAATTAAGGACCCCGGCGCAGCGGAGTACACCCTTGGGCTAGAGATTCACCGCGACCGTGCTCGCGGGCAGCTCTGGTTCGGACAGCCCAAGTATGCAAAATCGATCCTGGAGAAATTCGGCATGGCAGATTGCAAGCCGGTTGCCACCCCGCTAGAGGCGGGCCTGCATCTCTCCAAAGGACAGGGGGAGCAGCTGCTGGGAGAAGAGTACCCCTACGCTGAGGACGTGGGCTCGCTCCTCTACCTGACTGTGAACACCCATCCTGATCTTGCTCACGCCGCGGGGGTTCTGAGCAGGTTTATCTCATGTGCCACCATGATGCATTGGAAGGCTGCCAAGCGGGTGCTCCGGTACCTTGCTGGCACGCTGGACAAGGGCATTGTGTACAGCCGTGATGTGAATGTGATTGAGGCGTTCACCGACTCAGACTACGCAGGGGACCCCAATTCCCGCAAGAGCACATCCGGTATGGTGTTGCTGATGAAAGGCGGGGCCGTTGCATGGCGGTCTAAGCTGCAGACTGTTGTTGCTGCGTCGACATGTGAGGCTGAGTACATTGCAGCAGCTGCTGCTGTGAAGGAGCTGTTGTGGGTGCGTAAGCTGATAGGTGAAATGCATGGAGTAATGCCACGTCTTCGTCTGTATGGGGACAATCAGTCGGCTCTGGTGTTGATGCGGCAGCACACGGGCGCTGCTGCCGGGCCTTCCTGTCCCCACAGACGGCCTGCCGGCGCTGACAGGCCATCGCGCATAGGCTTGCGTCGCCCCCCCCCCCCCCCCTCGCCAATCTCGCCCCGAGAGCCCCCCCCCCCTCCACCCATTTCACCCTGCAGCCCCCCCCCCGCCCCCCACACCCGATCCCTCCCTCCTCCCTCCCTCCCTCTTCCCTCCTCCCAGCGCACGTCCGCCGTTTCTCCTCTGCGCCCCTCCCCGGACACCGCTCGGGCTGCCGGGCTGGCTGAGGCTATGGCTCCTGGGACCAGTGCCTCGCGGCCTCGGACATCGCCGTAGCGCGCGCTGTCGCGCCCGTGCAGACTGCTAGTGCCGCGCCGACGACCGCTTGTGGGCCCGGCGAGTGCTGGCTGTGTGTTTGGTGTGCGCGTGGCCTGCGTGGAATTGCGTGGTGTGTGCGTGTCTGCTTTCGCGCTGGCGATAGTTCGTTCTGGCATTTGCTCGTGCGGCGCATGACCTTGGTGCTTGCGGTGGCCGGTCTGTCTGTTTGCTGTCTGTTTGCTGTCTGTTTGCTTGTTGCCTGGTCTGTTGCCTCGGCGCTGCTGAGTCCTAGATCTATCACTGTGTAACACACCAGGAGCAGCTGGCAGGACTAAGCACATAGACGTTGCGTTCCATTTTGTCCGCCACCGTGTCATGCAAGGAGACATTGAGGTGGTGTTTGTGAAGACTGGTGAGATAAAAGCCGACATGCTGACTAAGGCAGTGCTGGGGCTGAGGGCATGGGGCTTCAGATGCTCTAGGAACATATGCATGCCATATGGGCTAGGGCATACAATGTCAGGTGTTGTTGTGGATGATCATTCAGGGGGAGTGTGATGCCTGAGTGATTCTAGGTCAATAAGAATGATCATGCTGTGCTTTGGTGGACATGCACTTAGATTGTGTGCATGGGCCTTGCATGCGTTGCCCGGGCTATGTATGCATGGTCATTGTGTCTAGAGGCATCTCAACTGTGACAGTACAGTTATTAGTCCTTCTCTGGATCTCATGGTGGTGCACTTGTTGTGTGGTGAATGAGATGGCAGGTAGTTGTGCTGCGACTCTGCACGCACCATGTTGCTGCACGTGTGCATCACATGATGGTCGCTTTTGCTGCGTTATGCTGTGTGGACCAGAGCATAGGTGCCATGGAAGTGGAATCTGAATGCCGGTGTAGCAGGGGCAGATCTTGTTTGAGAGACATCCAACATAGAGCAATATGCTATAGTGATCTGCTGGTGAAGGGTATATAAGCGCTGTGCAAGGTAAGTGCAGACATCGTGACTCAACAGATGTCTGCGTTGACAAGTGCACAGGTGAGCTGCCCAACCATGACCCATGCATGTGCCTTTTGTCTGTGCCTATGTGAGCTAGCATGGTATGTGTCGTGATCCAGCCATGCACAGGACTACGGAGACCATGCATGGAGTGGATGCACGGTGCTGATCCGGAGTGGCTATGGGAGCCATGCACCGATGGCTTACCATATGCACGAGCAATGCATGCAGATTGCGTGCCAGCAGACATTGATTCTGATCGTATCCGTATGAGATGTTTATTGAACGCCTATATAGGCTCTGCAGATCACAGTGTAATCACTCTTCTTCTGCTAAAGACTCACGTGCTATATTCCAACACTAAGAGCGCACTGTCACAGCGGAGCCTGTACACCAGCCAGGTATGTGACAGCGCGACCCCCTGCGCACAGCTACGGCAGTGCTTAGATCCCACAATGCCCTTAGGGCTTCGGTCCGCTGAATTACGACAGTATGTACATGCTACATTCAGTGGGTATGATGCAGGTGCAGCTAGTGTGGAGTAGACCAGCCGACAGTCTGTATATACGATCAGAATCATTGTCTGCTGGCACGCAATCTGCATGCATTGCTTGTGCATATGGTCAGCCATCGGTGCATGGCTGCCCCATAGCCACTCTGGATCAGCACCGTGCATCCATGCATACATGGTCACCGTAGTCCTGTGTATGCCACCATGCATGGTCACCGCAGTCCTGTGCATGGCTGGATCACGATACGTCCTACTCCCGCAGTCTCATGCATGCATTGCTGCACTGCACCTGCGGCCACACCAACGACTAGCTTGCACACACTTGCCTAAAGCCTAGATCTGCCACACGCTTGCACCTTGTCAATGCCTTTGTCGCCCCAAGGCGCATAATGCGCGGGAGTATCCCAGTGGGTCACGTGGAATGTAATCATACAAATGATGGGAGTGGCGACGGTACCGGTCCACCGGTGGACCGAACGACTCTGGCCTTCGGTGTCTTCGGTGGTCTGCAGCACTGCTGTGGGCCCAAGGCTTTGCGGAGCTTTGATGTTCTGACGCTGGAGTGAGCTGCACCTCGCCACGCAGCACAACCTTGGAGTGTGTGTTCGTTCCAGTGCTTCATGCTTATAGCTATGTTCTCTCGCCCGCCCAGCTACAGGTCCATGCTGGTGTGCAGGTGTAGATGATGCATACGATTCTAGGTAGGACAGGTGTCCCATGTGGATCCTCCGGGTGGAGGCTGCTGGAGCATCTTTCCCGTGACCCCACATTGGTTCGGGCCGACCCATGGCCTCTCATGATCAGGCTGTCTCAGCGGTTCTAGGCAGTAGTGGAGCTCCTTAAGGGGCAGAGCTTTGAGGCTCCACGCCCCTGCCACTAGGACGATGCTGCCAGTCGGAAAATGACGTACTCCGAGGACACAGGCGGCAAAACGCACCAAGGACGCCATCGTGACTCGAGAGGGACGTCATCTAGCGATCACAACCCCGTCCTCGGGAGACAAGGGCGCCAAGATGACGTAACTGGCTGGTGGCCGGCTGGGTATGACATCCCCATGCTATCATGCGCACGGCTGGGGTACATCCGGATGACCCACAGGTGGGACATCTTGATGACGTCACTGCCACCGCCACTGAGACGGCTTACATGCCGATGACGTCCTGGGTTGTGCGCGTAGATGGTGACGTAACCCAGACGTAATCGGTGACGTCCTGCTCGGGTGAGCAGGAGATGCCCTGGCCAGAGCACATATAGGACGTTTAAGTAGACTTTGTGTCTGGAGAAATTACCACTACTGGCCGTGGAATGTTGTGACTGTGGCACATCACAACAGAGACCTCGAAACAACGGAAGGCTACGATTTTGACATGGATTGGATAGCCAATGATGGAGTCGCAATAGGTCAATATGGACGTGAGGTCAACCTCATGGAATGGTCCATATGCTCCATATGCTCACATGGTCCACACACAACGTTGCCAGCAGGAGAGGTGGAACACTGTATGTCTGTTATGCACTGCATGTGTACGCGAGGGCGACATGAAGCACTTGTAGCGAAAAGGCAGGTGCCCATGCCACCTTCACCGGAGCGGTGGGTGTCCGAATAGGCCTATTCGGACTCCCACCTCTGGGTGTCCGAATAGGCCTATTCGGACTCCCGACTCTGGGTTTCCGAATAGGCCTATTTGGACACCCACCTCTCCGGTAACCGCTGCACCAGGCACGAGTGTCCCCCTTATTGGGTAGACATACCTAAAATACGATGTCGAGGTGTCTATCAAGGATACCTATGGCAGCAAAGGACACTTGATTGTGCAGTCGTCGGCAACGTGTGCATTCGGTCCACATGCACCTAGCATGCTGCAAGGCATCAGGAGCACAGCGCTGCTACACAAACACCAACGATGTTTTTAGATGGTAATGTGAGTCACTTGCCCGCTACTGGGAGGGCGGGGTTACAACGTGGCGGACGATCTCGAAGGAGTGGCAACAACAGGAGCTCCCTGCCCGCATACGTCCGGCGGGCCTCATTGGACTAGCATAACGTCGAACAAGAGAATCAAAGCTTAAAAATAGGCCGACTATGGAGCCGGCCCGTCGCTCGTGGACAGGCGGCATCATGGTACCTAATAACGCGCAAACACGCGTGCCGGACACACATCGAGCGTGCTAGAAGGCACCAATAGCATAGCACTGCCATACAAATACTACAGATGTACTTAGATGGGATTTACCTGCCCGCTAGCTGGATGGCGGGGTTACAACGCAGCGGACGATCTCGAAGGAGTGGCAACAACCGAAGCTCCCAGTCCGCAAACGTCGGGCTTGACTCACTGGACCTGCTTAAGGTCATACAGGAGAGTCAAAGCTCAAAGATAGACTGGCTGTGGAGCCGGCCAGTTGTTTGCATGACCGGTGGCATCATGGTAGCCACCATCGGGCAAATACGCGTGCCAATACCGAACAAGCAGTAGCGCAACGTGGTCTAAACTTTCAGTACCGAATATAAGAGATGGTAAGATGGCATCCACGTAAGAAATCAGCGATGGTATCAGCAGCGTCAATTGATGTGCAGCGCACTGAATCGTCGGCGAGCGAGGCTGCGCCGGCGGGACAGGTCATTGCAAACAAAACATATGTTGGATTTGAATCACTGTCTATATTCTTCATGCTGGCACCTGCACATTCATCCGGGGGCGTTGTAGCGATTTGAACGACGTGTACGCGTGCAAGCCACTACCGCGACAATCCGGTGGCGACCACGTTTGAGGTGAACTCCCGTGTTTCATTGGGCCATATGGTGCTACACATGCATTATGTCTGCATATTGTCTGGTCTGTTGCCTCGGCGCTGCTGGGTCCTAGATCTGTCACCGTGTTACACGGAGATGAACGCAAGAGCCCGGCCGCGAGGGCAACAGCAGCTTGCTCTCCGCGCGGCAGCTCACGGGAAGGCAGGGCGGGCCAATCTGTCACCGTGTAAAACATGCATTATGTGTTACAAAGTGATAGATCCAGGACTCAGCAGCGCTGAAGCAACGGACTAGGAAACAGGCAAACAGACAGGCCCGCCACCGCAAGCACCAAGGCCACATGCATTATGTGGCATACTTTATGCCGCACTTTTGATATGACAAGCAAGCATATGACACAATGCAGGCCAACGCAGAGCAGAGCTGAGCAGACATTGCGTTGTTGCACATTGTGCAGTGTATTGCACTAGGCGATTATATTTGTATGTATTGCAGAAGTTGTAGTGTAGGTACATGTAATATTCGCGGCGGGCTGTGATAACCGCTATGATCATAGCACCTGATCAGCACTGCAGCAGAGTGACAAGAGAGTGCATGCAGCATGCTCATCTATTTACTTGCATGGTCCACACAAGCAGGGCAGAGCGCCAGGAGCGCCGGGAGCGCGTAGCTATCTAGGAGGCATGCTCAACTGCACGTGCGGATGAGCCTCACCAGCACAGTGGACTGCCATGACAGTGCATGAAGCATGCTCAACTGCAAGTGCGCAGGAGCTACACCGGGACAGTGGACTGCCATGACAGTGCATGAAGCATGCTCAACTGCTAGTGCACATGAGCTACGCCGGCACAGTGGACTGCCATGACAGTGCATGAAGCATGCTCAACTGCTAGTGCGCATGAGCTACGCCGGCACAGTGGACTGCCATGACAGTGCATGAAGCATGCTCAACTGCTAGTGCGCATGAGCTACGCCGGCACAGTGGACTGCCATGACAGTGCATGAAGCATGCTCAACTGCTAGTGCGCATGAGCTACGCCGGCACAGTGGACTGCCATGACAGTGCATGAAGCATGCTCAACTGCTAGTGCGCATGAGCTACGCCGGCACAGTGGACTGCCATGACAGTGCATGAAGCATGCTGACCTGCAAGCGCGCATGAGCTACGCCGGCACAGTGGACTGCCATGACAGTGCATGAAGCATGCTCAACTGCTAGTGCGCATGAGCTACGCCGGCACAGTGGACTGCCATGACAGTGCATGAAGCATGCTGACCTGCAAGCGCGCATGAGCTACGCCGGCACAGTGGACTGCCATGACAGAGCATGAAGCATGCTCAACTGCTAGTACGCATGAGCTACGCCGGCACAGTGGACTGCCATGACAGTGCATGAAGCATGCTGACCTGCAAGCGTGCATGAGCTACGCCGGCACAGTGGACTGCCATGACAGTGCATGAAGCATGCTCAACTGCTAGTGCGCATGAGCTACGCCGGCACAGTGGACTGCCATGACAGTGCATGAAGCATGCTCAACTGCTAGTGCGCATGAGCTACGCCGGAACAGTGGACTGCCATGACAGTGCATGAAGCATGCTCAACTGCTAGTGCGCATGAGCTACGCCGGCACAGTGGACTGCCATGACAGTGCATGAAGCATGCTCAACTGCTAGTGCGCATGAGCTACGCCGGCACAGTGGACTGCCATGACAGTGCATGAAGCATGCTCAACTGCTAGTGCGCATGAGCTACGCCGGCACAGTGGACTGCCATGACAGTGCATGAAGCATGCTCAACTGCAAGTGCGCAGGAGCTACGCCGGCACAGTGGACTGCCATGACAGTGCATGAAGCATGCTCAACTGCTAGTGCGCATGAGCTACGCCGGCACAGTGGACTGCCATGACAGTGCATGAAGCATGCTCAACTGCTAGTGCGCATGAGCTACGCCGGCACAGTGGACTGCCATGACAGTGCATGAAGCATGCTCAACTGCTAGTGCGCATGAGCTACGCCGGCACAGTGGACTGCCATGACAGTGCATGAAGCATGCTCAACTGCTAGTGCGCATGAGCTACGCCGGCACAGTGGACTGCCATGACAATGCATGCAGCATGCTCAACTGCAAGCGCGCATTAGCTACGCCGGCACAGCAAAGCGCCGTGACAGTGCATGCAGCATGCTTATCTGCATGTTCGCATGGGCCACACCGGCACAGCAGACTGCTGTGGGTTTCTGTTGACGTCTAGTTGAGCTTGTTTCGGCTCTATCTTTTCCACTCCCTGCTAGCGTGCGAGCCCCGATCCAAGCAGATGGACAGATTATCAAAATCATCCTGGCGGTTGGGTGGCGTGGCGTGGCTGTGCAGTGGGTGAGAGCTTTTGTAGCCTGCTGATGAAAACTAAGAATGTGCCAAATTTTTTGATGAGGTTACCCTCTATGGTCAGGATTAACATGGCCCATAGCTAGTAGGTGATGGCGTACGTGGTGGTGCTTGTCGAGGGTCCCCTCCAGTGTCCGCGGCGTCTAGAGCCCCACCCGGTCCACGCTGCAATTCGCACCAGTAACACTAAAGAAGTTTAAGTAATGTTTAAATGTTGCATATTTTTGCGGCGCAGATCTGCGAAGTTTAGCTCCCGAGCTGGTAGCTGAACCAGAGCACGATATCCGCATGTGACAAGTTGGGGGTTCACGGTTTCACTCTGTAAACGTCGCAAAAACAAAATACACACAAGTGCTTGGTTTCTGAGGATCCCTGGATGCCCTAGGCTCATACTGTTTGGGACAAGCTGTTCATTGGCATTGATCTCCTTTTGCGTGCGACGGCGCTTCGTGGCATCCCCGCATTCCATTTTGTTATTAGTGCTATGGGAAAAATTAATCAACAAGCGTGTCCTGAGGGCCGATCAAGATACACTAGTGGGGCTTGCGTACTCCACCGCCGACAGCGGCTTCCAGAGGGCCGCTTGTAGACACGCACGCGACTTGGCGCGGGTCGCACTGTTCGCAAAGCCAGCTTCGTCCTGTCTACACGAATTGAAACAAAGTGAAGTCAATACGCCAGTACTACAGTTGATCCACTCTATTCTACGTCTAGGCATAGCAGAGCTGTACTGAAGTCAGCTTGGAGGTGCCCAACGTTAACGCAACTCAAGATGGTACATCCAACCAATGCGGCCATGATCACGCTGCGGTACGATCATACATCGAGTAAATCGTGCATTGTATCACAGCTGAAGTGGTGAGTGGAGCTCTGTGTTACATCGTCTGACCTGGCTTGACGTCGACTAACAACTCCACGGCTGCGTGCCTTGACGCCTCCCCACGGTTCGTGCTGAAATGCTGGCACAGCCACACCATCGATATGGTCAGCTAGACGATCTGTACATTCGAACATGGTTCTCTGGAGGGCTATGAAAGACACCACTATCGCGCCCTGTGGTGCTTAGCTGTGACGATACAAGCTGTACGCGGCAGCACAGTCTTCTGGAAGCCTTCAGAAGGTCCTCGAGGAGGCAGAGATGCTTCTCTGACCTTCCGCGCACATGCCTGTGCCGAGGTTGCTGTGTTATGTGGTCACCAACACTGCTACGTGAGCATGCTCGAGAGAGCATGGCTGACGTGAGCATAGACCCTTCTAGAAAGGGGTGTTGGCGTGTGTGTTACACGGAGATGAAAGCAATAGCCCGGCAGCGAGGGCAACGGAAGGAAAGTAGACGGCCAAAACCCCCGAAAGTAGACACCAGCAAAAAGCAATCACTCTCCCAGGCGAAAAAGCCACAACGAACCGACACAGCCGACACAACCACACCCACGCACCCACACGCACGCGCACTCCCGCACCCCTCCACTACGGCACCCGCGCCACAACCGCGCACAGCAACAACCACCACCGCACTACTGCCCACCCCAGCAAAACCAGCCACCACCGACCCCCCTACAGCAGCACCCCCACTCCATCCTGCCCCACTGGAGCATTCCATCACGGGCCCCCCGCACATGAGAGCCCGGGGGCGCACGCCCCCCACAGTGCAAGGCGTACCAGCCCTCCCCCTCCGGCCGCCCGACAGGGGCCTCGGGGCGGGGCGCGAAGGGCACTAGCGGCGCCGCATCACTCCCCCCACGGTGGCTCGCGGGAAGGTTCGGCGGGCCAACACGACCAGACGCGGGGCCGGCCTGCGCTGCTGCAGCCGCGGCACCCGGTCCAGCAAGGCGGCCAGCGACCGCCTATAGCACGTCCGACGGGACATCGTGGCCGCGTGTGTGGGGATTAGCACATTGCAAATGGGCTAAAGGCAGGAGTCGCACACAGGCCGGAACACTATATAAGCGCTATGGTGTGCTGGCTGGAACTTAGAGGGTTTACACAGTACAGCTTGACACAACCCAGGTACAATCGGAGTACCGTCACAGTGGTATCGGCGATTGAGAGCTTACTTTCCATTACACTACAGTGTTCACAAGCTTGTCTAGGTCGTTCCCCAAGGTTAAACCATGGCTCCTCGAACCGCTAGAAAGCTTACGGCACAGGGCAGCGCCCCAGCCAACATAGCACAGGCCAGCGCGCCTGCTGCAAACGAAACACCCACGAACGATACAGTTCCGAGAGTTGGGCAAGCGAGTGCTCCGACCGTAGTGCAAACTACTAACGTGGGCAACACGCACACACAAAACCAAAACGCCGGCCAAAGCAGCGCTATGGCCGCGCGTGACGTCAATCATCCGGTTGACACCGAGATGACAGACGTGGACACGCGGGTTGCAAACCCAAGTGTCCCGGAATCAGGGACAGTGCATCCCACAGTCACGACCACCGAGGTCCGGGGCGTGACGCAAAGGAATAAACCACCTTGCAGTCGACGGGCCTGATCGAACAGGCACCGTTGGCACGCAACAGGCGCAAAATCCGCCAGCGCCATCGCCAGCCGCGCCCGTGGTTGCCGCTGCGGCAACTTTCTCTGCGCAGGACGTCCAATTGATCGTCAATCAGGCAGTATCTACGGCGGTCGAGGCCGCGGTGACCCAAACGCGGACCACCCTGCTATCGGCACTGGAAAGGACTACACAGGTACCTACTCCCGCCAGAATGTCTGATAAATTGGGCGTGCGTGACCTGAAATTGCCTGAGTTCAAAGGCAGTCACAACGAACGGTCGAATTTCATAGAACCTGATTTTTACCTGCCGTTGTTGACGTGGACGAAGGAAGTTCTGGTGTTGCTCGGTGCTAGCGGTTTGCCCCAGCGTCAGCAAGCGTTTAGCATCGTTAATGCATTAGCGGGAGCTGCGCGTCGATCATTCCTTAGGACGTATCCAGACCTGAATCTCGAATCCAGCACGCCAGATGACGTGATGCGCAAGCTTATCGCGCTCGTGCCTGACCACAAGGCTATGTTCACACAGAACGCTCTAGACATGTCCTTTGCGTCCAAAACTCTGCGTGATGACATTGAGACATTCGGTATGCTCGTCCAGCATGGCGAGATGCCAGCCGATGGTTCCCATTTTTGGTACAAACATCTGGTTCAGAAAATTCTGTCCGTACGCTCAGACCTGCTGACGTTGTCGCAGAACTATCTCAACACGAGCCTTGAGTACCGTCCGACAGAGTCGTTCGGTGCGCTGATCACGAGGGCAATAGAAATTGTCTGCAAACTTGATCAGGAGGGGGTCCTCGTGCAGGTACTGCGTCACGAAAAACGCACAAAAGCTTCGGATATTGTTAGAATTGAATCAACATCTAGAAGTATCTGGAAGTATCGGATACATTCCAGGAGGATCTAGGATCATCTGTATGCACGTTTACATCACTACGGAAGTTACTAGGACACATGGTCTGGAGAGTTCGTGACGCGGAGAACTCTCTGGAGACACGCAGAGCACAAGATGCGATGTGTGCGGTAGGACATTGATTCTGTTGGGTGTCTGTACCTATATAAGGGCTGGCACATCATTGAGGTATTCACCCTTATGTACTGTGTAACGAACGCTGCGTTAACTTTCAACAGGTTATGGGTCGCATCACGTTCGTGAACTAAAACGTTCAAGTTCTTCGAAGTGTACTAGGGTCGGCCACGTGACATAAGTCATGGGGAAATCAGAGCCAGATGTAGGCATGCTTGACTCCACGAATTATTGGGAGTGGAAGGTCAGGATTGAAGATCTACTCATCTACAAGGAGCTGTTCGACTACCTTGCGTTAGACGAGGCGCAAATTCAAACCGATGAGCAGCGACGCGGCGATCGGAAGGCACTGGCATTAGTGCGAAGTCGTGTGACGCAGCAGTACTTGCCGTACATCCAAGGCTCCAAACACGCCAAGCAGGCGTGGGATGTTCTGCAACGACTTCACAATACGACGCTCGGAGCAAAGAAGAGTCTGCTGGAGGACCAGCTGACTGAGCTAGCCAAGGAGAAAAGTGAAGACATCGCAAGTTATTGCGGGAGAGCCCAGAAGATTCGCCTTCAACTTATCGCCACAGGAGAACCCTGTTCAGAAGAACGGCTTGTACGCGCCATTCTGAGAGGACTGCCGGAGGAGTTCACAAATGTGCGAGAAGTGCTAATGTACCAACCCAATCTTGCTGTGGAGCGGGTGCTCACTCACCTACAAGTGGCCGAGGAGCGCATCTATAGTGAAGAGAAGGTCACGGCACTGAAGGCGAGAGTTGCGGACACGCCCACAAAGGACATGAAGAAGGTCAGGTGTTATAACTGTAACAACCTGGGCCACTACAGTCGCGATTGCCGGCGGCCGCGAAAGCGGACGCATCATAAGTCGAAGAGTACGGCTGAGCAATCGGTGGCCATGGTGGCTATACATAAGTCTGGCGCTGAAGATGTGGCTGCGGAGAAGGTAGCTGCTGACTGCATGAAGGGAGAATGCATGGAGTGGATTCTCGACTCCGGTGCAAGTGCGCACATCGTCAACAACGCCGCGGTGGCACGAGACGTGAAGGCAACCAAGCAGAAGGTGGCGATGGTCGACGGCACGGCTGTGACGGCACGAGGAGTCTGCAAAATCGACGTCACGACGCTTGTGGACGGCGCGGAGGTGAGCATCACTTTGCACAATGTGCTGCTGGTACCGGAGGCTCCGAACAATTTGCTGTCACAGAACGCAGTGCAAGACCGCGGGATTGAAGTCTACGCTCGCGGTGCTACGACACGTCTCTTCTACAACGGCCGCGTGGTGGCTGTGGCGCGGCGTGAGGCGAAGCTGAATGGCTTGCCGGTGATCAAGATGTGGGCGAGCAAAATGCAAATGGCGGCAGTGGCGGTTGCGGCGCCGCTGCAGCGCAAACTGAATGCGGCGGAGCTATGGCACGCACGCCTGGGCATCTCAGCTATGGCACGCTGGCGCAGATGGCGAAGCATGGCTCGGTCAAGGGTCTAACTGCAACCGAGCAGGCGTTTCGGGCGATGCAATCGAAGTTGTGCAACGCATGCGTCATGGCAAAGCATGCTGCTAGCTCGCATCCGGTGTCACAGACGCGGGCAGCACGGCCGCTGGAGCTTGTGCATTCCGACCTCATGGGCCCGCTCGACGTTCAATCAGCTGGCGGCAACAAGTATGTGCTTACGGCGATCGACGATTTCAGCGGCATGGCGGCGATCAAGTTTCTACGGCACAAGAGTGCTGCTGCGACGCAGCTGAAAGCCATCCTCAACGTCTGGGAGCGCGACACGGATCTGCGCGTGAAGAAGCTGCGGACAGATCGTGGCACGGAATACAACAAGATCGAAGAATGGTGCAAGTCGCAAGGCATACGGCGTGACAAGTCTGTGGCGTACACACCTCAGCAGAACGGCCGTGCGGAGCGTTTCAACCGCACCATCACGGAGCGCGTGCGGGCTATGCTTCACTCGAGTGGCGTGGCGAAGAAGTACTGGGCAGAGGCATTTGCGGCGGCGGTCGACATCTTCAACGTCTCGCCGCGGATGGGAGCTACTACCACCCCCTACGAGCTGTTCCTAGGTGCGAAGCCCGACGTGCGTGGTTTCAGGACATTCGGCTGTGAGGTGTACTGTCGTAAGCAGCCGATCGCGCTCAAGAAACTGGGGGAGCGAAGCGAGCGCGGCCCTGCTCATGGGCCGCGAGCCTGGTACAAAGGGCTGGCGCGTGCTGCTGGAGAATGGCAGCGTGGTCGTGCGCTACAACTGCATCTTTGTAGAGCACGAGGGTGACGATGATGATTCGGACTCTGACGAGGACGACATTGACCCAGCTGTGTCAGCAGCGGGGGAGAGTGACGGCGGCGACGACCAGCGGCGATGATCAGATGGCTGCTGACGACGCTGATGATGCAGCAATGGTGAGGCAGCTCAGGAGCGCCACAGAGCAGTGGCGATGCCTCACAAGCGCGTGCTGCCGCTGCGCATGCGGGAGCCAAGCAAGCGGTTGCGCGACGCATATGCGCTGATGGCCAAGGTGGACACCAGTCGGGACGAGCCTGCCACGCTGCAGCAAGCACTCGCGCAAGAAGATGGTGACATGTGGCGGCAGGCAGCGGACGATGAGATGAAACAGTCTGCGCGAGCTCGGTGTCTACGAACTGGTCGAGAAGCCTACCGGTGTGAACTTGCTGAAGAATAAGTGGGTGCTGAAGATCAAGCGCGATCAGGCTGGCAACATCGAGCGTTACAAGGCACGGCTTGTGGCTAAGGGCTTCACCCAGCGCAAGGGCATCGATTATGAGGAGACATTCGCGCCGGTGGCGCGGCACGCCACTATGCGTGCGCTGCTAGCTAAAGCAGCAATCGAAGACCTTGAGGTGGAGCAAATCGATGTGAAGACCGCTTTTCTCAATGGGCCGCTCAAGGAGACTATCTACATGGAGCCACCTGCCGGTTACGATTTTGGCAACAAGGTGATGCTGCTCAAGAAGGCGCTGTACGGACTCAAGCAGGCGGCGCGTGCATGGAACAAGGAGCTCAAGCGGCAGCTGCTGACAGAAGACATCAAAATTTCTGATGCGGACGCGTCATTGTTCTACCCTAGAACGTGAGGGGCGGCGCTGCTTTCTGCTTATCTACGTAGATGACGGACTGCTTGTGGGTGTCAAAGATGATGTAGCGGCTCTAATGCGGGCGCTGGAGTACTTTGATCTGCGGAAGCTGGGGCCAGTGGCGTTCTTTCTCAGCATGGAGGTCATCCGGGACCGTGAGAGCAAGACACTGCTAGTCACTCAGCGCAAATACGCGAAGGAGATCCTACAAACGCACCGGCATGGAGGACTGCAAGGGCAAGACGACACCGATGGAGCAGAATTTGAAGCTCAGCAAGCACGGCGAGGACCTGATGGGAGGACCAGGACGCTACGCTGAGACGGTAGGCATGCTCTTATACTTGACAACATGCACGCGGCCTGACATGGTATATGCGGTGGGCGTGCTGGCGCGCTTCATCTCGAGCCCGCGGGATGAGCACTGGGCTGGCCGTCAAGGCTGTGCTACGCTATCTGAAGCAGACTCAGGACTTCGCATCATCTACGGTGCGGCGGATACGCCGCTGGAGGGCTACGCGGACTCGGACTACGCTGCGGACCCTGATAAGCGCCGCAGCACTGGCGGCTTCGTCTTTCTGATGGCCGGGGGAGCAATCACCTGGGGCTCGAAGCTGCTGCCGACTGTGGCAACGTCTACAATGGAGGCAGAGTACATGGTGCACGGCAACGGAGTGAAGGAGGCGCTGTGGCTGCGCAAGCTGATGAGACGCTATACGGTGTGGCGGGCTCGGTACATCTGTATTGCGATAACGCTGGAGCACTGGCACAGATGCATAATCCAGTGGGGCATCAGCGAGCAAAGCACATTGACGTACAGCATCACTTCATTCGGGAGCGTGTGGCGCGTGGAGAGATCAACGAGAGCTACATTGCAACAGACAGCATGATAGCGGACGTATTGACCAAGGCATTGGCCAGCCACTACACGAGAAATTCAGTAAGGCGATGGGGCTGGTTAAGATAGAGGCCTGAGCTCATGCCAGAAGCGCAGAGCAATGAGTCAGAGATGTTCGACTCAAGTTAGGTCTGGTTGATGATAGTTCTAATGCATCCTAGAGTTGAATCAGGGGGAGTTGTTAGAATTGAATCAACATCTAGAAGTATCTGGAAGTATCGGATACATTCCAGGAGGATCTAGGATCATCTGTATGCACGTTTACATCACTACGGAAGTTACTAGGACACATGGTCTGGAGAGTTCGTGACGCGGAGAACTCTCTGGAGACACGCAGAGCACAAGATGCGATGTGTGCGGTAGGACATTGATTCTGTTGGGTGTCTGTACCTATATAAGGGCTGGCACATCATTGAGGTATTCATCCCTTATGTACTGTGTAACGAACGCTGGCGTTAACTTTCAACAGAGTATGGGTCGCATCACGTTCGTGAACTAAAACGTCAAGTTCTTCGAAGTGTACTAGGGTCGGCCACGTGACATAAGTCATGGGGAAATCAGAGCCAGATGTAGGCATGCTTGACTCCACGAATTATTGGGAGTGGAAGGTCAGGATTGAAGATCTACTCATCTACAAGGAGCTGTTCGACTACCTTGCGTTAGACGAGGCGCAAATTCAAACCGATGAGCAGCGACGCGGCGATCGGAAGGCACTGGCATTAGTGCGAAGTCGTGTGACGCAGCAGTACTTGCCGTACATCCAAGGCTCCAAACACGCCAAGCAGGCGTGGGATGTTCTGCAACGACTTCACAATACGACGCTCGGAGCAAAGAAGAGTCTGCTGGGAGGACCAGCTGACTGAGCTAGCCAAGGAGAAAAGTGAAGACATCGCAAGTTATTGCGGGAGAGCCAGAAGATTCGCCTTCAACTTATCGCCACAGGAGAACCTGTTCAGAAGAACGGCTTGTACGCGCCATTCTGAGAGGACTGCCGAGGAGTTCACAAATGTGCGAGAAGTGCTAATGTACCAACCCAATCTTGCTGTGGAGCGGGTGCTCACTCACCTACAAGTGGCCGAGGAGCGCATCTATAGTGAAGAGAAGGTCACGGCACTGAAGGCGAGAGTTGCGGACACGCCCACAAAGGACATGAAGAAGGTTCAGGTGTTAAACTGTAACAACCTGGGCCACTACAGTCGCGATTGCCGGCGGCCGCGAAAGCGACGCATCATAAGTCGAAGAGTACGGCTGAGCAATCGGTGGCCATGGTGGCTATACATAAGTCTCGGCGCTGAAGATGTGGCTGCGGAGAAGGTAGCTGCTGACTGCATGAAGGGAGAATGCATGGAGTGGATTCTCGACTCCGGTGCAAGTGCGCACATCGTCAACAACGCCGCGGTGGCACGAGACGTGAAGGCAACCAAGCAGAAGGTGGCGATGGTCGACGGCACGGCTGTGACGGCACGAGGAGTCTGCAAAATCGACGTCACGACGCTTGTGGACGGCGCGGAGGTGAGCATCACTTTGCACAATGTGCTGCTGGTACCGAAGGCTCCGAACAATTTGCTGTCACAGAACGCAGTGCAAGACCGCGGGATTGAAGTCTACGCTCGCGGTGCTACGACACGTCTCTTCTACAACGGCCGCGTGGTGGCTGTGGCGCGGCGTGAGGCGAAGCTGAATGGCTTGCCGGTGATCAAGATGTGGGCGAGCAAAATGCAAATGGCGGCAGTGGCGGTTGCGGCGCCGCTGCAGCGCAAACTGAATGCGGCGGAGCTATGGCACGCACGCCTGGGGCATCTCAGCTATGGCCGCTGGCGCAGTGGCGAAGCATGGCTCGGTCAAGGGTCTAACTGCAACCGAGCAGGCGTTTCGGGCGATGCAATCGAAGTTGTGGCAACGCATGCGTCATGGCAAAGCATGCTGCTAGCTCGCATCCGGTGTCACAGACGCGGGCAGCACGGCCGCTGGAGCTTGTGCATTCCGACCTCATGGGCCCGCTCGACGTTCAATCAGCTGGCGGCAACAAGTATGTGCTTACGGCGATCGACGATTTCAGCGGCATGGCGGCGATCAAGTTTCTACGGCACAAGAGTGCTGCTGCGACGCAGCTGAAAGCCATCCTCAACGTCTGGGAGCGCGACACGGATCTGCGCGTGAAGAAGCTGCGGACAGATCGTGGCACGGAATACAACAAGATCGAAGAATGGTGCAAGTCGCAAGGCATACGGCGTGACAAGTCTGTGGCGTACACACCTCAGCAGAACGGCCGTGCGGAGCGTTTCAACCGCACCATCACGGAGCGCGTGCGGGCTATGCTTCACTCGAGTGGCGTGGCGAAGAAGTACTGGGCAGAGGCATTTGCGGCGGCGGTCGACATCTACAACGTCTCGGCCGCGGATGGGAGCTACTACCACCCCCTACGAGCTGTTCCTAGGTGCGAAGCCCGACGTGCGTGGTTTTCAGGACATTCGGCTGTGAGGTGTACTGTCGTAAGCAGCCGATCGCGCTCAAGAAACGGGGGAGCGAAGCGAGCGCGCCTGCTCATGGCCGCGAGCCTGGTACAAAGGGCTGGCGCGTGCTGCTGGAGAATGGCAGCGTGGTCGTGCGCTACAACTGCATCTTTGTAGAGCACGAGGGTGACGATGATGATTCGGACTCTGACGAGGACGACATTGACCCAGCTGTGTCAGCAGCGGGGGAGAGTGACGGCGGCGACGACAGCGGCGATGATCAGATGGCTGCTGACGACGCTGATGATGCAAGCAATGGTGAGGCAGCTCAGGAGCGCCACAGAGCAGTGGCGATGCCTCACAAGCGCGTGCTGCCGCTGCGCATGCGGGAGCCAAGCAAGCGGCTGCGCGACGCATATGCGCTGATGGCCAAGGTGGACACCAGTCGGGACGAGCCTGCCACGCTGCAGCAAGCACTCGCGCAAGAAGATGGTGACATGTGGCGGCAGGCAGCGGACGATGAGATGAACAGTCTGCGCGAGCTCGGTGTCTACGAACTGGTCGAGAAGCCTACCGGTGTGAACTTGCTGAAGAATAAGTGGGTGCTGAAGATCAACGCGATCAGGCTGGCAACATCGAGCGTTACAAGGCACGGCTTGTGGCGGGCTTCACCCAGCGCAAGGGCATCGATTATGAGGAGACATTCGCGCCGGTGGCGCGGCACGCCACTATGCGTGCGCTGCTAGCTAAAGCAGCAATCGAAGACCTTGAGGTGGAGCAAATCGATGTGAAGACCGCTTTTCTCAATGGGCCGCTCAAGGAGACTATCTACATGGAGCCACCTGCCGGTTACGATTTTGGCAACAAGGTGATGCTGCTCAAGAAGGCGCTGTACGGACTCAAGCAGGCGGCGCGTGCATGGAACAAGGAGCTCAAGCGGCAGCTGCTGACAGAAGACATCAAAATTTCTGATGCGGACGCGTCATTGTTCTACCTAGAACGTGAGGGGCGGCGCTGCTTTCTGCTTATCTACGTAGATGACGGACTGCTTGTGGGTGTCAAAGATGATGTAGCGGCTCTAATGCGGGCGCTGGAGTACTTTGATCTGCGGAAGCTGGGGCCAGTGGCGTTCTTTCTCAGCATGGAGGTCATCCGGGACCGTGAGAGCAAGACACTGCTAGTCACTCAGCGCAAATACGCGAAGGAGATCCTACAACGCACCGGCATGGAGGACTGCAAGGGCAAGACGACACCGATGGAGCAGAATTTGAAGCTCAGCAAGCACGGCGGCGAGGACTGATGGAGGACCAGGACGCTACGCTGAGACGGTAGGCTATGCTCTTATACTTGACAACATGACACACGGCCTGACATGGTATATGCGGTGGGCGTGCTGGCGCGCTTCATCTCGAAGCCGCGGATGAGCACTGGGCTGGCGTCAAGGCTGTGCTACGCTATCTGAAGCAGACTCAGGACTTCGGCATCATCTACGGTGCGGCGGATACGCCGCTGGAGGGCTACTAGCGGACTCGGACTACGCTGCGGACCCTGATAAGCGCCGCAGCACTGGCGGCTTCGTCTTTTTGATGGCCGGGGAGCAATCACCTGGGCTCGAAGCTGCTGCCGACTGTGGCAACGTCTACAATGGAGGCAGAGTACATGGTGCACGGCAACGGAGTGAAGGAGGCGCTGTGGCTGCGCAAGCTGATGGAGACGCTATACGGTGTGGCGGGCTCGGTACATCTGTATTGCGATAACGCTGGAGCACTGGCACAGATGCATAATCCAGTGGGGCATCAGCGAGCAAAGCACATTGACGTACAGCATCACTTCATTCGGGAGCGTGTGGCGCGTGGAGAGATCAACGAGAGCTACATTGCAAAGACAACAGCATGATAGCGGACGTATTGACCAAGGCATTGGCCAAGCCACTACACGAGAATTCAGTAAGGCGATGGGCTGGTTAAGATAGAGGCCTGAGCTCATGCCAGAAGCGCAGAGCAATGAGTCAGAGATGTTCGACTCAAGTTAGGTCTGGTTGATGATAGTTCTAATGCATCCTAGAGTTGAATCAGGGGGTGTTAGAATTGAATCAACATCTAGAAGTATCTGGAAGTATCGGATACATTCCAGGAGGATCTAGGATCATCTGTATGCACGTTTACATCACTACGGAAGTTACTAGGACACATGGTCTGGAGAGTTCGTGACGCGGAGAACTCTCTGGAGCACGCAGAGCACAAGATGCGATGTGTGCGGTAGGACATTGATTCTGTTGTTGGGTGTCTGTACCTATATAAGGGCTGGCACATCATTGAGGTATTCACCCTATGTACTGTGTAACGAACGCTGCGTTAACTTTCAACAGATATGTCTGACACCAGTGCGCCAAAAAAGCGAAAGACAGACTCAGCCGGGTCCGAGTCGAAACGCGGGAACAAGCACGGTGACATGTCATACGCAGCGCTTGCCAAACGGTTCGACCGATGGTGGCAAGTGCGCCTACCATATTGCAGACCCGCATGAGCGTTCCCGCCATGAGGCGTCATGCACAGGCGAGAAGGACAAGAACGGCAACGACATGTTCGCTGCTCGCATGGGCAAAGTGCGATCCTTGGTCAACAAAGGCCAGGCAGATAGAGTGAACAAATTCCCTAGCCGAACGCCTCTGAGTCAGGAGGGAAAGCCCATAGAAAGTGTCGTTTGCCAAGTGAGGGCACGGCGCTGGGTCCCTCTCTACCCTTGTCGCTACTCTAGGCAGTGTTGGAGACATTGCTCCCCATGAGTACGACAGTGTAGACGAGTTTCTGAGCTGTGCGGTAGAGAAAAGGTGTACGTATTGGAAGTTGATCGCCCAGAACAGGTTGCGAGAGTGTTGACACACTACCATACGTGCAAGTCGAATTCACCCATGCGTACGGCAGCGTACTTTGCTTTGCCCAAGGCGGCACTGCCAACAGCGGCGACTAAGGGCATGCATGAGATGTACACTCTACAGTCGCGCGCTGACGACGCAGTATCTGAGCACGGCTATTGCGTTCATCTCCGTGTAACACGCAGTATCTGAGCACGTGGTGTTTTACGACTCGCCAGCGTTGAAACGCGGGCCACATAAGTTGCACGATCTGCCACAGGGCTACAGCAGTTTCATACAGCACCATTATTGCATGAGAAAGACAGTGATGGTGAATCTGAAAACGATCTGACGTTCGTGTTCTCTGCGTCGATAGCTGGTGGTGCACTGCACAGCGTCGGGGACTCCGGCGCGAAGCACAGTTTTGTGAGCAAGAGTTTTGCAACAGCGACACAAACTGACTATTCACAAGAACAGTGTACCAATCGTTATGGCCGATGGTAGACAAACTGCCACTCTGGTTATGTGCACTGCAAGTTGAAAATCCAGGCATATCAATCAGATGTCATGCTGCATGTTGTTGAAATGGTGCCAGGGGTAGATGTGATCCTTGGAGATGATTGGTTCATCACATCGATATGGTCAGCTAGACGATCTGTACATTCGAACATGGTTCTCTGGAGGGCTATGAAAGACACCACTATCGCGCCCTGTGGTGCTTAGCTGTGACGATACAAGCTGTACGCGGCAGCACAGTCTTCTGGAAGCCTTCAGAAGGTCCTCGAGGAGGCAGAGATGCTTCTCTGACCTCCGCGCACATGCCTGTGCCGAGGTTGCTGTGTTATGTGGTCACCAACACTGCTACGTGAGCATGCTCGAGAGAGCATGGCTGACGTGAGCATAGACCCTTCTAGAAAGGGGTGTTGGCGTGTGTGTTACACGGAGATGAAAGCAATAGCCCGGCAGCGAGGGCAACGGAAGGAAAGTAGACGGCCAAAACCCCCGAAAGTAGACACCAGCAAAAAGCAATCACTCTCCCAGGCGAAAAAGCCACAACGAACCGACACAGCCGACACAACCACACCCACGCACCCACACGCACGCGCACTCCCGCACCCCTCCACTACGGCACCGCGCCACAACCGCGCACAGCAACAACCACCACCGCACTACTGCCCACCCCAGCAAAACCAGCCACCACCGACCCCCCTACAGCAGCACCCCCACTCCATCCTGCCCCACTGGAGCATTCCATCACGGGCCCCCGCACATGAGAGCCCGGGGGCGCACGCCCCCCACAGTGCAAGGCGTACCAGCCCTCCCCCTCCGGCCGCCCGACAGGGGCCTCGGGGCGGGGCGCGAAGGGCACTAGCGGCGCCGCATCACTCCCCCACGGTGGCTCGCGGGAAGGTTCGGCGGGCCAACACGACCAGACGCGGGCCGGCCTGCGCTGCTGCAGCCGCGGCACCCGGTCCAGCAAGGCGGCCAGCGACCGCCTATAGCACGTCCGACGGGACATCGTGGCCGCGTGTGTGGGGATTAGCACATTGCAAATGGGCTAAAGGCAGGAGTCGCACACAGGCCGGAACACTATATAAGCGCTATGGTGTGCTGGCTGGAACTTAGAGGGTTTACACAGTACAGCTTGACACAACCAGGTACAATCGGAGTACCGTCACAGTGGTATCGGCGATTGAGAGCTTACTTTCCATTACACTACAGTGTTCACAAGCTTGTCTAGGTCGTTCCCCAAGGTTAAACCATGGCTCCTCGAACCGCTAGAAAGCTTACGGCACAGGGCAGCGCCCCAGCCAACATAGCACAGGCCAGCGCGCCTGCTGCAAACGAAACACCCACGAACGATACAGTTCCGAGAGTTGGGCAAGCGAGTGCTCCGACCGTAGTGCAAACTACTAACGTGGGCAACACGCACACACAAAACCAAAACGCCGGCCAAAGCAGCGCTATGGCCGCGCGTGACGTCAATCATCCGGTTGACACCGAGATGACAGACGTGGACACGCGGGTTGCAAACCCAAGTGTCCCGGAATCAGGGACAGTGCATCCCACAGTCACGACCACCGAGGTCCGGGGCGTGACGCAAGGAATAAACCACCTTGCAGTCGACGGGCCTGATCGAACAGGCACCGTTGGCACGCAACAGGCGCAAAATCCGCCAGCGCCATCGCCAGCCGCGCCCGTGGTTGCCGCTGCGGCAACTTTCTCTGCGCAGGACGTCCAATTGATCGTCAATCAGGCAGTATCTACGGCGGTCGAGGCCGCGGTGACCCAAACGCGGACCACCCTGCTATCGGCACTGGAAAGGACTACACAGGTACCTACTCCCGCCAGAATGTCTGATAAATTGGGCGTGCGTGACCTGAAATTGCCTGAGTTCAAAGGCAGTCACAACGAACGGTCGAATTTCATAGAACCTGATTTTTACCTGCCGTTGTTGACGTGGACGAAGGAAGTTCTGGTGTTGCTCGGTGCTAGCGGTTTGCCCCAGCGTCAGCAAGCGTTTAGCATCGTTAATGCATTAGCGGGAGCTGCGCGTCGATCATTCCTTAGGACGTATCCAGACCTGAATCTCGAATCCAGCACGCCAGATGACGTGATGCGCAAGCTTATCGCGCTCGTGCCTGACCACAAGGCTATGTTCACACAGAACGCTCTAGACATTGTCCTTTGCGTCCAAAACTCTGCGTGATGACATTGAGGACATTCGGTATGCTCGTCCAGCATGGCGAGATGCCAGCCGATGGTTCCCATTTTTGGTACAACATCTGGTTCAGAAAATTTCTGTCCGTACGCTCAGACCTGCTGACGTTTGTCGCAGAACTATCTCAACACGAGCCTTGAGTACCGTCCGACAGAGTCGTTCGGTGCGCTGATCACGAGGGCAATAGAAATTGTCTGCAAACTTGATCAGGAGGGGGTCCTCGTGCAGGTACTGCGTCACGAAAAACGCACAAAAGCTTCGGATATTGTTAGAATTGAATCAACATCTAGAAGTATCTGGAAGTATCGGATACATTCCAGGAGGATCTAGGATCATCTGTATGCACGTTTACATCACTACGGAAGTTACTAGGACACATGGTCTGGAGAGTTTCGTGACGCGGAGAACTCTCTGGAGACACGCAGAGCACAAGATGCGATGTGTGCGGTTAGGACATTGATTTCCTGTTGGGTGTCTGTACCTATATAAGGGCTGGCACATCATTGAGGTATTTCACCCTTATGTACTGTGTAACGAACGCTGCGTTAACTTTCAACAGGTTATGGGTCGCATCACGTTCGTGAACTAAAACGTTCAAGTTTCTTCGAAGTGTACTTAGGGTCGGGCCACGTGACATAGTCATGGGGAAATCAGAGCCAGATGTAGGCATGCTTGACTCCACGAATTATTGGGAGTGGAAGGTCAGGATTGAAGATCTACTCATCTACAAGGAGCTGTTCGACTACCTTGCGTTAGACGAGGCGCAAATTCAAACCGATGAGCAGCGACGCGGCGATCGGAAGGCACTGGCATTAGTGCGAAGTCGTGTGACGCAGCAGTACTTGCCGTACATCCAAGGCTCCAAACACGCCAAGCAGGCGTGGGATGTTCTGCAACGACTTCACAATACGACGCTCGGAGCAAAGAAGAGTCTGCTGGAGACCAGCTGACTGAGCTAGCCAAGGAGAAAAGTGAAGACATCGCAAGTTATTGCGGGAGAGCCCAGAAGATTCGCCTTCAACTTATCGCCACAGGAGAACCCTGTTCAGAAGAACGGCTTGTACGCGCCATTCTGAGAGGACTGCCGGAGGAGTTCACAAATGTGCGAGAAGTGCTAATGTACCAACCCAATCTTGCTGTGGAGCGGGTGCTCACTCACCTACAAGTGGCCGAGGAGCGCATCTATAGTGAAGAGAAGGTCACGGCACTGAAGGCGAGAGTTGCGGACACGCCCACAAGGACATGAAGAAGGTCAGGTGTTTATAACTGTAACAACCTGGGCCACTACAGTCGCGATTGCCGGCGGCCGCGAAAGCGGACGCATCATAAGTCGAAGAGTACGGCTGAGCAATCGGTGGCCATGGTGGCTATACATAAGTCTGGCGCTGAAGATGTGGCTGCGGAGAAGGTAGCTGCTGACTGCATGAAGGAGAATGCATGGAGTGGATTCTCGACTCCGGTGCAAGTGCGACATCGTCAACAACGCCGCGGTGGCACGAGACGTGAAGGCAACCAAGCAGAAGGTGGCGATGGTCGACGGCACGGCTGTGACGGCACGAGGAGTCTGCAAAATCGACGTCACGACGCTTGTGGACGGCGCGGAGGTGAGCATCACTTTGCACAATGTGCTGCTGGTACCGGAGGCTCCGAACAATTTGCTGTCACAGAACGCAGTGCAAGACCGCGGGATTTGAAGTCTACGCTCGCGGTGCTACGACACGTCTCTTCTACAACGGCCGCGTGGTGGCTGTGGCGCGGCGTGAGGCGAAGCTGAATGGCTTGCCGGTGATCAAGATGTGGGCGAGCAAAATGCAAATGGCGGCAGTGGCGGTTGCGGCGCCGCTGCAGCGCAAACTGAATGCGGCGGAGCTATGGCACGCACGCCTGGGGCATCTCAGCTATGGCACGCTGGCGCAGATGGCGAAGCATGGCTCGGTCAAGGGTCTAACTGCAACCGAGCAGGCGTTTCGGGCGATGCAATCGAAGTTGTGCAACGCATGCGTCATGGCAAAGCATGCTGCTAGCTCGCATCCGGTTGTCACAGACGCGGGCAGCACGGCCGCTGGAGCTTGTGCATTCCGACCTCATGGGCCCGCTCGACGTTCAATCAGCTGGCGGCAACAAGTATGTGCTTACGGCGATCGACCGATTTCAGCGGCATGGCGGCGATTCAAGTTTCTACGGCTGAAAGCCATCCTCAACGTCTGGGAGCGCGACACGGATCTGCGCGTGAAGAAGCTGCGGACAGATCGTGGCACGGAATACAACAAGATCGAAGAATGGTGCAAGTCGCAAGGCATACGGCGTGACAAGTCTGTGGCGTACACACCTCAGCAGAACGGCCGTGCGGAGCGTTTCAACCGCACCATCACGGAGCGCGTGCGGGCTATGCTTCACTCGAGTGGCGTGGCGAAGAAGTACTGGGCAGAGGCATTTGCGGCGGCGCGTCGACATCTTCAACGTCTCGCCGCGGATGGGAGCTACTACCACCCCCTACGAGCTGTTCCTAGGTGCGAAGCCCGACGTGCGTGGTTTCAGGACATTCGGCTGTGAGGTGTACTGTCGTAAGCAGCCGATCGCGCTTCAAGAAACTGGGGGAGCGAAGCGAGCGCGGCCTGCTCATGGGCCGCGAGCCTGGTACAAAGGGCTGGCGCGTGCTGCTGGAGAATGGCAGCGTGGTCGTGCGCTACAACTGCATCTTTGTAGAGCACGAGGGGTGACGATGATGATTCGGACTCTGACGAGGACGACATTGACCCAGCTGTGTCAGCAGCGGGGGAGAGTGACGGCGGCGACGACAGCGGCGATGATCAGATGGCTGCTGACGACGCTGATGATGCAAGCAATGGTGAGGCAGCTCAGGGAGCGCCACAGAGCAGTGGCGATGCCTCACAAGCGCGTGCTGCCGCTGCGCATGCGGGAGCCAAGCAAGCGGTTGCGCGACGCATATGCGCTGATGGGCCAAGGTGGACAACCAGTCGGGACGAGCCTGCCACGCTGCAGCAAGCACTCGCGCAAGAAGATGGTGACATGTGGCGGCAGGCAGCGGACGATGAGATGAACAGTCTGCGCGAGCTCGGTGTCTACGAACTGGTCGAGAAGCCTACCGGTGTGAACTTGCTGAAGAATAAGTGGGTGCTTGAAGATCCAAGCGCGATCAGGCTGGCAACATCGAGCGTTACAAGGCACGGCTTGTGGCTAAGGGCTTCACCCAGCGCAAGGCATCGATTATGAGGAGACATTCGCGCCGGTGGCGCGGCACGCCACTATGCGTGCGCTGCTAGCTAAAGCAGCAATCGAAGACCTGAGGTGGAGCAAATCGATGTGAAGACCGCTTTTCTCAATGGGCCGCTCAAGGAGACTATCTACATGGAGCCACCTGCCGGTTACGATTTTGGCAACAAGGTGATGCTGCTCAAGAAGGCGCTGTACGGACTCAAGCAGGCGGCCGCGTGCATGGAACAAGGAGCTCAAGCGGCAGCTGCTGACAGAAGACATCAAAATTTCTGATGCGGACGCGTCATTGTTCTACCTAGAACGTGAGGGGCGGCGCTGCTTTCTGCTTATCTACGTAGATGACGGACTGCTTGTGGGTGTCAAAGATGATGTAGCGGCTCTAATGCGGGCGCTGGAGTACTTTGATCTGCGGAAGCTGGGGCCAGTGGCGTTCTTTCTCAGCATGGAGGTCATCCGGGACCGTGAGAGCAAGACACTGCTAGTCACTCAGCGCAAATACGCGAAGGAGATCCTACAACGCACCGGCATGGAGGACTGCAAGGGCAAGACGACACCGATGGAGCAGAATTTGAAGCTCAGCAAGCACGGCGAGGACCTGATGGAGGACCCAGGACGCTACGCTGAGACGGTAGGCATGCTCTTATACTTGACAACATGCACGCGGCCTGACATGGTATATGCGGTGGGCGTGCTGGCGCGCTTCATCTCGAAGCCGCGGGATGAGCACTGGGCTGGCGTCAAGGCTGTGCTACGCTATCTGAAGCAGACTCAGGACTTCGGCATCATCTACGGTGCGGCGGATACGCCGCTGGAGGGCTACGCGGACTCGGACTACGCTGCGGACCCTGATAAGCGCCGCAGCACTGGCGGCTTCGTCTTTCTGATGGCCGGGGGAGCAATCACCTGGGGCTCGAAGCTGCTGCCGACTGTGGCAACGTCTACAATGGAGGCAGAAGTACATGGTGCACGGCAACGGAGTGAAGGAGGCGCTGTGGCTGCGCAAGCTGATGGAGACGCTATACGGTGTGGCGGGCTCGGTACATCTGTATTGCGATAACGCTGGAGCACTGGCACAGATGCATATCCAGTGGGGCATCAGCGAGCAAAGCACATTGACGTACAGCATCACTTCATTCGGGAGCGTGTGGCGCGTGGAGAGATCAACGAGAGCTACATTGCAACAGACAGCATGATAGCGGACGTATTGACCAAGGCATTGGCCAAGCCACTACACGAGAAATTCAGTAAGGCGATGGGGCTGGTTAAGATAGAGGCCTGAGCTCATGCCAGAAGCGCAGAGCAATGAGTCAGAGATGTTCGACTCAAGTTAGGTCTGGTTGATGATAGTTCTAATGCATCCTAGAGTTGAATCAGGGGGAGTGTTAGAATTGAATCAACATCTAGAAGTATCTGGAAGTATCGGATACATTCCAGGAGGATCTAGGATCATCTGTATGCACGTTTACATCACTACGGAAGTTACTAGGACACATGGTCTGGAGAGTTCGTGACGCGGAGAACTCTCTGGAGACACGCAGAGCACAAGATGCGATGTGTGCGGTAGGACATTGATTCTGTTGGGTGTCTGTACCTATATAAGGGCTGGCACATCATTGAGGTATTCACCCTTATGTACTGTGTAACGAACGCTGCGTTAACTTTCAACAGGTTATGGGTCGCATCACGTTCGTGAACTAAAACGTTCAAGTTCTTCGAAGTGTACTAGGGTCGGCCACGTGACATAAGTCATGGGGAAATCAGAGCCAGATGTAGGCATGCTTGACTCCACGAATTATTGGGAGTGGAAGGTCAGGATTGAAGATCTACTCATCTACAAGGAGCTGTTCGACTACCTTGCGTTAGACGAGGCGCAAATTCAAACCGATGAGCAGCGACGCGGCGATCGGAAGGCACTGGCATTAGTGCGAAGTCGTGTGACGCAGCAGTACTTGCCGTACATCCAAGGCTCCAAACACGCCAAGCAGGCGTGGGATGTTCTGCAACGACTTCACAATACGACGCTCGGAGCAAAGAAGAGTCTGCTGGAGGACCAGCTGACTGAGCTAGCCAAGGAGAAAAGTGAAGACATCGCAAGTTATTGCGGGAGAGCCCAGAAGATTCGCCTTCAACTTATCGCCACAGGAGAACCCTGTTCAGAAGAACGGCTTGTACGCGCCATTCTGAGAGGACTGCCGGAGGAGTTCACAAATGTGCGAGAAGTGCTAATGTACCAACCCAATCTTGCTGTGGAGCGGGTGCTCACTCACCTACAAGTGGCCGAGGAGCGCATCTATAGTGAAGAGAAGGTCACGGCACTGAAGGCGAGAGTTGCGGACACGCCCACAAAGGACATGAAGAAGGTCAGGTGTTATAACTGTAACAACCTGGGCCACTACAGTCGCGATTGCCGGCGGCCGCGAAAGCGGACGCATCATAAGTCGAAGAGTACGGCTGAGCAATCGGTGGCCATGGTGGCTATACATAAGTCTGGCGCTGAAGATGTGGCTGCGGAGAAGGTAGCTGCTGACTGCATGAAGGGAGAATGCATGGAGTGGATTCTCGACTCCGGTGCAAGTGCGCACATCGTCAACAACGCCGCGGTGGCACGAGACGTGAAGGCAACCAAGCAGAAGGTGGCGATGGTCGACGGCACGGCTGTGACGGCACGAGGAGTCTGCAAAATCGACGTCACGACGCTTGTGGACGGCGCGGAGGTGAGCATCACTTTGCACAATGTGCTGCTGGTACCGAAGGCTCCGAACAATTTGCTGTCACAGAACGCAGTGCAAGACCGCGGGATTGAAGTCTACGCTCGCGGTGCTACGACACGTCTCTTCTACAACGGCCGCGTGGTGGCTGTGGCGCGGCGTGAGGCGAAGCTGAATGGCTTGCCGGTGATCAAGATGTGGGCGAGCAAAATGCAAATGGCGGCAGTGGCGGTTGCGGCGCCGCTGCAGCGCAAACTGAATGCGGCGGAGCTATGGCACGCACGCCTGGGGCATCTCAGCTATGGCACGCTGGCGCAGATGGCGAAGCATGGCTCGGTCAAGGGTCTAACTGCAACCGAGCAGGCGTTTCGGGCGATGCAATCGAAGTTGTGCAACGCATGCGTCATGGCAAAGCATGCTGCTAGCTCGCATCCGGTGTCACAGACGCGGGCAGCACGGCCGCTGGAGCTTGTGCATTCCGACCTCATGGGCCCGCTCGACGTTCAATCAGCTGGCGGCAACAAGTATGTGCTTACGGCGATCGACGATTTCAGCGGCATGGCGGCGATCAAGTTTCTACGGCTGAAAGCCATCCTCAACGTCTGGGAGCGCGACACGGATCTGCGCGTGAAGAAGCTGCGGACAGATCGTGGCACGGAATACAACAAGATCGAAGAATGGTGCAAGTCGCAAGGCATACGGCGTGACAAGTCTGTGGCGTACACACCTCAGCAGAACGGCCGTGCGGAGCGTTTCAACCGCACCATCACGGAGCGCGTGCGGGCTATGCTTCACTCGAGTGGCGTGGCGAAGAAGTACTGGGCAGAGGCATTTGCGGCGGCGGTCGACATCTACAACGTCTCGCCGCGGATGGGAGCTACTACCACCCCCTACGAGCTGTTCCTAGGTGCGAAGCCCGACGTGCGTGGTTTCAGGACATTCGGCTGTGAGGTGTACTGTCGTAAGCAGCCGATCGCGCTCAAGAAACTGGGGGAGCGAAGCGAGCGCGGCCTGCTCATGGGCCGCGAGCCTGGTACAAAGGGCTGGCGCGTGCTGCTGGAGAATGGCAGCGTGGTCGTGCGCTACAACTGCATCTTTGTAGAGCACGAGGGTGACGATGATGATTCGGACTCTGACGAGGACGACATTGACCCAGCTGTGTCAGCAGCGGGGGAGAGTGACGGCGGCGACGACAGCGGCGATGATCAGATGGCTGCTGACGACGCTGATGATGCAAGCAATGGTGAGGCAGCTCAGGAGCGCCACAGAGCAGTGGCGATGCCTCACAAGCGCGTGCTGCCGCTGCGCATGCGGGAGCCAAGCAAGCGGCTGCGCGACGCATATGCGCTGATGGCCAAGGTGGACACCAGTCGGGACGAGCCTGCCACGCTGCAGCAAGCACTCGCGCAAGAAGATGGTGACATGTGGCGGCAGGCAGCGGACGATGAGATGAACAGTCTGCGCGAGCTCGGTGTCTACGAACTGGTCGAGAAGCCTACCGGTGTGAACTTGCTGAAGAATAAGTGGGTGCTGAAGATCAAGCGCGATCAGGCTGGCAACATCGAGCGTTACAAGGCACGGCTTGTGGCTAAGGGCTTCACCCAGCGCAAGGGCATCGATTATGAGGAGACATTCGCGCCGGTGGCGCGGCACGCCACTATGCGTGCGCTGCTAGCTAAAGCAGCAATCGAAGACCTTGAGGTGGAGCAAATCGATGTGAAGACCGCTTTTCTCAATGGGCCGCTCAAGGAGACTATCTACATGGAGCCACCTGCCGGTTACGATTTTGGCAACAAGGTGATGCTGCTCAAGAAGGCGCTGTACGGACTCAAGCAGGCGGCGCGTGCATGGAACAAGGAGCTCAAGCGGCAGCTGCTGACAGAAGACATCAAAATTTCTGATGCGGACGCGTCATTGTTCTACCTAGAACGTGAGGGGCGGCGCTGCTTTCTGCTTATCTACGTAGATGACGGACTGCTTGTGGGTGTCAAAGATGATGTAGCGGCTCTAATGCGGGCGCTGGAGTACTTTGATCTGCGGAAGCTGGGGCCAGTGGCGTTCTTTCTCAGCATGGAGGTCATCCGGGACCGTGAGAGCAAGACACTGCTAGTCACTCAGCGCAAATACGCGAAGGAGATCCTACAACGCACCGGCATGGAGGACTGCAAGGGCAAGACGACACCGATGGAGCAGAATTTGAAGCTCAGCAAGCACGGCGAGGACCTGATGGAGGACCCAGGACGCTACGCTGAGACGGTAGGCATGCTCTTATACTTGACAACATGCACGCGGCCTGACATGGTATATGCGGTGGGCGTGCTGGCGCGCTTCATCTCGAAGCCGCGGGATGAGCACTGGGCTGGCGTCAAGGCTGTGCTACGCTATCTGAAGCAGACTCAGGACTTCGGCATCATCTACGGTGCGGCGGATACGCCGCTGGAGGGCTACGCGGACTCGGACTACGCTGCGGACCCTGATAAGCGCCGCAGCACTGGCGGCTTCGTCTTTCTGATGGCCGGGGGAGCAATCACCTGGGGCTCGAAGCTGCTGCCGACTGTGGCAACGTCTACAATGGAGGCAGAGTACATGGTGCACGGCAACGGAGTGAAGGAGGCGCTGTGGCTGCGCAAGCTGATGGAGACGCTATACGGTGTGGCGGGCTCGGTACATCTGTATTGCGATAACGCTGGAGCACTGGCACAGATGCATAATCCAGTGGGGCATCAGCGAGCAAAGCACATTGACGTACAGCATCACTTCATTCGGGAGCGTGTGGCGCGTGGAGAGATCAACGAGAGCTACATTGCAACAGACAGCATGATAGCGGACGTATTGACCAAGGCATTGGCCAAGCCACTACACGAGAAATTCAGTAAGGCGATGGGGCTGGTTAAGATAGAGGCCTGAGCTCATGCCAGAAGCGCAGAGCAATGAGTCAGAGATGTTCGACTCAAGTTAGGTCTGGTTGATGATAGTTCTAATGCATCCTAGAGTTGAATCAGGGGGAGTGTTAGAATTGAATCAACATCTAGAAGTATCTGGAAGTATCGGATACATTCCAGGAGGATCTAGGATCATCTGTATGCACGTTTACATCACTACGGAAGTTACTAGGACACATGGTCTGGAGAGTTCGTGACGCGGAGAACTCTCTGGAGACACGCAGAGCACAAGATGCGATGTGTGCGGTAGGACATTGATTCTGTTGGGTGTCTGTACCTATATAAGGGCTGGCACATCATTGAGGTATTCACCCTTATGTACTGTGTAACGAACGCTGCGTTAACTTTCAACAGATATGTCTGACACCAGTGCGCCAAAAAAGCGAAAGACAGACTCAGCCGGGTCCGAGTCGAAACGCGGGAACAAGCACGGTGACATGTCATACGCAGCGCTTGCCAAACGGTTCGACCGATGTGGCAAGTGCGCCTACCATATTGCAGACCCGCATGAGCGTTCCCGCCATGAGGCGTCATGCACAGGCGAGAAGGACAAGAACGGCAACGACATGTTCGCTGCTCGCATGGGCAAAGTGCGATCCTTGGTCAACAAAGGCCAGGCAGATAGAGTGAACAAATTCCCTAGCCGGAACGCCTCTGAGTCAGGAGGGAAAGCCCATAAGAAAGTGTCGTTTGCCAAGTGAGGGCACGGCGCTGGGTCCCTCTCTACCCTTGTCGCTACTCTAGGCAGTGTTGGAGACATTGCTCCCCATGAGTACGACAGTGTAGACGAGTTTCTGAGCTGTGCGGTAGAGAAAAGGTGTAACGTATTGGAAGTTGATCGCCCAGAACAGGTTGCGAGAGTGTTGACACACTACCATACGTGCAAGTCGAATTCACCCATGCGTACGGCAGCGTACTTTGCTTTGCCCAAGGCGGCACTGCCAACAGCGGCGACTAAGGGCATGCATGAGATGTACACTCTACAGTCGCGCGCTGACGACGCAGTATCTGAGCACGGCTATTGCGTTCATCTCCGTGTAACACGCAGTATCTGAGCACGTGGTGTTTTACGACTCGCCAGCGTTGAAACGCGGGCCACATAAGTTGCACGATCTGCCACCAGGGCTACAGCAGTTTCATACAGCACCATTATTGCATGAGAAAGACAGTGATGGTGAATCTGTGAACAACGATCTGACGTTCGTGTTCTCTGCGTCGATAGCTGGTGTGCACTGCACAGCGCTCGGGGACTCCGGCGCGAAGCACAGTTTTGTGAGCAAGAGTTTTGCACAGCGACACAAACTGACTATTCACAAGAACAGTGTACCAATCGTTATGGCCGATGGTAGACAAACTGCCACCTCTGGTTATGTGCACTGCAAGTTGAAAATCCAGGCATATCAATCAGATGTCATGCTGCATGTTGTTGAAATGGTGCCAGGGGTAGATGTGATCCTTGGAGATGATTGGTTCATCACTGAGGGTGCCTGTATTGACTACGGCAACTCGGATGCCAGAGCATACGTGCCAGCGAGCATGTGGCTTAGGCGAAAACGCCTACGCATTCTTCCCCATCAGAGTGCTGCTGTCGATGACTCGACACCGCACGCGGGTGCGCCAGACACAGCAGCGCCTGGAAAGATATCTCTGTTGTCACACGTACAAGCTGCCAGAATACTGTCGCGTCCTAGCATGGATCGGGCAACTCCATTCCTGGTCATGTGCCGCGATAAGAAGGAAGAATCCGCAGAGACATCAGAAACACGCGAACAGAAAGTGCACGCTCTGCTTGACGAATTCGCAGAAGTGTTTGATGCGCCAACTGTTGGTGAGCGGCAGGATGATACTCCTGAGGGCATTCGGTTGCAGCCCGATGCTACACCGCCCAACAGGCCAGCGTTCCGCTTATCCATGAAAGAACGTAAGGAGGTAGAAAAGCAAGTCCAAGAGTTGTTGGATGCTAGACGCATTGTGCCGTCAACCTCAGCATTTGGTGCACCAGTGCTGTTCGTTCCAAAGCCGGACGGTTCGCTGCGCATGTGTATAGACTACCGCGCACTCAATAAGTTGACACTTAAGAATAAGTACCCACTTCCTCGAATTGATGATCTGCTGGATAATTTGAGCGGTGCAAAGTACTTCACCTCCCTCGATTTGACATCGGGATACCACCAGATCGGCCTGCACCCCTCAGATTGGGAGAAAACGGCATTCAACACACATGTGGGGAAATATGAATGGCGAGTGTTACCATTCGGGCTTTGCAATGCTCCGGCGCTCTTTCAAGCGAAAATGAACAAACTGTTCTCCGGGCAGCTGAACCGGTTTGTGTGCGTCTACCTCGACGACATACTAATTTATTCGCGAACAGAAAAAGAGCATCTGCAACATTTGCGGATAGTGCTGGAAGTGCTGAAACAGAGTCAGTACAAAGCCAAACTGTCTAAGTGTGAGTTTTTCAAACCGGAATTGAAATTCCTGGGTCACATCGTGTCCACGGAGGGGATTAAGCCTGATCCAGCGAAGGTACAAGTGGTCAATGACTGGCCGCAGCCTCGTTCTGTGTATGAAGTGCGCAGCTTCCTGGGCCTGGCAAATTACTTCCGGCGATTCATTCGTAATTATGCGCAAATAGCCAGCCCTCTGACAGATCTACTCAAGGGCATTACGGCAACTGACCGGAAGGGAAAGCTGCTGCAGTGGGGCCAGCTCTCAGCAGAGGCTGCTCGCAACGTGCAAGAGGCGTTCACACATAAGTGGACCTCTGCGTGCGCACAAGCGTTTTCAGATCTGAAAGATGCTTTGATAAGTGCACCTGTACTAGCACTGCCAGACTTTTCCGAGTCGTTCACTGTTGTGTGTGATGCTTGTACAGCTGCACCGGCTGTGGGTGGCATGCTGCTCCAGAATCGGCACCCAGTCGCTTTCTATTCTAAGAAGCTGTCTGGGCGTGAAGCAAACTACTCTGCTTCCGACATTGAAATGCTTGCCGTTATCTATGCACTGCGAGAGTGGCGGTGTTACTTGGAGTTGGCAGACAGGCCATTTGTGATCGAGACGGATCATCAGCCTAATACATACGTTGATCAGTGTACCAACCCGCATACTCTGAAGCGCAGAGCGAGGTGGTTGTATGAGTCGTCAGCGTACGACTACGTATGGAAATATAGGCCAGGCGCGTCTAATGTCGCGGATCCGATATCGCGTGCACCGCAACACTTTGCAATAATGCAAGCTGGTGGTGAATGTGTGCGTACGCTTGACAGTGTAACGGCCCACCATCAGAGTGTCGTAATTCAGTAGACCGTAGCCCGTAGGCACTGTGGGATCTAAGCATGGCGCAGCCGTGCGCAGGGGGTCGCGCTGTCACATACCTGGCTGGTGTACAGGCCTCCGCTGTGACAGTGCGCTCTCAGTCTTGGATTATAGCACGTGAGTCTTTGGCAGAGTAGAGTGATTACACTTTGATCAGTAGAGCCTATATAAGCGTTCAACCAAACGTCTCATACGGATACGATCAGAATCATTGTCTGCGGCACGCAATCTAGCATGCATTGCTCGTGCATATGGTAAGCCATCGGTGCATGGCGTCCCATAGCCACTCCGGATCAGCACCGTGCATCCATGCATACATGGTCTCCGTAGTCCTGTGTATGCCACCATGCATGGTCTCCGTAGTCCTGTGCATGGCTGGATCACGACACTCCCCCTAGACTAGGCTTGTACTACCGCAAGCTGTAGTCTATCTCTAAATTTTGCTAGTGCTGGTCCTGCCAACACCTTTGTAAACATATCAGCTAGCATGTCTACCGTGCTAACCCAGCTGATAGTTAACTCATCGAGTTCTACGAACTCGCGGACCCTCAGGTCCCTGACCCTGATGTGCTTGGAGCGGTCACTAGAGATGGGGTTCACAGCTAGCAAGTTGGCACTCTTGTTGTCACCCCACAGAGTTGGCTTCACAGCCGACAAACCAAGATCAGTGCACAACTGCTTTGCCCACATCACCTCATTGGCTGCTGAGCTCATCGCAATAAGCTCTGCCTCAGTCGTGTCACCAGCCACAATAGTCTGCCTCTTCGAACGCCAGAACACACAGTTCCCATGCATCCGGACTATCACTCCTGACACGCTCTTCAAGCAAGCACCATTGGCGAAGTCAGCATCCGTAAATGCTTCCAACACCTCACTTCCCTCGTTGGAGCCACTAAAAGTCAAGCCAAGATCTATGGTCCCTCGCAGGTATCTCAGTACATGCTGGACAGCAGCCCAATGACACTTCGCACTCCCAGCCATATGCCTGGCCAGGACATTGGCCGGAAAGGAAATATCAGGACGCGACACAGCAGCCACATACTGGATGCTTCCTACGGCTTGCATAAACCTCTTATGCTCTGCGACAGTAGCCTTCTCCTGGCTAGGATCATCCTTCAGACTAAACACTTTCTGCTTTGGTACCAACGGCGTTGGTGCCTTTCTGCACTCACTCATACTGAACCTTTCCAGCATGTCCCTGATGTTCTTTCTGTGCGTTATGGTGATAGTGCGAGCAAGCCGATCACGTATGACCTCCATACCCAGCACATATCCCAGCTCCCCCAGGTCACGACCCTCAAATGCCTCAAGGATCCTGCTGATGGCATCATCCATCTGCTCCTTACGACCGAAGATCAACAGATCATCGACCCATAGGAAAATAAGACATCGTCCTATTTTGCAAATAAACAGTGCGGGGTCACTGGCTGATCTCACAAAGCCCATTCTCGACAAGAGCTCTGCAAGCGCTTTATGCCACTCCCTGGCAGCTTGCTTCAGACCATACAACGCCTTTTTCAGACGCCACACCATACCAGACCCATCATCCAGTACAGGAGGTTGTGCCACATACACTTCCTCTTCCAGAACACCATTCAGGAAAGCACATTTAATGTCTATGTGTCTCGTCTCCAGATCCTCTACAGCACAGACAGACAACAGAGCCCTGAAGGTAGCATAACTGCCCACAGGTGCCCATGTCTCAAAGAAATCTACGCCCTCAACTTGCGTAAATCCCCTGGCTACATATCTAGCTTTGAATCGCTCAATCTCACCCTGTGCTCCTCGCTTAATCTTAAGCACCCACTTGCCTGTCACAGGCTTCACTCCTGCTGGGCACCTGACTAACTCGAACACATCATGTTCCCTTAAGGAGGTCAACTCATCAAGCATTGCTATGATCCACTGCTCACGATGGCAGCCTCTCATGGCTTGCTTCACCGTTGGATCGTCCAGCACAGCTTTGACCTTCTTCCTCGCAGCAGCTGCACACCGGGACTCACTGCGGCTAGCAGTCTTGCCACTGCTCGGAATCACCTCCTGCCCCGTCGTGTTCTCTGCATCAGGAGTCACACTGTCAGCCGTAGCAAACACTCCATCCGCCAGATCACCGACGTCACTCTCCATATGGACTACTGTGGAGCTCCCAGCATCATCATGCTCACGTGCATCATCCGGGGAAATGCGCTCAACAGCAGCATTCTCACTTTCATTCACTCCCACAGCATGGACAGCAGGTCTTAAGGTTTTGCGAATCAATTTGAAAGGTTTTGGAACCCATCGAACCCTCACCTCTTGTGGTGGATCCAGATGTTCTCCGCTGCCTCCTGCGGCACTTGGTGCTAACTCTCCCCCTGAGCCAGCTCCGCCTGCCTCTACTCCACTAGGCACATGCCGTAGCTTGCCTTGCCCCTGACTATCAACACGCTGTGGCATATGCCGTGGCTCATCATGCTCCCAGCGTACTGCACGTCCTGACACCGCTGACCCTTGCCATCGGTTGTACATCCCGTGGTCTTCAGATTTCGCAGGTGGGGGTGGCTCACTCGGCGCCTTGCCCATCGACCGTTGGACTCGCTGCGGTGAACGCGAGCGCGATCGAGACCGAGATCCTGAGGGCTCAGATGCCCCTGAGAATGACTCAGCAGAGTCACTGGCAGCCCCTGGCTGTTCCTCCCCCTCAGACTCATCATTCTCACTACCCTGTGGCTCAATGCGGCAGCCACTCAAATCCAGCACTGCTCTATCCCGCGTAGGGATCACATCTCTCGGTCGCATCTCAGCATTGTGCGGACCGGATGGTTGCTGAACCGCATCATACTCCCAGTGTGGTACCCTGTTCACACAGTCCTCGGCCGTGTAAGCGCAACGCGCTGTCACCACTGCCTCACTGATCTCAGGCGTGTGCCACCGCTCATGCCTGGCTATCAGCTCAGAGCCTAAAACACGTGGTGAAAACGGCGGCTCACCGTCAGGCAACTCATCATCCGGCACATAGCGCCGATGCAACTGCCTGCCTGGTTCCCAGTGTGTGTGCCCCAGCGCTGGATGCTCCCCCTCAGCCCAATCCACATTTCTGCCCCTCTCTGGCATCATGTGATCACGACTGGCTGGTGGTCGCACTGCCCTAACACTAGTTGATCTCAACCATTTCTGCATGTTGGGCAAGAAACCAACGTCAGGTACTACACGAGTATGCTCATCGGGCATGATCTCGAATTCTCCCAGCTCGTAGTTCTCCAACATGACCGGATCCACCGTAGCTTGCTCCGACATGTGGAAACGTTTCGCGAACTCTCTCAGCAGAGCTGGTGGAGAAGCCGTATGCCTATACATACGCACTGCTCCCCCATTCCCTCGCTTCACGTAAGCTCTATCCATGTGAGGACCAGCACCCGGTCCCATGTAGAAACCGAGCACTCCTCTCTCATCCAGGTGTCTGAAGTCCTCTCTCCGAGCATATACATACATCGGACACCCGAAAGGCTTCACCTGGGCCACCACCAGATGGAACGTGTCCTCACTCACATTCCTGAACCATAACAGATATGGCACAATCTGTCTGACATCAACATTCTTCACACACTGGGCGACAAACTTCCCATCGCCCCTGGCCATACCCTCATCAGCCAGAGCCTGCAGACTCATCTGCTGAGCCTGAGCCCTCCTCGTCTGCAACTGTGCAGCTCTCACAGCCTCATTCGTTGACCACGGGTCACGACTGGTCTGCACATGCCTCTCCTCCAGTTTCTGCTTGGCCTCCTTCCGCCTAACACCCTCTAGAGCTGTGCTAGGCGTCAGGTTATGCGCATGGTTCACACACATATACGCCTCTGGCCACAGAAATGCAGGCACAGCTGCTTGCAGCAGGCTTGCCCTCACACTCCTGTTTAGCACACCGATCTTTCTCTCCACCATTCCATTGGACTCATGCTGGCCCGTGGCAGTGTACGTGTGCTCAATGCCACGCCACGCGAGGTACTGAGCCAGCTGGTTAGAGCTGAACTCACCACCCTGGTCAGTGTGCAGCCTCCGCACCCCAACCTCTCTATCATACACGATCTGAGTGCGGATTCGCTCAATCAGCAGGCATATCATTTCCGCAGCCCCACTCTTGGACTTCAACGGAATCACATGGGAGTACCGGGAGTACTCATCCACCACTACCAGGATGTAGTTCATACCCCCGATTCCTACTGGCTTGATCTGCCCTGCTAGATCAGCATGCAACACTTCCCCAGCATAGGTGGCATTCTCCGTCACCTTGCCCCCGTGCTGTGCTCTATCGCCGCTTCTCTGTTCAGCCACGTGGCAACCATGACACTGAAGCGCTACCCCCGTAGGTTTCAGCATCTTCAGGTCATACAGTTGTGGGTTGTCTCTCATCAACTGGAGTACCCGATTGCCAGCATGGTGAAAGGCGATATGCACTAGGAATGATGGATCAACCTGAAAGGAATAACCTTGTTCATTCGGTACACCGGTCACCGCAGCAACTTGCTGCTGCTCACGTACCCATTTCCCATTCCTATGAAACAAGTTATTCGCACTTGTCCAGGCTGCTCCTCTATCTACCGGTCGCATTTGCCATATCGGCCTGCCTTTCCCACAGAACCATGTCAGAGTAGGTTTTCCATCCTCATCCTCACCCTGCTCACAGTTCCTGTGGAACCCATAGCTCTGGTCATGAAACCCAGGCATCACTACCCGGTTTGCATGCTTGCCCGTATGCAAGTAGATCTCAGACTTTTTCAACTCCTTTGTTGAAAGGATGTTGATAGGACTGGCCGGCACCCAGTAGACGTTGGTCAACTCTATGTCTACTGGTGTGATAGTGCCCTGTGCACTCACATACTCTCCCAGATTAGCTCTGATCGTGCCCACACCATACATGTCTAGCCTGCCCTGGTCAAGAGGCTGACACTGCGGCATATCTGGTGGCTTGATCTCGCAAAACATATCATAGTCAAAGCATATGTTTATGTCTGAGCCACTATCTATTAGGAAAGTGTACGGCATGTTGGGAGACGGCCCATCAGCACAGTCAGCTCGCAGCTTATCTAGGTCAACTACAGCTACCTGAGGGCCACCGCGGCCTCTGCCACGGCCTCGCCCTGCAGCTGCTTGCTTCTGCAGGAATTGTTTGACCTCTGCGGAGAGCAATGGACAATCCTTTTGCACATGTCCAGGCTTATCACAGTTGAAGCATTTCCTCTTTTCTGCTCCCCCTGCTGCCCCTGCTCCCACAGCTGCTACCTGTGGGGGTGAACCTTGGCGACCACCGTAGCGTCCACCTCGGTACCCACGTCCCCCATGGCGCTGTTGTCCACCGCGATCGTCCCGTGGGAATCGCGATGGACCCTGCTTGCTGTTCGTCTGGGCATGTGTCAACAGCGTAGACACTATCTGCTGCACTGGCATGGCCTGCAGCATGGGCTGCAACAGGCTGTACTCTTTGTCTACTGCCAGCAACCGTGATCTGTACAGCTGATCAGACACAGTCTCACCCAGTCCTCTCATCTGGTTCACTATGCCCACCACCTCATTCACATGCTTCTCCAGCGGCTTGCCAGCCTGCTGGGTACTGCTGAGCTGGTGATACAGCTTCTGTATTTCTACCTCCACTGATGGCATATACTTAGCATGCAGCAACGACCAGACCTCATGGATGAAACTACAGTCTGCCACGAAGTCTCTATCCTCCTTTGGCAGTGTGGTGAACAACCAGTGCATGACTTGCTCATGAGCCTGGCTGCTCTGAGCAAGCGGATCATTGACTAGCAGGCTACTCTCACCCACCATCTTCGCCCAGCTCTCTACCTCCTTCTTAAATACTCGGAAGTGATCAGTCTTATAGTGCCACACCGGAAATCTGTTCTTCTCTACTAGAGATTTCCCCGGTACTGGCCTGGGCATGGCAAGCGACAGCGCTTGCGCTAGCGTGCTTACGTCAATTGATCCAGCCGTAGCTGGTACTCCTGATGACATCGCAGCCTGCGAAGGCTGCGGTATCGGAGGCGGTATCTGTTGGGTCATCCACGCAGCCTGGCGCTGCGAGATGTGCTGGCTGTGTTCCTTGCGCCGCAGCCTGAGCTCCTGCTTCCCCCGTAGGATCAGCATTTCCCGGCAATGCCGCCTGCAGAGGACCTGCATTGGGATACCCGTAGGTCCCAACGCGCTGTTCTTCCCCGTAGGTCACGAACTGGTCCTCCGCGGCCTGCTCGCGGCGCGCTGTGGAACGTGTGTGGTGGCGAGGACGAACTTCTTCTCCATCCTCGCCGTCAGAGCCAATAGATCCCTGGCGAGATGCCATTGGGACTTCTCGGCGTGGTGGCATCCTGCAACACGACCTTCGTGCGTCGCAGGACACGCAGACCCGTAGGCCTTTCTGCGAGACCAGTACCCTGACAGAATGCAGTCCAGCCGTAGCGTTATGCATCTGTGTACTCTAGTCTCTCTACGGACTCTACAGCTAAACGCTAGAGCGGTGTGAATCGCTCATCGGGACGCTCAGCCGTAGCCGTAGACCCCTGGACTCTATCGCAAGCATACAACCATCGCTAGAATACCCACAAACATCACCGATACCATGTCGTAATTCAGTGGACCGCAGCCCTAAGGCACTGTGGGATCTAAGCACTGTGTAGCTGTGCGCAGGGGGTCGCGCTGTCACAAACCTGGCTGGTGTACAGGCCTCCGCTGTGACAGTGCGCTCTCAGTCTTTGGATTTATAGCACGTGAGACTTAGCAGAGAAGAGTGATTACACTTTGATCAGTAGAGCCTATATAAGCGTTCAACCAAACGTCTCATACGGATACGATCAGAATCATTGTCTGCGGCACGCAATCTAGCATGCATTGCTCGTGCATATGGTAAGCCATCGGTGCATGGCGTCCCATAGCCACTCCGGATCAGCACCGTGCATCCATGCATACATGGTCTCCGTAGTCCTGTGTATGCCACCATGCATGGTCTCCGTAGTCCTGTGCATGGCTGGATCACGACACAGAGGAATTCTGTCGCTCTCTTCTACGCTGGTGTCCTGCGTGAGCCACGCACTGCTAAGGGGGGGAGACGGCGCAAGAAACAGAAACTCAATCGAGAAACTGTTGTGAATGTCCATCCTTCGGCACAAGCTGTCAAAGGCTATGTGGTTCACAATCTACTTGCCCGTTGCCGACAAGGTTGCGAACAGATGCAGCGATCAGACCAGAAACGCTTTGACAGACTAAAACTGGTAAAACACCAGGACGGATTGTACTGGACGAAGAATGATCGCCTGTACATCCCCGACGTTGAAACGTTGAGAACAGAGTGCATAGAATCAGTGCATTCCCACCCGCAGTATGGTCACTACGGGGTGGCTCGTACGATCAAGAAGGTGAGAGAGGTTTTCCACTGGGAGCGCGTGTCAGTAGACGTGGCGAAATTCGTAAAGACTTGCGATTCGTGCCAGCACGTCAAGGCGTCGCACCAGTTGCCAAAGGGCGAATTACACCCTCTCCCTATCCCAGGTCGACGATGGGAATCAGTGTCTTTAGACCTGATAACTGACTTGCCTGTAACTGAGCGGGGTTACAATACTATCGTGGTCTTCGTTGATCGCTTGTCGAAGATGGTGCACCTGGCGCCATGCACAAAGAATGTCACTGCCACAGATCTGGTCCACCTGTTTGAAGATACAGTGTGGAAGCTGCATGGAATTCCCAGCAGCATAGTGACAGACCGGGACGTGCGCTTTGCGTCGTTTTGGGAGCTCATGTGCGAGCACTTCGGCATTGAGCACAACAAGTCCTCAGGCAAGCACCCCCAGTCTGACGGGCAAACAGAAAACGCCAATGGTGTGTTAGAGGATACACTCAGGCATTTCGTTGACAACTCGCAGAAAAACTGGGACACGCTGTTGCCAGTGGCAGAGTTCGCCATGAACAATGCACACAATTCGACCATCGACAACACGCCGTTCATGCTGAACTACGGGCAGCATCCCGACACTCCCATCTCGCAAGTTTTGCGCAAAGAGAATGCGAGAGTGAACAAGTTCGTCGGCAGGTGGTCTGAGCAACTACAAGTTGCCAAGAGGTGCATAGAGGCAGCACAGCAAAGGCAAAAGGCCTCGGCTAATCGCCGCAGGAGACCGGCAGAGTTGCTAGAGGTGGGAGACCGAGTGCTGGTCCACATCAAACACTTCAAGCTAAAGCAAGGCTTCAAGTTGAAGCTAGCGCCCCGGTACTTGGGCCCTTTTCCGATTACAGAAGTGATTGGTCAGCATAGGCTCAGCTTTCGTGTTGAGTTGCCAAGCCCGTTGCATCGCATGCACAATGTATTCCATGTCTCGTCACTGAGGAAGTACCATGGCGATGGTCCTTATCAGCCCCCAGTAATTCCAGAGGTAGAGGACTCTGAATTGTTCTTTGAGGTTGATCACATCTCTGATACTAGGGATGTGCCTAGACGGCAATACCATGTGCATTGGGTAGGCGGCGGCCAAGGCTGGCATGATGCCATGCTTCTACATGGTTGCGACCATCACATCCGGGACTTTTGGTCGAGCCGCAACCAAGAGCCACCGACTGACGCTTTCCCCTTGTCGCTAGACGAGCTGACTGACTTGCTTGAGGGCAAGCAAGAGGCTTAGGGGGGGAGCTCTGTGACGATACAAGCTGTACGCGGCAGCACAGTCTCCTGGAAGCCTTCAGAAGGTCCTCGAGGAGGCAGAGATGCTTCTCTGACCTTCCGCGCACATGCCTGTGCCGAGGTTGCTGTGTTATGTGGTCACCAACACTGCTACGTGAGCATGCTCGAGAGAGCATGGCTGACGTGAGCATAGACCCTTCTAGAAAGGGGTGTTGGCGTGTGTGGGGATTAGCACATTGCAAATGGGCTAAAGGCAGGAGTCGCACACAGGCCGGAACACTATATAAGCGCTATGGTGTGCTGGCTGGACCTTAGAGGGTTTACACAGTACAGCTTGACACAACCCAGGTACAATCGGAGTACCGTCACATTAGCAGCCCCACGCTATGGCTAAAGTCCCAGCAGTCCGATCTCGATGCTATCCTGGACCTTTGATTCTCGCTATTGTGGCTTTGTACCGATTTCGAGTCTGAATGTGGTGTGCAAGTTGGAATAGCTGATCAAGCCCGCAATGCCCTTTCTCTGCCCGCGCGCCCTTGGATGATCATGACGTCGACCCTGTCGAGACCACCGGCACAATAATAATCGCAGTATGCGTGAACACAGTAGATGCCAGTGCTGTCCAGTCTGGCGCACCTCGACCTCTTCGAGTGGTGCGGGCGTTTGTGACTTAGCAGAGACGCATGCTGTTGTCAACCGACCAGATTTTGTGCAGAATATGTTGAAGAACATCCCTGAGGCTGTAAGGGACAAGCAGGATCATTTTTGCGACACCAAGGCTGTGAAAGACGGATTCGCTGAGCTCGTGAGCTTGATACCGGATTCACTTATCATGCTGGGGGCCGTCGAAGCGTTCGAGTTCTGAGCCGCGATGGTGTGATACTCTTCAACTTGCTCATCCCGTCCAGAAGGCATTCTGATAAAGTGCATCTGAGAACATACCCGGCTTGAGCTTGTGACTGTCTTGCAGCTGCTATCTCTTCAATTGTAATAGCGCGCTTGAATCTATCTATCTATCTATCTCAGTAAAAGTAATAGCGCGCGAACATCTAACATGTGTCTATTATGTGTCCATCTATCGCAAAT
>UNSF01000098.1:0-354132 GCA_900538255.1 Ulva mutabilis
CTGTGCCTGCATTCTGTGGCCAGAGACATATATGTGTGTGAACCATGCGCATAACCTGACCGCCTAGCACGGCTCTAGAGGGTGTTTAGGCGGAAGGAGGCCAAACAGAAACTAGAGGAGAGACATGTGCAGTCCAGTCCGTGAACCGTGGTCAACGAATGAGGCTGTGAGAGCCGCACAGTTGCAGACGAGGAGAGCTCAGGCTCAGCAGAATGAGTCTGCAGGCTCTGGCTGATGAGGGTATGGCCAGGGGCGATGGGAAGTTTGTCGCCCAGTGTGTGAAAAATGTGGATGTCAGGCAGATTGTGCCATATCTGTTATGGTTCAGGATGTGAGTGAGGACACGTTCCATCTGGTGGTGGCCCAGGTGAAGCGTCTCGGGTGTCCAATGTATGTGTATGCCCGGAGAGAGGACTTCAGGCACCTGGACGAGAGAGGAGTGCTCGGTTCTATATGGGACCGGGTGCTGGTCCTCACATGATAGAGCTACGTGAAGCGAGGGAATGGGGGGGCAGTGCGTATGTATTAGGCATACGGCTTCCTCCACCAGCTCTGCTGAGAGAGTTTGCGAAACGTTTCCACATGTCGGAGCAAGCTACGGTGGATCCGGTCATGTTGGAGAACTACGAGCTGGGAGAATTCGAGATCATGCCCGATGAGCATACTCGTGTGTTACCTGATGTTGGGTTTCTTGCCCAACATGCAAAAATGGTTGAGATCAACTAGTGTTAGGGCAGTGCGACCACCAGCCAGTCGTGATCACATGATGCCAGAGAGGGGCAGAAATGTGGATTGGGCTGAGGGGGAGCATCCAGCGCTGGGGCACACACACTGGGAACCAGGCAGGCAGTTGCATTCCGGCGCTATGTGCCGGATGATGAGTTGCCTGAGGGTGAGCCGCCGTTTTCACCGCGTGTTTTAGGCTCTGAGCTGATAGCCAGGCATGAGCGGTGGCACACGCCTGAGATCAGTGAGGCAGTGGTGACAGCGCGTTGCGCTTACACGGCCGAGGGACTGTGTGAACAGGGTACCACACTGGGAGTATGATGCGGCTCAGCAACCGTCTGGTCCGCACAATGCTGAGATAAGACCGAGAGATGTGATCCCTACGCGGGATAGAGCAGTGCTGGATTTGAGTGGCTTGCCGCATTGAGCCACAGGGTAGTGAGAATGATGTGTCTGAGGGGGAGGAACAGCCAGAGGCTGCCAGTGACTCGGCTGAGTCATTCCCAGAGGCATCTGAGCCCTCAGAATCTCAGTCTCGATCGCGCTCGCGTTCACCGCAGCGAGTCCAACGGTCGATGGGCAAGGAGCCGAGTGAGCCACCCCCACCTGCGAAATCTGATAGCCACGGGAGGTACGACCGAAGGCAAGGGTCAGCGGTGTCAGGACGTGCAGTACGCTGGGAGCATGATGAGCCACGGCATATGCCACAGCGTGTTGATAGTCAGGGGCAAGGCAAGCTACGGCATGTGCCTAGTGAGGAGGCAGGCGGCGCTGGCTCAGGGGGAGAGTTAGCACCAAGTGCCGCAGGAGGCAGCGGAGAACATCTGGATCCACCACAAGAGGGTTCGATGGGTTCCAAAACCTTTCAAATTGATTCGCCGAAACTTAAAACCTGCTGTCCATGCTGTGAGAGTGAATGAGAGAGATAATGTAGCTGTTGAGCACATTTCCCCGGATGATGCACGTGAGCATGATGATGCTGGGAGCTCCACAGTAGTTCGTATGGAGAGTGACGTCGGTGACTTGGCTGTAGGAGTGTCCGCGACGGCTGACAGTGTGACTCCTGATGCAGAAAAGACGACGGGGCAGGAGGTGATTCTTTACAGTGGCAAGACTGCTAGTCGTAGTGAGTTCCGGCGTGCAGCCACTGTGAAGAAGAAGGTCGAGTTTGTGCTGGACGATCCAACGGTGCAGCAAGCCATGAGAGGCTGCCATCGTGAGCAGTGGATTGCAGCAATGATAGATGAACTGACCTCCTTAAGGGAGCACGACGTGTTTGAGCTGGTCAAGTGTCCATCAGGAGTGAAGCCTGTGACAGGCAAATGGGTGCTTAAGATCAAGCGAGGTGCACAGGGTGAAATTGAGCGTTTCAAAGCTAGATATGTAGCTAGAGGATTCACGCAGGTAGAAGGCGTTGATTTCTTCAAGACTTGGGCTCCTGTGGGCAGCTATGCCACTTACAGGGCTCTATTGTCGGTCTGTGCAGTAGAGGATCTAGAGACGAGGCATATAGACATAAAATGTGCTTTCCTAAATGGTGTTCTGGAGGAGGAAGTGTATGTGGCACAGCCTCCGATACTAGCTGATGGGTCTGGTATGGTGTGGCGTCTGAAGAACGCGTTGTATGGTCTGAAGCAAGCTGCCAGGGAGTGGCACAACGCACTTACAGAACTCTTATTGAGTATGGGTCTTGTGAGATCAGCCAGTGACCCCGCACTGTTTATCTGCAAAGTAGGACGCTGTCTTATTTTTCTGTGGGTCGTTGATCTGTTAATTTTTGGTCGCAGAGAGCAGATGGATGATGCCATCAGAAAGATCCTTGAGGCATTTGAGGGTCGTGACCTGGGGGAGCTGGGATATGTGCTGGGCATGCAGGTCATACGTGATCGCACCGCTCGCACTATCACCATCACACACAGAAAGAGCATCAGGGACATGCTAGAGAGGTTTGGCATGAGTGAGTGCAGACGGGCGCCAGCTCCGTTGGTACCCAAGCAGAAAATGATTAATCTGAAGGAAGATCCTAGCCAGTCAAAGGCTACAGTCGTACAGCATAAGAGGTTTATGCAAGCCGTAGGAAGCATCCAGTATGTGGCAGTTGTGTCGCGTCCAGGCATCGCGTTCCCGGCTAATGTCTTGGCCAGGCATATGGCTGGGAGTGCCAAATGTCATTGGAATGGTGTCCTTCACGTACTGAGATACCTGCGAGGGACCATAGACTTTGGATTGACCTTTAGTGGCTCCAATGGGGGATGTGAGGTGTTGGAAGCATTTACTGATGCTGGCTTCGCCAATGGTGCTTACTTGAAGAGCGTGTCAGGAGTAGTAGTCCGGATGCATGGGAACTGTGTGTTCTGGCGTTCGAAGAGGCAGACTATTGTGGCTGGTGATACAGCTGAGGCAGAGCTCATTGCGATGAGTTTAGCAGCACTCATTGCAATGAGCTGATGTGGGCAAAGCAGTTGTGCACTGATCTTGGTTTGTCGGCTGTGAAGCCAACGCTGTGGGGTGACAACAAGAGTGCCAACTTGCTAGCAGTGAACCCCATCTCTAGTGACCGTTCCAAGCACATCAGGGTCAGGGTCCTGAGGGTCCGAGAGTTCGTAGAACTCGATGTGTTGACTATCAGCTGGGTTAGCACGGTAGACATGCTAGCTGATATGTTCACCAAGGTGTTGGCAGGACCAGCACTGGCAAAATTTAGAGATAGACTGCAGCTTGCGGTAGTACAAGCTTAGTCTAGGGGGAGTGTCGTGATCCAGCCATGCACAGGACTACGGTGACCATGCATGGTGGCATACACAGGACTACGGAGACCATGTATGCATGGATACACGGTGCTGATCCGGAGTGGCTATGGGGCAGCCATGCACCGATGGCTGATCATATGCACGAGCAATGCATGCAGATTGCGTGCCAGCAGACAATGATTCTGATCGTATCCGTATGAGTCGTCTAGAGAACGCTTATATAGGCTCTACTGATCGTAGTGTAATCACTCTTCTCGTCTGTCAAAGTCTCACATGTATTCATCCTCCACTGAATACAGAGGCGCTGTCACGGACAGATACCTAGACAGCAAGGTATGTGACAGCACCAGTCCCATGCGCATGGCTATGACATGCTCAGGATCCCACAGGCCTCAGGCCGCGGTCCACTCAATTACAACAGACACCTGATCTGAGATCACCGGCGTCCGGGCACATATAGTCAGTTGCGGCTCATCCGCTCCATTCAGCCACAGGCGAGGTATGTGCCGTCTAGCGCAGTCCTCCACGGCTTCACACTAGCTTGACGATACCTGTGCTGGTGTACAGGCTCTGCTTGTGATAGCGCCTGTGTCTTCGTTCGATGGAATAAACGTGAGACTTAACAGAAAGAAGAGTGATTACACAACGATCAGTATAGCCTATATAAGCGTCAATCAACGTCTCATACGGACACGATCAGAATCATTGTCTGCTTGCATGCAATCTGCATGCATTGGTCGTGCATATGGTCAGCCATCGGTGCATGGCTGCCCCACAGCCACTCCGGATCAGCACCGTGCATCCACTCCATGCATGGTGACCGTAGTCCTGTGCATGGCTAGATCACGACACCATGGCGATGCGGTATCTCCTGCTCTGCCAATGTACTTGCGTGTTGTCGAGCCGCAGTAAGCATGTGCATGTCGTGCAGGGATGATGCGGAGTTCCCGTCCCTGAGAGGGCAGGCGTGCCTGGGGAGTCGACTCCGGGCGCGGGCTGCCATCGCCCCGACCGAGGTCTACATCGTCACCCATGGTGTCAACGGGCTGGTTCCAGGCAACAACGCCAAGGTGATCGGATTTGTGAAGGCCCGTGTGTGCACGGTGCTTGCGAGCGTCAAGGCCTACCTGGGCCTGCAAAAGGAAGACTGGGCGGCACGTGAGGGCTTTGTGGGCGAGGAGCTGCGGAGTGGCGTGCACGTGGTGGGGGAGGCGCTGCCGAGCCTTATGCTCGGCGCGCTGGGCGATGTGCGTGTTCGGGGGACAAACGGGTGGAGCATGCTTGTGATACAATAATGTGTGTCAGCTATGTGCCAGCCTGTTGGCTGGTCTACTCCACACTAGCTGCACCTGTGCATTGGTCAACGCAGACATCTGTTAAGTCACGATATTACATGTGTAGAAGGAATTATACCTGTGATACAATAATGTGTGTCAGCTATGTGCCAGCCTGTTGGCTGGTCTACTCCACACTAGCTGCACCTGCATCACATCCACTGAATGCAGCATGAATATACCACGCTAGCTCACATAGGCACAGACCAAAAACACATGCATGGGTCAGGGTTGGGCAGCTCACCTGTGCATTGGTCAACGCAGACATCTGTTAAGTCACGATGTCTGCATTGACCTTGCACAGCGCTTATATACCCTTCACCAGTAGACTACTGTAGCATATTGCTCTATGTTGGATGTCCCTAACACAAGATCTGCCCCCGCTACACCGGCAATCAGATTCCACTCCCATGGCACCTATGCTCTGGTCCACACAGCATGTCGCATCAAAAGCGATCATTATGTTATGCACACGTGCAGCAACATGGTGCCTGCAGAGTCGCAGCATAACTACCTGCCACCACACAACAAGTGCATCACCATGAGATCCAGAGAAGGACTAATAACTGTACTGTCACAGTTGAGATGCCTCTAGACACAATGGCCATGCATACATAGCTTGGGCAATGCATGCATGACCCATGCACACAATCCAAGTGCATGTCCACCAAAACACGGCATGATCATTCTTATTGACCTAGAATCACTCAGTTATCACAATGCTGTACTATATCCCGAAGTGTGCGGTGTGGGCGTGGCGGGGGGACCGACCAAAGATCAACATGGTCCCCCGAGCGGCGCTCGTGCGGATGGAGCTCGACCCGGAGCAGTCGGTGTCGCGCCTCACGTTCATGGTGTAGCGGGTACACCACACCCCAGCACACCCCCTCAGCCACCTGCAACCGGGCCAAGGAGATCGCTCTCGTTCTAGACCTCCCCAGACCGGTGCCAGAACCATCCCAACCCACTGCACCCATCCCCGTGATGGAGCGCATGCATGCCAGCCCCTGAGACCCCCACGGGAAACGAGGCCGCGCGGTCGTGCTCCCCCAGCTTGCGGGGAGCACCCACGCGCCCCACGCTCGCGGACCGTGCGGAGATGTCAAACCGGAGACACTGCCGCAGTTGTATCCTTGTGCGCCTCCGTGAACGTGTGGGCCCACTGCTTGGCGCAACTGTTGCCCGATCCTAGGAACAGGTTGTCGTAATTCAGCGGACCGAAGCCCTAAGGGCATCGTGGGATCGAAGCACTGCCGTAGCTGTGCGCAGGGGGTCGTGCTGTCACATACCTGTGCTGGTCTACAGGTTCTGCTGTGACAGCTCGCTCTCGCTTGTGGAATATAGCACGTGAGTCTTAGCAGAAGAAGAGTGATTACACTATGATCTGTAGAGCCTATATAAGCGTTCAATCAACGTCTCATACGGATACGATCAGAATCAATGTCTGCTGGCACGCAATCTGCATGCATTGCTCGTGCATATGGTCAGCCATCGGTGCATGGCTCCCATAGCCACTCCGGAACAGCACCGTGCATCCACTCCATGCATGGTCTCCCTAGTCCTGTGCATGGCTGGATCACGACACAGGTTGGTGGGTGTGTATGTGCAGGCGCGGCTGGAGGCTTTGCCGCAGCAGCCCTTCTCCAAGTCGCAGTTCAGCAGCCACCGGCTGCGCACAAACCGCGCAGGAGGACCATGCGTCCAGGCATCACACCCCGGCCCGCAAGCCAGGTGGGCGGTGATGAATGCTGCCTTGGCCCCGATTGCATCATCACTGTTCGGCCGCGTAGAGGCACTCATCTACGGGGCGTTTTGCCAACTCGCATTTCTGATACTCAAGCATCTCACAGACTCTGCACGGCAAATGGTTTCAATGACACAACTCTGACGCCCATGGCCTATCCCCCTCGGCCCTTAGCGCGCCATGTCGCCAGCTCCCCTCCCCCCCCGCACTGCCAACGGCCCAACCCCCCCACACCCCCCCAGCCCGGCCACTGCCCTGGCTGCGATGCTGCCAGGCATCGGCTTTGGCGCTCTGGGGTCTGCAGCCGTGGCCAGGGTGGTCGTGCATGGCCGCGGCCCAGCGCGGCATCGCGTCGTGGCCGTGGCCATGCTGGCTGCTGTGGCTGGCTCTACGTGCACTTAGCGCCGGCTAGGTGCCGCGGGACCTGGCACCTGGCGCTTGTGCGTGGACCACGCCATGCTGCGCTGGGTTGGCGTGCTGTTTGTTCGGGCTGCCGATTGTGTTCCTTGGGCGTGCGGATACTGTTCCTTGGGCGTGCGGTCCGTGCCGATGTGCTCGGTATCGTGCTGCTTGTGGCTGTTTGTTTTGCTCTGTGCTTTCTTCCATCGGCGCTGCTTGGGCCTTGATCTATCATGTGCAGGGCAACACAAATCTGACGTCCTTAAGCAGGGCAACACACATCTGATGTCCTTCAGCCAGGTGTGATCACTGGGTGTACGGCGTCCCTTGGAAGTCGCGTCACTGCAACTCCAAGCAGCGATGCTAGATTCATTTCTGGTTTCGGCGGTGTATGCGGGCAGGTGCACGTGTTCTTTGCACCTCGCCCCTTGCAAAGAGGTGCAACAGTACACGTGGTCTTTGCACGTGGTCTTTTCATGCATGCCGTCTGCGCGGATGCACGTATGCCGAGCACATGCATTTTTCCCCGACCGCCAAGCCGCAAGGACACAAGCACGACGTCTGATCAGCAGCGAAGACGCTACACCGTTCCAAGCGAGCACTGACTTGGAAGTACGACATGATAAACAGCCTCAGTCTAGGCATGAGTCTGTTCCAGTGATCGTCTTGACCTTCTCGGCACCCTCCCGCAGATTCATTTCGTGCATGCAGTCTGTGTCTTCAGGCCCACGAACACGCATCCGTGCTGTACAGACATGCAAAGTACAGTAAGATTAGTTTCATCTACCCGATGTGCTCGTCATTCACTTTCCGCATTTGTTCACAAGCAACCGTCGCCGGGATATTTGACACGCCAAGCCACCACCATGGCAGCGAGCCACGCTGCGGACACCTTCATGATACTACAATACGACTACGTTCCAGATATCCTTGAGAAACGTGGTCCTCACAGAGAAGGGCACTTGGCTGCTGCAAAAGCTCTGCAGGAGCAAGGGAAACTCGTCGTGGCTGGGGCGTACGGCAGCGACATTCTCGGAGGCATGTTCATCCTCAAGAACATCACTAAAGAGGAGATTGATCAATACGTCAAAGACGATCCCTACACACAGAACGGACTGATCACTGGCTACAAGGTGTATCCGTATATGGTAGCCGTTGGGGGACAGTGAATTGCAGCAGCTAAGGCCTGCACGGTGTCTGTAATCCCTCAAGTTTCCACATCGGTGAACTTTTCGTTTTTTTCCTAGTCACATATTTGTAGACGGGAAACTGTTGCTGAAAGTCGTGCACGCAACAACAACTCATGACTGCAAAGCAGTGGAATGGCAAATTTGACACACCCGAACGTCGTGTCAGATACAAGTAGCGCATGCTCGGCTCCAACCGAGGGCTTTGTCCTGCAACAGTTGTCACCACAGTTGTGTCCTCACTGAGGGGTTGCAGCAGCTGCTGAGCACTCCTACGTCAAGCCCAGCGTGACGCCAGGCCGTGCATGCCATGTCTGTGCGCGCATGTGCGAACTTGAAACAATTCAGTGTAGAGATCCTGTTTCTATTTGCCACACAAAGTCGCATGCACTGCAGTGCCAATGGCGCCATGAATGGAGCACCGCTCAGCATTGATCCCTCTGCCAAGACATCCGCAAATTCAGTTCACCCTTCCAAGGGCGCAGTGAAAACAAGCGAAGCGTGACTGGCACTGCTGATAGAGGTGAAGCAGGTGTCAATGTTGGCAGAGACGTCAAGAGTGGCCTGAGCGGCACCGTGAGCCATCTCATCTCCTGCGGTGAGGACAGCACAGTCCGGGGTCATGCCAGCATGATGCAGACTGCCAGGACGCGGGGCAGCAGGTCAAGCACATGCATGCGGGCAATGTGTGTCACGACGTGGCACTGCGTACCCAGCACATGCCGCAATATACTTGCCATCGCGAAAACAGCATACACATGGCACAACGGCCGGCCAGCATGCACACGTCGGTTCGCATCGTGCAAACTGCTGCAGCGCACCACATGCCCTCGACTCGGGGTGCACACATGCTTATACATGTAGCAGGGCATCATCTGCAAGAAGCAAGAACTAGACACTCCCTGCTAGCCGATCACAGCAACGCCCTCTGCATGTGAATGCCACCGGCCGACATGTTTGAGTTTACCGGAAATCTTCTATTGTCAAACACTGCAGACTCTCTTGCAGATTCGACCACGCCTGTGGGCACTGCTGTTCATTGAGCACGTAGTGCACCTCATTGAACACGGGAACCTCTTTCGCCTTTACAAATCCATTGTCGCTGAACAAGGTCAAGGATGGCACATTTGTGGTGATAATCTTGGCCACAAAGCCTGTGACTCCCAGACACCGAATGCTGTACTGCATCATGAGCAGCAGCGCCTCACGCCCAACGCCCTTCCCACGGCTACGCTCTTCAGCAACCATAACCTGCACAATCACCTCTCAAGATCAGGTCAGCATACCCCTGATCTGGCAAGGTTGACACCTGGCAAGGTTGACACCTGGCACGGTTGACACCTGGCACGGCACGTGCTCGGCCCATGCTCCATCACATGCAACGCAAGCATCGCTATTCCAAAGACAGGTCCCCTGCCCTGGCTGTGAACAGGCAGGCAGAGCAGCTCTTTGGCATGCATGCCGGGGCATGCCTCTATCTCAGCCATGTGTGGGTCCTCTGGGTCATTTAGAAAGATGTTGACATCACCAGCCATCGCGCCGCCATGGTCCCCAGGGAGGCTGCGGTCCAGTAGAATGAAGATGCACTTGTCCGAATCCCTGAGCACGACAGCAAATTTCGATTTCAGCATTGGCGGTGCAGATTTCTTGAACCTGCGCTGCCCAGTTGATGACAACAGCAGCTGTGGAGCAAAGGTGCTCCTGGAGTCGCAGCAGAGCTTACCTCCGCCAAGACTGCTGCATATCATATTCCTGCTCCAGTGAGAGAGGTTCTGATTCTGTCAATTCCTGAAGCTGGGGGTCCTGTATAGATGTAAGCAGTTGCCAGTGCAGGGCCCCTGTGGGCAACATGCAGTGCAGGACACCAGCGAACACAGCGCAAGCAAGTTGCGAAAGTACCTGCATCCACTTGTGATATGTACCCACATGTTTTGGCTCATACGGGATCAGAATTACGTTGCGTCCAGTGAGTTTGACGCTCTCATTTGTGATCATGGCCAGTATTGGAACCTTGCTGTACAGTCCAGGCCTATGTACACAGCGTTTCCATCAAGATAGGAAGTACAACCTATCGGAGCTCCTGGAATTTTTTGGCATCGGTGTCCAGACCGGCAGATATGTGAACGTTGTCATGAAAGTTCATGAACATGAGATTTGCTGGTCGCATGCATGGCCGCACGCTCGGTGCGCTGCAGCTGCATGCAGCGGCGCTTCATCTCGCGCGGCCTCGTTGCATCCGCGGCACAGGTTGTCATCGAGCGGATGTGGCTGCATCCACGCGATCATATGCAAACTAGCCAGATGCAGAAGGGTGTACATCGTTCCTTGTGATTCGTGGCGGGAATCCAGCGCAGCAGAATGTTGCTAGGCAGCCCACCACAACTACATTATCATGCAAGCGCCAGCTCCTGCGCCTGCAGCTATACGACAAGCCCCTTTCCGAGCACGCTATGCACTGCTTTGCGTTGGATTGATTGGCGAGCTCGTTATGGGGGGCCTTATGTTCGGGTGGAACGCGCTGTCGGTTGTGTTGAAACAAGAAGCTGTGTTCACCACAGGATGCGACCCACAAAGCAGTAGCTGCTCACGTCAGGACTCAAAGCTCAACGTAGTGTGGACAGCAGGCGTATTTGCGGTCAATTTTGGCGTGGCGTTCGCGGGGCTGTCTGTCGACTATGTTGGTCCAAAGCTGACAAGCTCTGCTGGTGCCACCATGACATCGGTTGGCTTGATAGCTCTAGGTGTGCCCTGGCGCACACCACGAGTATGAGTATTGACGGATGCTGCTACTGTCATCTACGATCTTCCATGATTCGGGTAATAGGATGGGTCGGATGTGTTTCTGTTTTCACATTCAAGCCGCGCATGCATGCTGCATCGCACTCCGGAGTGCCCGGGTGTGCCTCCACATGCTCACTGGCACTGATATGCCGAAACGACAGGCTTATGCGATGCTATTATTTTTGTAGCAATTCCCAGTCATGCGAAGGTGTTTCGCCCAGTGCAAGATGAAAAAAGATCATTGCTATGCCAAATGTTACTCTGCATGCACATGCTCGCTGCAGTGCTGATACTGCACTATCTCCGTTCATGCATGACTGATCGATGGACTTGATCACCCTGGGGCGTGTGTCACACTGCGGCTGATTGTGGACCACAGCAAAGGTGCAATTGCCTCGGGCTCAAAATGCTCCTGCGCACTTGAAGCACATGAGAAATGGTGACGGCATACGCACCATCATTGTCAACTGATGTGCATCGGCTCTTCCACTTGCATTGCCAGAGCAAATGCCATGCAGAACGGGGACCCACAGCCATCATGCTGTGACGAACGATCATTGCTGTTCAAGGAGGTCTCATGTGACGAAAGGCTTTTCAACCATGCACAAGCTGCAAAACCCTGACATGCATGCAGGATTCGGAGTGAAATGGAACACCATGTTGGCTGTTGGCGCATTTCTAAGCGGCCTGGGAGGCTTGTGCTTCCACATGTCGCAGTTTCACGTATCTCAGCTGTTTCCCGAGAACAAGGGCTTCATTTCCAGCCTGTACGTAGGCTTTTTCATAGCATCAGGAGTCACATTCGAAGTCCTGAGAGCCGTCTATGCTGCGCTTGTGACAGACAACGAATCTTCACACAGCACATACCGTGCCATCCTTGTGGGTCACGCATGCGTGTGCCTCCCGTGGGCAGCCCTGATGCTGTGGATGAATCCACGGATGTCCCTGAAGCGAGGACAGACGTACAGTTTCGACATGTCGCGGTTCAGGTTTGTGGTATCCTCACAAGAGCCTGCGGATCAGACCGGACGAACGTTTTGGCTCAGCAGTGACTCATCCTTGTGCCCAGACAACACGGTCAGCAGCAACAGCAAGGAGACAAAGCAGCCAGAAAGCGCTGCTGGTGTCACTGTGGACAACACAAGCAATGCTGCGCCCTGTGTCTCGGAAGTTGAGTTGCAGTCACAGCCCAATCCGGACCCTATGCGAGGCGTCCCTGCTCGGCGGTCCATCTGTGGGGAGCGCCGCAGCAGCCCAACGGACAGGAGATGGCCCATGCCGGGTCATGACAGATTACAGGCCGATGTGGCTGTCAATGGTGACAGGTCGATTCCGCTGCCCTCGGGGGATGCAGGCCAGCCAAGCAGGCCAGCCAACCGCTTGCGACGAAGGTGCTTTTGCTTTGCAGTGTGTGCCATGCTCTTCCAGGTTGCAACACTACCTACTGTGTGCGATTGTTGCACACCATGCGTGCAGTTCAAGTGGAGATTTCCAGCGTCAGACGCTCTGCAGCTGCGCACACTCAGTAGCACCTGATCCAGCATCACCAGGGCCCAGTGGCGAGTACCATGTGAATCTGGAGTGCATGAGGCCATCGATCAATGCTGTTGTAAAACGTGTGCCTAATTCATTTTTTCCTCTGCTTCTGTCTTCTGAATTCGAACCCGGCACCAAGTAGACCGCAAACCTTGCCAATTCTGCAAGAACTGTCATGAGACCGCATCAGGTTACTGAAGCTGTCTTCTTTCAGTTTGTGCACGGCATTCCGCCACGGATCATGTGTTTGCTACAGTGCCATGATGGCCTGTCTCTGTGCTATGCCACTTTGTGGATCATACCTCGCTTCTCATTCTGCAAGAACTATCATGAGCCGTGCAGTACGAGTCGCGTTACAGCTATGGATGAGGCCCTACAATCCATTTGTAATGCAATCCCCTGGGCTCGGGCGCTTCTGGTGCTTGACACGAACACCTTGCTTCGGCTGTTCTTGATAGCGATAGCTTGCAGGTGGGCTGCGTTGGCATCCAAATCTATCTGGCAGCAGCTCAAGTCGCCCGAGTGTGTGGCACTAGGCCTCGTATTTTCCGGCAATGTGTATGCGTTACAGTTGTACTTGGGCACAGCGCGAATCCAGCTGGAGGAGATGGGAGACGGTGACGAGAAGTACCTGCAGATGCTCAGCTTCATTGTTCCAGGTACCGTCCAACAACAGCATGACAACCGATGCATCCTGTGTGTTCAGAAAATTGTGTGTCCCTGGGTACAGTCTGTTTTGATTCTGTAGCATCGGCCGTGAACGCTACTCGACAATAGCCGCATTTGTGTTTGCAGGGGTCTTTGTTTTCGCACCTTTCAGCGGATTTCTGCTCGATCGACTAGGCTTCGGTTTTGTACTCTTGTTGATCAACACCCTATCATTAGCAACGGCCATCCTCCAAAGCATAATGGTGCTTCCACTGCAGGTTTGTCTCATACCCTCACACTGCTTTGGCTGGGACGCTCATACAGACTGCGACGCTATTCAGGACAATCATTATCCACCACTGCTCGAGCTCTCCTGAATTTGTCGTGTATGTCACAGAGTAGGTGCCATACCAAATCTGTGCTGTTCGAATCGTGCCCGGCGTCTGATTTTTGAACAGATGAATGCGGTGTTGCAGGTCCTGAACTTCTTCGTCTGGGCACTGGCCAGATATCTGCTGTATTCTACCTTCTTCACTGCCGTTGGCACCCTTTTCACCTACCAAAGTTTCGGACGGGTCACTGCTGTTATTAGTGTCATCCAGGCGCTAACAGGACTGACTCAACTCCCGCTAACTGACTTTGCAATAGAAGACCTTGAGAAAGAATTCCTGTACTTACATGTTGGAGAGATTGTTCTGGTGACACTGTTATTCATACCAGTCATACAAATGTTCAGATGGGAGCGTATGGGATGAATGCATCTCTCACCGTATTCAAAAGCCTGGATGTGTTTGCTTTGAGATAGTGCCGCTTATGTCTCGTGTGGCAGTGGTCAGAGTATCTGGTGGTGGTCAGCCAGCGTGTTTTGGAGATAGCCACCAGGAAACCACTTTGTTGACCTTTAGCGTGCATGCCTGCTTGCAATTTCCTTTGCACCAGATGTAATGCAGGCGACTATCCAGTGATGCAGAGATCGAATGTATGAGCAGCAAACCTGATGCCAAGTTGGTGAGGGCCTGGCGCGGCCGGTATTGATGCGGGCACCGGAGGTGCCTCCTGAAACAAGCCACTGACTTTAATAGGCATCAACACATTTGAAGTTAATGCTATTCAGGCATTTGCGGGACAAAGAAGGCTTGATGGCATCACCAAACCCCAACAGGCATCAGCTGCAGCACCCCTACGCACAGGGGCGGGAGAGGAAGAGGAGGATAAACAGCATTGAGAAACAGGAACCGGTTGCGGAGAATGGTCCAGTATAGGGTGGTGCAACAAGTGTACGGACGTGGGGACAGGCAGCCGTTGGCACAAAGTGTGTGTCAGCACGCCGGCAGTTGCTGTGAACCCCAACGCAGACTCATGACAGCATTAGCTGCCATGTAATACCATGGCAACGTTTGCATGTACCGGCATCAGATCAGCTTCGCTTTTCCACTGTTGCGTCCAAGGTGAGGCTTCAGTAGTCGTTGTTTCAATGCACCAGATTGAGGTTGTCCAGTAGCTGACTGTCGCTCGTGCACATCTACTCCACACCCTGTGCAGCCGGCTGGTCTGCGCCACTGCTCTGTTTAGATAGTTGACACTTCTTCTTCTTTCAACGCAATTTCGTAGGGGATGCGTAGATGTCGCCTGAATGCTGTAGAGAACTAGCGTCATGACCAGTGCCCGCTACGTCTGCCACTTTGGTGCATCATTGGCTGGATGCTGTCATGTACAGCACTGTTCGTATCCTATAGGATGCACGCGCAGGGTGGCAGACGAAGGCGCACATGAGGCTTTTGCCTGCTGCTGCCTACTTGGAAAGGTCCCCGGGTTGACATGCATTGGATGCTGTCAAGACGCCGCTTGTGCAGCTTACCTAGCTCCTGATCAACCTTGGACACCCATGGGTCCTCAGCATGAGAGGGATGCAGTCCATGCATGGTCATAATACATTTCATGGGCAAGCTCCACTACGTGGCAGAGAAGTGCCATCGGCACTGCACAAATTGTTGCCAAGGTGTGGTGCTCGACGTGTTCAGGCAGCTGCATCAGCGATTGGGGATGTCGCAACAGCGGTACATTGAACCACAGGTGGAATCCCTCCGCCACGTGAACCACGAGGCGGCACACACAGGCCAATCATAAAGCCATCACTATGAGTTCAGCTGCACAGGACAAATCTAATCTGGCATCATTTCACGTGTTGGCACTGAATGTGTGATGAACATTTCATTCACGCTCCCCGCCACAGCGAAAGCCTGTCCACAGCCTGCGGCAAGAGTGCTGGCATGCCAGTGAGAGTGCCCTCCTCATGTAGGGGTGCGGTTGATACAGCTTCACCACTACACCCAGCGCACGTGATGCAAAGGAAGTGGATGCAATATCATGATTGTGCTTGCCCTGTCCGGACATGTCTTGGGCCTGCCAGCATCCAGTGCTGGGAGCACATCAGCTAGCGCTGTGCGCAATCATTTGTACAGACTGAAGGCTGCGCTGTCCACATGCATGCCTGACGTAGTGTGAGTCATGTGCGTTCATCGTCAGCAGTGCCACAGCCGTATCGCTGAAGTTGGGACAGGAGAAGATTAGAACAGGACTCCATCCTAGTAGCCTTGCCTATCATCACGATTGTGAGCAATGCATGCCACATAAACATGCTGACATGCTCATCCTGATCTGTGTCCCGCTGCACTGCCACTTGTGTAACCTAGGCCGCCGCCGTCCCACATGCAGACACCATCTTCCCGCGCAAGCTGCGGGCGTTCACACAGATGTACCGGCTGACTGCGTGCACGAAGCAGGAAGTTCTGGCAGGAGGGCCTTGGATTGTGACACATATACCGCCGGTGTGGCACCCTGATGATTCAAGCATGCCATTGGTTCCACACCGCAACAAAATACCATGGTGCCCTCGTGCACATGTTGTGTTACACAGTGATAGATCTAGGACCCAGCAGCGCCGAGACAACAGACCAGGACCAGGCAACACGCAAACAGACAGACAGGCCACCGCAAGCACCAAGGCTACTCTCCGCACGAGCAAATGCCAGAAAGAATGCGTTCGAACTAGCGCCGGCACGAAAGCACATGTTGTGAGGGTCACACCATAGCGCCGGTACTGGGGGCCACATGTCTCCAGGCTTAGATAGCAGAGGTAGCATGACAGGCTATGGATGGAGGCCTGCACCAAGCTGGGACAGGCGTCCTTGTGGTAGCGCTGCCCATATCACAGGTCCAATGACAAATGGACGCTCACAGACACCGAGTCGCTGCTGCAGCGGCCAGACAACCCGCCACTGCTGGGCATCCCGCGCCAATCATCGTATGGAGTCTTCCCAGAGTTTGCCTATACCGTCTTCAGAGCTGCACGCTAAAAGCTTCAACCAGAACATGCCAGGATCTACCCTGGCCTATACCAAAGAGCCGTGTCGCTTCATCTTCTAGTTCCGGTGGAAACTCCGGGCGTGATTCCTCTGATGAGTTGGACCAGGAAGGGGCTGCTGTGCACAAATTGAAATGCCTGCTATGATGAGACGAATGTAGCGCCTGCTATGATGACCGATCTCTTGGTGCCGCCGCAGCAGCACTGTATTGCTGCAGTGGCATGCAGAGCAACATGGTGTCAGTCCGCCTCCAGTCCCCAGCGACGAACCTGTGGGTATGGACCCCATTGCCACTCACTGCACCATGGATCACAAGGGCGAACATCAAGACGGCAACGGGCTTCCATTACACTCGCACTGATACCCCCCATGCATGACACCTTCTTGAGCATATGCATGACCAGCGCATGTCAAAGACATACGTTATCCAACTTTGGCCACGTCTGTACTATAGTTGATGCATCTTGCAACCCGTACTGTGAAAAGCCGGTCGGATACCAATGTCACTATGCCGGACAAGCCCATCAATCCCAGATATGCAATCATGAACCTCCTCAGAATTCCAACGCTATTGTATGTCACTGCTGAATCCTGAATTCCCGGCAGAAGCGTGTAGTACGAGAGAATTGTGTCCGAACGCAATGTGACATGGCCGCCCAGCACATTTCAAGAGCCCCACACCTGTTCGACATGAGCTGACCTTGGCATCAGCAACAAGATAATCAGCAGCATTGAGTATACGCCCGCACATGTCAAGGTCACAGATCTGCATTCTTGACTTGTTGTGAATGACAACACAATTCGGAGCAGACCATGCAGATTAGACGTGGCAGGTTCAAAGATCGTGAGCAGACCTTGCATACTTTGTCCTGGATGCCACTAGGCAAAAAATACCAAACAAGACACTACATTGAAGGGATTGTTAGGTTGAGCGTGGGGATGACATGCAGCAACCACCATCCAAGGTCGGTCTTACCCGAAGAACGAGATGATGAAGACACCGGTGCCAACGCCCATTATCTGAGCCATGATGGCTCGCCTGGCACACTGTGAAGCCTTTCAGGAAGTAATTACGAATCTACACAGCGGGGTTTACCGGCAACAATCTCTTGGCTACTCTCATTGGCAGCTGAGCTCAACCGTCAATTGCGGACACTTCTCAATGGCATCTATGACATCCCAATCATTGCCAATTGCAAAACCGAGCCGTCAGGATTGCCAGAAGAAATTGCTATATTGCGGAATTCATCCTTCCAGCCGGGCCTGTTCAGTCCTCAATGACTGTAATCGCAAGCACCCCACAATCGGCCAACCGGCAGTGACGTCAGAAGTACACATACATTCAACAAGCACACCATTGACTCAAGCACAACTCCACCCAATAATATTATTTGTCCAGGATGTCGCTTTAGCCATGGGCGATGGCATCGCGGCAAGTCCGTCCGTATGCACATGTTACGCACATGTAGCCACTTATATTATAGCCGGCGATCGCTCGAGCGCGCTGGGATACCCGTGGCGCGGGACCGTCTGCCATTCATACTATCTTCGATTAGATGTATTTTCGATGAGATGTGTGTCTCAGATAATGTATGCTAAACAGCGGATGCCCAGATGCTGGCTTGGGTTGTGCGTACATGTCCCGTCCTGCAGGGAGCGTCATGCATTGGGGCTCATTTACCAAGCGGGGCCCCGCACTGGAATTTGTTTCACATCAACGGTAGCCATGTGCTTGGCATCTGCCCGAAACGGCACATTTGCTATACTGCCCGTGTCTCCCGGACAGAGCACTCTGGTGCAAGACATGTCACACTGACAGCTGCACTCGACTGACCAGCTGTTTCTGGAGTTCCCTTGCGTTGCGGGCCCAGTCAGACTGACCTAACAACGGGCATCGTGGACGACATCACTACTCACTGAGGCCCGCCAACTCCTTGAAAACGGATTTCCCTCGATGTTCGACCTCTTTCAGGTACTCAGCCTGGACCTTTTGGCTATAGCTGCCTGACTTCATCTGCAGCACTGTCTGCTCCATCTTCGTCTGCAGTGCAGCCATGAAAGCCGCCTCGCTCAGCTCTCCTGCAACCACCACCGGCGTGTCGAACCACACCTGCCGCCCGCATCTCACACCAACTGATGCGTGTGCAATGCTGAGGTGAACCCGTGCGCTGGGCTGACAAACAGTACACAGTCGGCATTCATATACACTTGTTGCCAAGCAGCTCTGTAGCTCTGGTGGAGGACATGTGCACATTCCGCGCTGAAGTTTCTGCGATCACGTCAGCAGGCAGAGCTGCCACCTGCCGGCTCCCTGATTTCCAACAGCGCACGTCTTTTTCTGCGCCATCGTGCTGTGTGAGAGACCGCATGGTTCCTCGCTGTGCCACGCGGACGCAGCGACCAATTTGCCCGCACGGTTTCAACATGGCCACCACAGACGTGAATTACACTGGGAGAGAAGCAGAGCGTGCGCCCAGGGCAAAGCAGAGCGTGCGCCCAGGGCCAAGCAGAGCGTGCGCCCAGGGCCAAGCAGGGCGCACCTGCAGATGCGAGGTCAAGGATCATGCTCTGCCAGTTCTTCTCATCGGCGGCGAGGATGTCCAGCAGCATGGCGTCGTCCTTGCCGCCCGCGTCTGCCTGGCTCCAGTGCCGCGCGGCGTACAGCTGCAGGATGCGCTGCAAAAGGTATGCAATCTCCGATAGCCCGTCATCCGAAGCCTTCTTTATGTACGCGAAGCAGCTCGATAGGAATGCCTCATCCAGCGCATCGCTGTTGTCGTCTAGCACCTGCAGCCAGCCTTGCGCATTCTGGCTGTGTAAGCAAGAGCTCGCGTGGATAGGTGAGCCCGATGTGGGACCCACTGCACAGCTGGGCCGGTCACGCTGAGAGCTCTGTCGCCAATAACACGCGTCACCCTCAGCATATCCTGCTTCTCTTGGAAAGAGTAAATGGCGTACCGTACGCATGCACAAGGATCGGTATCACCAGTGCGTCGCTAACCCTGACAACTGCTAAATGCGCTTGCCCTACCCATGAACACACCCCATGGACTCCCACATCTCCAGGTGCGTCACCTTCAGCAGGGTCTACGTGCCTGGACAGCATGGCGATGGCTTACGAAAGAGGTCAAACACAGCAGCGACCGCTCTTGCATTGGCTTCCCGAACCGCTGACGCCGAAACCCTAACCGGCACAAGGAATGATGAGGGCCAGAGCACTGGTAGCCACCATCGTCCCAGCATCATGCACAGAACATGACACATGGATTTCGCACAGCAGCAATACGACACATGCAGAGGCCAGCGGCGCCAGGCACGGGCGGCACATGAGCGCAGGGTGGCCCGGCACCTGTTTCATGGTTTCTACTTTGTCGTCAGGGAGGGGCACAGTCCAAGTGCCGTCCTCGTTGGCGGCAGACTTCATGACCTCCTGTACCACCTTGCCGCTGCTCGCGAGCTGGTCCTCCGTGCGTGTGACGGCCACCTCGACAAGCCGCATCACAGTGGTCGCGAGCGCCGACAGCCGCTGCTGCTCCTCCTCGTCTGCGGCGTCGTTGCGAGCGGCGATGCGCATCCAAAACTGCTGGTCGAAGGCCAGGATGTTGTCTGCGATGGCCTTCTGAAACTGCAGCAGCATGCCTGCGGGCTGAGCTGGTGGGAGTGGCTGCAGGGGCAGCCTACGACTTACGCCGCGCCTGCCGCAGCATGGGGTAGCTGTGATCGGCCGGACAGGGCGTGTTGGGGGATGTGAGGGGGTGTGCGCCGCGTGGGGCTCTGCAGGCATGGCACAAGGTGCCTTTGGCTCATGAGCAGGTAGGGGGACTGCGCGCGGTAGGGTGTCTGGCCCACACCAGAGTAGTTTTGAAGGCATGGATAGCGGTACTCAGAGCATTTGACGTACCTCCTCTTGGCTTCTGCAACCAAGCAGCATATTGATGAGGTCATCGATCTCTGACAACTGCTGGGCTGTTGGCCCTTGATTGGGCTGCGCGGCGTCGGAGGACTGGGCACGCGCGGCTGCCAGCCGACAATATGCGGCATTATGCACAGGAATAGGCGCTAGATGTTGTCGCACTGCTGGCGGTCGTTGGCAACAGGGCGGCCCAGCGGCCTTGCGGGGCGCGCAAGTCGATCGCATGGCCCTGGCGGTATAACGACGAAGCTTCACCGCTCTCAACGATGCACATGAATGCAAATGAGATACAAGGCAAGTAAGGTGTAGCACACTCCACGAGGCTGATTGTTGCATCGTTTTGAGCCGGCCGCGTATTAAGCTTGCTGTGCGCATGCATTTGTCCCCATCAGCCACAACGCACACTGAACTGAGCTCAGCTGAGCTCGGTTCACAAACAAATATGCGTACATGGGTAGGCGCCACATAATGGTAAAGCACTCTAGTCAAAGCAGGGCAACTCCGAAATATTCGACCACAACATGATAGCCTGCGAACATCGAGCCCTGAAGACTCGATTGAGTTAACGTCGCACGTCGCCTCTTCAATCGCAATGCCGACGCGCTCGTGCAACTGGTCGGCTTGGAAGAAACGTATATTGGGGAATGACTTCGGTTCCACGCGTGAATGCTTGTTTTGCGACCGTCCGAACACCCGCGGCACACGTCCGCCAGTTCATTCGCGCATGCGGTAGTTGCTCCCAGGCTCAGTAAATAGCGGAGCTGTTGTACGACATGCAGCGCATCGTGTTTAGGCTCGTCCGCCAGCAATGCGCCACTTTCTTTTGTCGAATGGTTCACAAGCACTCGTCACCGGGGTAATTGACCTAAGTTCGATATGGCAGCCATCCAGCTCGATATGGCAGGGTGACAGCGGATACATATATGATTCTACAGTTAGAATATGTCTCAGACATTGAGAGACTGGGTCCACATAGAGAGGCGCACTTGGCTGTTCCCAAAGCTTTGCAGGAGCAGGGGAAACTCGTCATGGCTGGAGTGTACGGCAGTGATGTTCTTGGAGGAATGTGCATCTTCAAGAACGTCACAAAGGAACAGATCGATGCATTCGTCAAGATGATCCTTGCAGGCAGAACGGACTCATTGCCGGCTACCAGGTGTACCCATACGTGGTAGCTGTTGAGGGATATTGAGATGCATGAGTGACAGAAGGCACGGCCTGAATAGGTTGGTATATTTCGACTACAAAGCATGCTGACTGTTTGTGTTTCGTGTTCTTGATGACGCTGTAAGTTGTGTACACAATCTGAGAATGACTGTATCATTACTCCCAAGCTCGAGTGACTCGTTTCACGAATCTGCGCGCAGCAATCAAGCAATTTGATCACAAAGCAGCTCCTGTGAGCGGCGTTGCTCCGTGATAGCTCTCATCACCAGGTATGGGTCACTGAAGGGTCGCCGCAGCAGCGGCTGAACACCACGGCGTCAAGCCCAGCGCGATATGCAGCGATACTGATACTCAACAGTGGCACACGGGTGAGGGCATGGGATGTGGTCAAGGCAGAGCGTGTGTTCATGTGTTGGCCACGCACGCTGGCACAGCGTGCACTGTGCTGTCGCGCGATTGGCCTAGAGAGTTGAACGCCACGCAGCACTTTGCAAAACACTCTACACTCCGCAAACATGGTAACAAACGCATGTTCCTGTCCAGGCGGCGTCCTTTGTATGTCCTGTTCCTGACGTGCTCTCGTGAAAAGGCCACCCTTTTTTTAGCAAGATTCGGTCGCATACACGACGGCAAACGCAAAACAGACGCCGCAGCGCGCTGTTGCGCTGTGCGAAGCGGCGTCTGCACAACTGTAGAGTTTTGTAGCTGTGATGGTGTGCAAACCACCGTCTTTGATCACAGGACTGATAGCATTTGCGAGGCCTGTCGCTCACTCAGTCGTGTAGCGCACATTGATACGCGCCCGCTCCAAGGTCAGCAGACTCACGTCCGACGAGGTAACAGCTTTTCGTAGCACTAAGTTTCGTGTTAATAAGTAGAAAGTTAGGTGTCTGAAGAAGCGGCAACCATGTCTGCCGCTGAGACTATGGCCAGCGCGGCAACGCGGGACTTCATCGCGGAGCCTCATCTAGGTAAGTTCGCAGTCTTAACAGGTGGCTCAGCATTGTTGTGCTTGCTTGTGTTCTGCAGAAATCTGCAGCCGCGCAGCGCCTCTGCTTGTGGACGACCGGTCATACATCTGCGGATGCGATCATCAGGACATTCGTGACAATTTTTTTACATGCAATGTATCGTGATGGTTTTGAATTGAGATTCTCTGCAACATCCCCGTGCACGGCGACCATCCGTTCGTCTCGCTCCGGAGGTGGTTGCCTGCTTTTCTTGACTTGCGGAAGGCCGACTTTGCTCCCGAATCCCCCACAGTTCTCCTTCGTGCAGAGTACCGCACAATTGCTGGTGTTGCTGGACCCCTCGTCGTCGTGGACCTGGTCAAGGTGTGCGCTCGTTCGGCAGTTCTCACACTGACGCTTGTTGTTCTGGCCCCACCTCGCAGTGCCTGGCCAGCCTGGCCACGCCAGACAGCCGCCCGAACACTACATACTGTCTCATGACCCGAGAACGCCTGGTCTGGCGTCAAGAAGCAGGCGCCGCACAGCCTGCCGATCCAACACCTCAGCGGGTACTGTGCAGACGCCCAAGTACGCAGAGATCGTCGACCTCACCCTCGGAGATGGCAGCTCCCGCCGTGGGCAAGTGCTCGAGGTGGAGGGCAACCGCGCCGTTGTGCAAGTCTTCGAGGGCACAACAGGTATTGACAACCAGAAGACCACGCTCAACTTCACCGGCGATGTCCTGAAAGCGCCCGTCTCCAAGGACATGCTTGGCCGCATCTTCAACGGCTCTGGCAAGCCCATCGATGGTGGTCCGCCAGTCCTCGCAGAGGCATTCCTGGACATCCAGGGCTCCTCCATCAACCCAGGTGAGCGCACATACCCGGAGGAGATGATCCAGACAGGCGTCTCCACCATCGACGTCATGAACTCCATCGCGCGTGGCCAGAAGATCCCCCTCTTCTCTGCCGCCGGTTTGCCACACAACGACATCGCCGCACAGATTTGCCGGCAGGCTGGCCTGGTCGACCTGCCAGACAAGAAGCACGCTGATGACGGCACCTCGGTGCGCCCCTCTCCTCTGCCTCACGCATGCGCCCCCATCGCCCTAGCACCAACGACCCCCACCACACCATCTGTCTCTGAGTCTCCACAGAGAAGACGGAAACACAGCGCAGCGACTTCGTGATCTGCAGCAGCGTTCTTGGTCAATGCGCTCAGCGTGGTGACCATGTTCCCGCATCACTGCCGCTGTGGTACTGGCCTGCTTGTCGTCGCTGGGTACGGACGTCCAGCAGAGCGCCACAGCGCCAATGCTGAGTGCGGCGGCGCATGCAGAACGAGTTCGCGATCGTGTTCGGGGCGATGGGCGTCAACATGGAGACGGCGCATTTCTTCAAGCGCGACTTTGAGGAGAACGGCTCGCTCGGGCGCACCGTGCTCTTCCTCAACCTCGCCAACGACCCCACGATCGAGCGCATCATCACGCCACGCATTGCGCTCACCACCGCCGAGTACCTCGCCTACGACTGCGGCATGCACGTCCTCGTCATCCTCACCGACATGACATCCTATGCCGATGCGCTGCGCGAAGTGTCCGCTGCACGCGAAGAGGTGCGCCCCCGCTTTGCCCTCCCCCACACAAGCCGCACATGTACATCTCCACTGCTGTGGATGGCAGTGGCTGACGCTTGTTCTATTTGCCGAAATCACACTTGCCGTGATGAGCTTGCTTGCCTGGTTCTGCTCTGGCTACCGGGCTGCTGAATCGATCTCCTTGTGACATCGCAACCACTCCGTCAGTACGTGTGGAGTGGTGGCGTGGCGGCTCATTCGTTACCGTGGATCACGCGCCCTGCGAGTTCCCACATGCGCCGAGCGACCGCTGTGGTCATGGCCAGGTGGCACCGGAGGAGTGAACGTGCGCGAACGGCTGCAGGTGCCGGGTCGCCGCGGTTACCCCGGTTATATGTACACCGATCTGTCCACGATCTACGAGCGCGCGGGGCGCATCGTCGGGCGGCCGGGGTCGATCACGCAGCTGCCAATCCTCACGATGCCGAACGACGACATCACGCACCCCATCCCTGATCTCACAGGGTACATCACGGAGGGCCAGATCTACATCGAGCGCCAGCTGCACAACCGGGGCATCTACCCGCCCATCAACGTGCTGCCCTCGCTCTCGCGCCTCATGAAGTCAGCCATCGGCGACGGCATGACCCGCAAGGACCACGGCGAGGCGCGCCTCCCCCCTCTACTCTTGTAGTGGCCGACCTCTTTGCCTGCATATCGCGCGCCTGTGTCTGGCGAGCGCGTCCGCCAGATGTTGTTGCAAAACTCATGCCAGGAGGGGGGGTCCCATGCATGCCTGCTGTTGTGGCCCAGCTGCAGTTGTCGACCTGTGTGTCCAGGACATGTCTGGCCTGGAATGGGCAGCACGCGCCGGCCCAGCCCGGATCAGGATGCATGTGTTCAAGCGGCATGTGTGCCATTCTGCACCCACATTTGCCGTGCTGCAGATTTGAGCACTCCAAAGTTTTGTGCTAGGCTCAAGCATGCTGACTGGGCACATACCAGTCGCAGACATTCGTAAGCACCCAATCGCTGTCGCGCAGCCATGCTGACCCGGCGCTGTGTGCAGGTGTCAAACCAGCTTTACGCGAACTATGCGATCGGCAAGGACGTGGCGGCGATGAAGGCCGTGGTCGGCGAGGAGGCTCTGTCTACAGAGGACCTCCTCTACCTGGAGTTCCTCGACAAGTTCGAGGAGAAGTTCGTGAAGCAGGGCATGTATGAGGCACGCACAATCTTTGCATCGCTCGACCTCGCATGGGAGCTGCTGCGCATCTTCCCGCGCGAGCTTCTGCGCCGCGTGACCGCGAAAACTCTGGATCAATGGTACGAGCGGCGTGCCTAGGCGTGCTGGGACAAGTGTGACCGAGCAGGGTGATTGAATTAGGGGATTTTTTCCCAGGCAATGTATGATAGCATGCCACAGTTTGCGATGGCCGAAGACAACCCTCATGGGGGCGATGTAACAGCTTAGTGTCATGTTGTGCGTTTGGTGCACTGTGGGCTGTGCAGAAGACATGCCAGCTTTAGCTGGTGAAGCACCAACCTGGGTCTGCAATGCTGTTGAGCATGCATCGCTTCCAGATGGAGAGGTGACGCAGACATATCGGTGGATGGTCTGCCCACTTTCATGACTCGGGTATACACTGCGCCAAGCCGCGGCAAGCATAATTCACCAGTCGACAAGAGGTGTCACCACAGTAACCTCAGCACCAAACGCATGCAAGAGTACTTCCTCACCTCACTCCGCAAGCACGATTCATGCGCTGATCTGCAAGATCTACCAGAAGCATGGCAATTACGTCAACTCTGGCAGTAGATGCACATGCGTGGGGTGGCTGGGCTTGCCAGAGTAACCATTTGAATCGCACTAGGTATGCATCTATCTATTTGTACAGCATGTTGCGAGTTCATGGCATGCATTTGTGAATTTAATCTCAATGATGGCTTGTATTGCCTTGCCAGTGCTGAGTACCAACAGGTGGTTGCTGTTCTCCACGGTTTGTCATCAGTGAGACCAATAATCGTTTATTTGGCATAAAAGCGTGTATGAATGGTGCCAAAGTGTTGCACAAACCAGTTTGAGTTTTGGAGCTGCACAAGAAGTTCTGGAATATGGTGGTGTGTAAGGTTCACACTCGGCTTGGCTGCCTTATACTGCACATCTCCGGAAACGCCTTGCAGCCATAATGGTGCTATCTACGCGGCCCGCGCTCACCGCCTACAGATACTTCTCAATATCGGCAGCAATCTCCCCCGGGGTGGTGGTGGAGAAGTATCGGCTGACGACCTTGCCCTCTCGGTCCACGAGGAACTTGGTGAAGTTCCACTTGACATCTGATGTCAGTAGGCCACTCTGTTGCTTCTTCAGCTCCTTGTACAAGGGGGACGCTGCACCGGCGCCGCGCCGTAAACTGATGTCACGCACAACATCCCTTGCAATATGCAGTTCAGCCTGTGGCCGCAACCATGCAGCATCTAGGTCAGCTGGGTCATGCTGCTCGCAACATGGGTTATTGGTGTGATAACGCGGGGTGTTTGACTTCTGTGCGTCCGATTGCAGGGTTCTATCAGTCAAGACCTCAACTGCAGAATCTCGTCAGGACCAAGACATATGGGCTTATGGATGCAGTTGCTTAGGGAAGTTGCATGCGACAGTTGCATGGGGGGCCGCACTGTCCGGGCCGTTGACGTCGAGCTTGGAGAGCAGCGGGAACTTGGCGCCGCGCGCCTGCGCAAACTTCTTGATGTCGGCATTGCTGCCTGGCTCCTGCGCGCCAAACTGGTTGCACGGCGCCGCAATGATCTCAAAGCCCTTGGAGCGGTACTTGTTGTGGACCTCAACCAGATCGTTGTACTGCACAGCTGCCGCCCATGTCACGACGTGCACAGTACAAATCAAGCGGGTCCAGGCCCTTCTCAAGGGCGGATGCCGACATGTAGTATGCTGCAGGCGCACGTCCTACATCTGAATGCCCGCAAGCAAGCTGCGAACCTGGCATTTCACGAGATATCTGCATATGCTTCACATGCTCCCCTGCTTGGGGGCAGGGGCTTGTGGAGCAAACGAACATTCTGTAAAACATTCTCGTGGCCAAAACAGGCCGAGTCTGCACTGTTACATCGAGGGGCTCCGATCCAGTGCACCAAGCGAACATACAACTTGAGTCTAGACTCACATGCTACCCAGCAGATGCGAGCCGGCCAGGCGATCACCTGGCACGAACTGCGCACCCGTGAGCCGTGCTACCCTGGACATGGTCTTTGCTGGGTCTGCATGAAGTGCAAGGAAAGAAAAGAGGGGCACACTTGTGGGGTGAAACCGCACTGCGACGCCACGTTGCAAACCAGCACCACCTTACCCGCGTACTTGGACATCTTGAGGTCCCGGCCGTCAATGTCCTGCATAACTTATTGACCTAAAGTGATGTAAACAAGCAGTGGCATGGCGCACGGTGACTGCAGTTCGTAGAATCGGGAAAACAGGCAATGCTTATGCAACAGTGACCACAGAGATTCTTCAAACAAAATGGGATTCACTCGTTTCAACGCTGATTGACCGCACGCCGACAGGGCGTGTGTAGCGGAGGCAGCATTTGTGAGTTGGTGTGTGACGTATCAGCTGCGTGTTGCGAGGCGTGACTCTACGTGGGGTGCTCATGGCCGCGCGACCCTGCGAGCCAGCGCGACAGCCACCAAAGCGATGCACCCGGCGCCGCTGCAGCGCAACAGGCATGGACCGACATTGGAACGTACCTTGACGGTAACATCGTAAATACCGCCCTTTGCCGGTGGGGCACCGAGGCCGAGGAATGCCTGCGCTGTGCAGGCGTCGCCGCGAGCGGGCTTGGCGCTGGCTGAGAATGCTGGCTGCTGGCAGCATGGTACGCTGACCGCCAACACTGACGGCCGTTGCGCTGTGAACATTGCGGCTCTGTGGGTACATGCGCGAGCTGTGAAAGAGGAAGTCGTCATTGTAGGCGGGATGTGTGAACGGGGGTGGTCAAGCGCCGGCAAGATTCCGAATGTAGTTCCGTGTGGTACTTCTTACAGCGCGGCACGATTTTACAATAACGTAAATGTAAACTGCTACATATTTCTGAGCAACAGCATGCTGATTTGTGGACATGCTAGCGCAACAAGTGGTTCGCTATAGCACTACCGGGCACCACACGCACGCGTCGGTGACTGACAGCCACGAACAGCTTCTTCACCTGTGGACACGTTTGTTGACTAGCCCTGGTGATGTACCGGGATACCCATTTCTCCCGTGCGATTTTTTTAAAACGTTTACCGAATGCCTATCAGAAAAATTTCGCGAAAGTGGACATGCTCTGTACTGCGAGCGCTCGGTCACGCTGTGCCCCACCGTGCTGCAACGAGTGGCCATTTGGATGTGAATGACAGAATGGGAAGAGCCAGCATGAGTGAGGGTGATGATGACGAGGAGCACACGGCTGGCCCGACTGCTGCCAGTACGCATCAGACACACCCAGCGCCGATTTGTGTCCGGGATAGGTGCACCATCGACAGCCAATCAAAAGCATCCTTTACCTGTGCAATACTCTGAAACCTGCTCAGGCTTGGCGTCAATACCATATCTACTGCAAAACAGCAATAGCTATGATGAAACAGCCTGCTGCATGCATGCACGGCCCAAAAAAGAATCACTGTTGAGGACGGCAGGCAGAAATCAATATGTTACATGGACACAGCGACATGTTGCCACTCATGCTGTTTCTATCACGGCATCAATAATTCCCAGCTCCATGGCTTGCTGGGGAGTCAGGAAGCGGTCACGATCGGTCTCCTCCTCGACCCGCTCCAGAGGCAACCCAGTGTAGTCCGCAAACATCTGTTGAATGACTCTCATGGTCCGATTGAGTTCTACGGCCTGGATTTTCACATCGTGAATGGTTCCCATGGCACCACCTTGGGGCTGGTGCATCATGATGCGGGCATTTGGCATAGAGAATCGGCGGCCCTTTGTGCCAGCTGCGAGTACGAGAGTGGACTGGGACATGCATGCGCCCAATGCCACCGTTGACAACGGACACTTGCAGATGGCCATGGTGTCAAGGATGGCATTCACAGCGTAGGGAATGCCTCCGCCGGAGTTGATGTAGATTGAGATCTCTGCACTGGGGTCTGAAACCTCCATGGCTAGCAGCTGAGCCACAACATTGTTGGCAACAGCATCAGTGATGCGATCCCCGATGAATATGATCCTCTGAGACCCGAGGTACCGCATCAGGTCCATAGCCTTGCCCTCCTGCATGATGGTGACTTGAGGCATTGCTGTTCCAGCCATGCACTGATCACGGAGGATCCTGTGTCAGTAGGATATATCTGCAGTATCTATCATTGGCCATGCCTGGACATCCTGTAGTTGCGCATGATCAGTAATAGATACTACATGTACAGAGCCAGCTCAAAGGGCGGATAGCATGCATTTATTAGATATGCGGCGATGAGCCGGTGTGTCGTGTTTGGTGGCTCAGCTCGACTGTACCAACCGTGCCTAACACTCAGTGCTGACCATGCCAGTACATTGACTGATCTTGCAATATTCTGGAGGAGCGTGGCAACAAGTTGAGGAATATTTGACGACCTTTGTACAAGGTTGAGGTGAACAGCTCTAGATACATGCCACCGAGCCAGATGCGATGCCAGATCTAGATACAACCGTCGCATACAAGGTCCTCAGCTGTACCTTTGGGTCTCCAATGGGGATGACAGGGACGACTGTCGGATCTTTTGGTCTCCTGTTATAGACTCGTGAGCTGCTACGGTTGCTCGGACACCTGCACGGCATCGCAGAATATACACAATGGGCTTGCATAAGCTGATCACACATCCTTCTGGCAAAGCAACATTTCCCATACCATAAGCAAATATTTTGTACTGGCGGGGCTAAGCCAAACCGCCGTCTTTTGCCGCAAAGCGACACTCATGTCACCGCACAACCAGCCGACCAGCTAGACCCGCACCTGTGCATATTTAACCCCACAGCCTTCGACAGTCCATGTGGAGTACGAGTCACCTTAGAAGTCTGGACAACGTTTACCCTCACGCTCGATGACATGGTGACCTGGTGTAGCGATACGTGTATGAATCACACGACAGCAACACAGCTGTGCACGCTAGTACTCACACCGCATCCAACTGAAACTAGATAGAAATAGATCACAGTGGCAACAGTTTCGTTTTCCAATACTTTGCGGTACATGACCTTGCAAGGGTATGCCGGTCGAAAGCAGGGCCAGCTCAAAGAGTGGCGTAGGTGCGACATGCAACGTACTAGCTAGCAGCTATTGCATAGCGCTGCATTGAGACAATGCTGCACTAAGTGATGTGGACTGCAGCTAAGACGCGATCGTGATTGATAACTGTGCATGCCGGTGAATCCTGTTAAGTTGTTCTCGCTACGTTTCAGCGTGTTGCCATGTCCGGGGACGCGGATTACTTGAAGGCCACGGTGGGTGCAGCCCTGGCTCAAGGGGTTGCAGAGTGCGTGTGTGCATGTCCAGATGACCCAGTCGCGTTTCTGGGCAATTGGCTGAAGGCGCACGTGCAGAACGCCTCGATCAAACAGCAAGTATGTGAGGAGGACGCGAGAATAGCAGCTGAAGCGGAAGTGGCTGCGAAAACGCAGGCAATGAATGAAGAAGCACAAAAGGCAGCCATAGCGCGTAGGGAGTCTGTCGTGCTAAAGGTTGTTTCTGTGATCAGGGCACGTTGCATATGGGGAGCATATGGCCTGGAACTTAACAACCAGCAATGCAGGTCCAAGACTGCCCTGGATATCCCCTGGACGTGTGGAAGTCTGCTACCAACGCAGTGATTGAGCATACTGCCGTTGGTTCTGCATACGCCATGGTCGTTGCTCCGCCTGAGGAGCCTGACTTCACGTTCGAAGAGGAAGAAGGTGAGGAGGCCCCGGAATCAGATGATGAGCCAGAAGACAAGCCTTCAGATGCTCCAGACGTGGACGGTGAAGATGAACCTGCTGAGGACGCTGAAGCACCACAGGTACAGATCTTGACTCGTTGTGGTGGCATTGTCAGCCGTGACAATACTCGATGCCCGTGCACCATGCACAAGTGAGGTGCAGGAACCTTTGGCACCAGCCACAGACGCCGAAACCGTGTTCAAAGACCGTTGGGATTACAGCAGGCACCACTTGGAGTTTGTAACGGCAGCCCCAGACCACCAGCTTCCCATGATCTCGGAGACACCACGCCTGGAACGCCCTGTAGTCAATGCTGACGAAGATGAAGAGGATGTACCAAAGGAACTACCACCGGTGACAATGAAAATGCTTGACGAGCACATGCCGACACTACATGTGCCATGCACCTTGCAGGAGCCACGCATGAAGTACCTGAACGAATTCCCTGCAATTGGTGCATACTTTGCGGCAGCTGTCAAGCAAAAAGTGGGAAGTTTCAGTTCGATACTTGCAGCAGATACATTGGTGCCACATGGTTCTGGCCAGCCGCTGTCAGTCGAAGACAGGGACCTCATATGGGAGCTGGCAAGGGCTGTCGCAGCTCGGCTGGAGCGCTACCCTGCTGCTCGAATCCAGGCCAGAACTGAAGCATGCAAGTACAAATCGGTGGATGAAATCAAGGAGGCTATGAAGGTAGTGCGGAGTGGACCGGCAGCGTTTGCGAATGAGGAAGAACAACCTGCGCCCGAGGTGGTGGCCACAGGTGAGGAGGAGGTAGCAGAAGCAGGTGGAGGCGCTGCTGAACTCGCAGATGAGGGGCTGGAGGAGGCTGAGATTGATCCTGAGGCCGAGCCAGCTGAGAAAGCTGCTCATTTTGGTAAACTTGTACGGTGCAAACTCAATGGCTGCTGCTGCAGCAGCGGAGCTCTGGTGATGGGTCACCACCCTACAACACATTGAAGTTCTTGGAATGTACTACAGGTTCCCTATCTACAGAAGAAGGTTGCTGGGCTTGAGGCATCCCTGAAAGAATTGCAGAAGAAATTGGGCAACGAAACTCAATGCATGGACCTTGTGAAAGAACACATCACTGAGAGGCAGGCTGAAGCATTGGATGAGCTACACTCATACTTTCATGCACCAGCTGCGACAAGCCATGTGCTGAAAGCTGTGTTCCGATTGCTGGGCCATGACGCTGCTCACAGCCACACTTGGCACCAGACGCTGGAGAACATCAACACCAACTTGTTTGATACCTTGAAGTCGTACAGCATATCTACTCAGTGTGACGATGCAAGCTGGAAGGCAGTTCGCAGTGCATACAAGGGTGCCGGGGATGCAAAGCAAGCACGGTCAAGATGGGCATATGAACTCCCTGTTTCATGTCTGGGCTCCATCTTGATGCTGTACATTCGCCAGGTAAGCGATGATGCAAAGCCATGCACGTCCTATTCTGATCAGTGTTGCTGTCACCTTGCTGCTCTGGTCGCAGGCAAGGAAAGGTCTCATTGCCTGGCGAGCAGTCCAGGCTACGGAGGAGGCGCTTGCCACGATGACAGAAAAGCTAGTGTCAGGACAGACAGAACTAAGTGCAGCTCAAGCAGCTGTTGATGCTGCCGCGGCTGCAGAAGCTGCAGCTGCTGAGGCTGAAGAAGGGGCTGAAGAAGGGGCAGCAGAGGAGGATGCGGCGTAGGAATATGGCCAAATGTTGTGGTGGGAACGTGGGAGGTTCCAGACCTACACCCATGTACTATGGCATCCTCCATTTTGAGTGTGATACAGGACATGGAGACTGGTGAATGGTCCCAGGATTCACAGGGTCCCAGGAAGACCACATAACCTTGATCAGGCAGAATTCAAGCCCCATGGCCGATTCAAAGCCAAGAATGAATCGAATTACATGTGAGCACTGGATGCTGTTGCGGCGGCACTGCAAGGAATCACATCGGGATACAGTCTTTGTACTGTATAGAATACCAGGCAGCTGCAGCACCTATAATAAGCGCTGCTGCCCAGACATACTTGTTCCGCATATACGATGGCGGCTGATAGTTTTCCCAGAACTCTTCCTCCAACGTCTTGGATCTGGGTGGCTCAGACTCAGCACCACGAGGTCGGGATATCGTCCGCTGCCTGCTATTGCGTGGCCTGTACAGCAACAGGATGTGAACACCATTGAGGCTTTATACACACCACACGAAGCCGAACTTTCCCAAAAGCATAACCGTGCAACAGCGCTTCCTCAAGAGCAGGGGTGTTGGCAGGCAAGCGCACTTGTTCGAATCCAGGTCCAGCACTGGGACAGACACTTTCTCATCCTCGCCAACCTCCAGCTTGGGTGCCTCCATTATGAATCTAAGATTGGCAGCTTGCCTTGCAATGGCAGATATAGGGTGCGTCTCTTCGAGGTGCCGAAACAAATCAATGCATTCCTGCTCCTTGCCATTCGCATTCATGGCCAGCGCCAACTGGATCTGGATATCGCCTCCGAGTTTTGAAAACGGGCCTGCACACAACACATGATATGAGACCCTCTAGGACCGCAGGGAACCTTCACGAGTCTGGCACAGTGTCAGTTGCAGAGTCTGCATTGTTTGTTAAATCCGTCAACTGCAGTCCATGCACCAACAGGCAGCATACCAGACACTTCCAGAGCCGTTTGCAGCATGCTCTGTGAATCAGCGTACCGACCACGCTCGTACAAGGATACACCAAAGTTGAATTCCTCACGTCCAGCCTCCTCCTGTGCTTGCAACTCTGCAGCTTTCTGCATCAAGAACGGGACAAGTCACACGTGTGCTGACAACGCGACAAGCTAAATAATTGTCTGGTTGCCAATGCACCCAAATCGCTGATGCCAAAACAGTGATCAAGGTGGTTCTTTTTGCAAAAGTTTGGATGCAGGTGCTTACATTACATGCGTCAACATGCTCAATGCAATCCTCAACCCAGCTTACCACACGAAGCTGTCATACCTTGGCGATCTGTGCTTTGATTTTGTCCTTGTACTGCTGCTGCACATCCGTCATGCCATCTGTGTCTTCTGCACCCATAATTGTTGCAACAAGCTTGTCTTCATCTTGTTCGCCTTCATCCAGAGCTGCACACACGTGATGCATCGTGCTAAGCCTGAACAGGCAGGATGTACCTGTGTGACTTGCGGTGCCGTGTGCGACAATACATGACTTTAAGCATGCGCACGACGCATAGAGTCTACAGTAGCGATATCTTCGGCAACTAAAGATACCTTGGCGCGCCATAGAGCTCGTCTGTACGAGGGGCGCGCGCGCGGTTGACCTGTAGAGGCAACTCATCCGTTGCGTGGCACATATAAAACTAAGGTATGTAATTACCACTTACACTTCTATCTGAGCGATTGGAGTTGTCTGAGTGACGGCCGGCGCTGTCAAGATGATCGCAGTTGCTTGAGAAGCATCGTGAATGCGCTCGGAAGTCTGCAGAGATGCCTAGGGGCACCATCACTCGCTCATACCTTCACTGTATGATCGAGCAGCCTGCACAAGCTTGGGATCGGATCTCTGGTCTTGCTCACGCTTGAGAGCAGCGGCTGTTGTTCGCCTTAACTTCGAGACTTGGCCCGCTTGACAGAGCCTAAGCCCTGAGGGTACAAGAGCGGTCACGGACTGCATTCAAATACGGAATGATACTGACAATCTGAAAACGCCTGGTCAATATCCAAGTGCGCGAGAAGCTGTCGGAAAGCACAGCGCAAGCTTCAAGCTGCCCAAGGTTACAGGCAAGCATGTTTATGCGCCACGGTCTGTCGACATGGCCTTGTTTTTGTTTTTATGATTGCGTGAGGCCGGACGCGTGCAGGTAAGACACCAGCTCAGCGTGCTGTCGACACCTCGTCTAGCCATTACCGCGTCATCTCAACGGCGCTAGATATCCCCGGGTTGTGAACGATAAGGGCAGGAGATCATAACGATGCCCCTGTGCACCAGATTGAAGCGTATTCCTCACAGGGCAGTAGGACCGGATATTGCTCGTTCAACAGCCAGCTGATGATTCGAATTACGATTACATGGCTGTACACGTCACTGGTATATTGCTACATGACAGGTATGGACGCTCTTGACTGCCACAGCTGCGTTTGCATTGCATTGCAATGCACGCGCCAGTCGCCAGATGTCCTTCCTCACACAGTTTCTTGGGCACGAGCAATGGGAACAGCAGTCTCCAAAACCATCCCCTGTAACGTGTCTCTTCATTGGTCACACCGTAGCTAGAGCGTCTATGCTACCATTGCACGCCAGGACAGGGACGCCTTCAGCTGCCAACTCTTGAAGTTCACGGCCTGGTGGCGGTCACAATGTGCCGAGGATGGATTTCACGATCACAAATAAGTACATGCTGCCAGACAGTCTACATTGCGCACACTGCCACCTCCACACACATACGCGCGTCTGAGGGGGGTTGCATGATCGCGCCTGAGGCGGGCTCCTGGTTGCGATACCCCCTTGGCTCCTGGGGCCTGCATCGCCGGGAATGTCAATGGCCTAATCGACCTCGGCAAATAATTCGTTCTACATTTACATGTACACGTCAGCCTGCACCGCCATGGGACATGCACTCGACTGCCGAGACCCAGTCTGGGCATGATTTCAACGGGTTACCAGTCACGTTCAGCCTCTCGAGCTTCAGCTGAGCCAGACTGTCAGGTAGGCTCTGCAGCAAGTTCCCTTCCACAAACAGGTGCTTCAGGCTCGCGCATGCCCCAAGGGAGCTAGGCAGTGCTGTCAGCATGTTGTCCCCCAGCCAGAGCTTCCTGTTCACACACCCGCCGCTCAGTGCATGCTGCCACAGACCCCTCACTGCCGGTGCGTATTGGATCGCAGACCGACCATTCAGCCGAGATGTTCGGCAAAGCAGGTGTGCACGCGGTAGCAACAGCGTGAAGCAGTACAAGATCGCAACCTCGCCCCATGCATGCACATCTGTCAGGCATGCCGCAGTAGACAACAGACCAACTCATTCAGAAGGAACGCACTGCATTGCTGTCAGTCTTCCGAGGGACTCTGGCAGCGTGTGCAGCTTGTTGTCGAAGAGCCACAGCTCCGTCATCTGAGTCAAGCCGCCGATTTCTGCGGGCAGCGTTTCCAGCTCGTTGTGGAACAGAGCCAGCTCCCGCAGGTTGACCAGCATGCCAATCTCCGGCGGCAACATCTTGAGCTTGTTCCGGTGCCAGGTAGCAGCCTCTGCGTGTTGCATCACGCCAACGCTGGCAGGTATTCCAGACAGGCGGTTGATGTGGAACGCAGTCCGGACGAGCTTCGGGCATCTGCAGGACTACCGCCACAGTCGGTCTCTGTGCGACAGCCATCTTTCGCAAGCTGTTTGAGTAGAGCGGTGTGTGAATAGCTCGCTGGGCTGCCAAGGCAGAAGCGTGCTGGTGGTGGCAGATGTGGTAAGATTCTGACTGTGATTGGTGGGGTACCTAGACGCACCTATACCAGCAGTCAGGGATGGTGTGGAGCTCGTTGTTGTTGAAGCTGAGCCATGTCAGCTCGGGCCAGCCGGCTTCGTGAGAGTCAAAGTCTGGCAAGTGGTCAAGCCTGTTGGTGTGCAGCGAGAGCTTGACCAGCTGGCTCAGTGCGCCGATCTCTGCGGGAAGCGTCTTCAGGCCGTTGGAGTGCAGGTGCAGGCAGGTCAGCTTGTGGAGGCTTGAGACGCTGGGGTTAAGGGAAGACAAGTTGTTGTCACTCATGTCCAGCTCCTCGAGACCCGTCAGGTCCGCGACGCAATCTGGCAGTTCAGTGATGCCGTTCATGCTGATGTTCAGCAGCTTCAGTGCTGGCAAGCGCCCCAGATGGCCGGGGATTGTGCCCAAGCGATTGCCTTGTATGTACAGGCAGTGTATCTGCGGGAAGTCCAGCACCTGCATAGCAGAGTGGGGTTGGGGTGCACCGCTCGGTTGCGTGAAGGCTGCAACTGGTTGGGTTGTACAACCCCCAGACGGTGTCACGACCGTGCACAAGGCCGGTTGTATGTGTCTGGGACGCACGCAGCTTGTGTGGCTACTGGGGCATGCACACGTGCACATGTGTTACACGGAGATCAATGCATGAGCCCGGCAGCGACGGCAACATCAAGCAAGCAAGCAAGCAAGCCCCAGCAAGCTGGCAGCAGCGAGCACCAACACGGGCAGGTGCCCGAGCGACAACGAACCGAGACAACCGCACACCCCCACACTACCAAACCACGACAATCACCCCAAAGCCGCGCACGTGCGACAGCCTGCTCACGCTCGCACCACCACACCTGACAAAGCTGGCGGGACTTCCCGCGGAGGCAGTATGAGCTGGCTTGTAAACGACATATCTTGAGGTGGGATGATCGCCAGTCGTACCTGCGCGCTCAGAGAAGGCAGGAGTTTGTGAGCCAGCATCAGACTGTGCCCGTCCTCAGACAATTTTCCCCCCTCAACCTGGAGGAGGCCATCTCCAGTCGTCACCTTCTGCCTCTTCGTTGGTTCATTGGACTGGTCGGAGTAGTTTGCCAGCAGGCCGGCGAAGCTCATGATGGTCAAGCTTGCAGCTGCTTCCGAAACCCAGGTAGGTGTCGCGTGCACTGGCACGCGCAGTCCTGCTGCCTACCTGCGACCCTGGTGCAGAGGCACATCCATGCAACACGAATATGTATCGTTCGTGCCTTCGCGATTGAGCTGGATCCAGTTTTGGTTTCGGTGGCTACCGGCGACGTCATCGACCGGTGTCGCGACATCAGCATGCGCACTGCGGCCCTGGTGGACACACCCACAGCTAATGCATCGCATATGGCGTTGCGGCCGGCGTACATATCCTACTCATGCTGCACATGACTGTCAGAAATATATTACGTATCAGCTAAAGCGACGCCGCATCTGTGTCGTCAAACGTGACGTGCGCGTGAACTGCTGCCAGCTGCAACGAGCGGCGTGTGTGGCGCTTCGTGCCAACATGCGGGCTGAACACACAGTGACTCTGTCCCCCCGGTTTCTACGTATGCCCGATACCATCATGGCTACTGGAGATCAATCTTCTAGCATCAACAGCTAAGGAATCTGCCTGGAGTCTCCGACTTCCAGGACATGGCGGAGGCAAATCCAGCTGCCATCCTCATTCCCCCGTCTACAAACTGGTACGTGCGGGCGTGCGCAGACTGATATGTGGCAAACACGACAGTCTGCTCTTTCAGCCGAAGAGAAGCTGGTGCATCGCGGTGAATTGGAGAGAAACGTAGCCATGGTGCATTCATCTGTGGTGAGCACACCCGTGCCCAGCTCACCAACGGCAGAATAGTCATTTACACCCGTGCCCGACAGGAACCAACACTCAGAGGTTCACGTGCAGGTACAGCTCGGCTGTGGCATGCACCGGGCGCACACACAGCGCCTGTGCAGCATACAACTATGTAGTGCTGTACGCCCGTGGCTGCACTGCGGTCAAGGCGGTCCTGCGGGCCCACAGCAACAAAGTCACCGCCGTAGCCGTTGCGGACAGCTCAGGTCACGAGGTCGTCTTATCTGGTGGCCGAGACAAAGTCGCAATCGCCTGGTCTACCGAGCGCCTCTCTGTGGTTCGCAAGCAGAAGCTCCCCGCGGAGCCCACGGCGCTGCTCGCATGCCCTCATGACCACGACAAGGCTATCGTAGCCCTCGCAACCGGATCCTGCGTTGTTTGGGACTGGAGCAGAGGTAGGTGCCAGCCAGCATCGACGCCTTTCACTGCACCATCCACAGGTCTGAGGCATGCATACACACCAGCGGCTGCGTTGGAGTGCACAGCACAAACGCAGCAACGCTTTCAGGCGCCAACGAATACTGCTGATGCTAGTTTGTTGGCCATGCATGGCCATGTGGCAGCGCCGTGTGTGAGTTAAAGCCGCTTGTGCCACATGCATTGCATGAAGCCCCCCCCATGCCTCCCCATGGTGCCCCCCATGCCACATCATTGGCCGCTCGAATCCCATACACCATGATCCATATTTTTGCAGGTGGCACCACAGTGTATGAACAGGCTCTCCCGTTGTCCCCTGTAGCCATCCTCCGCGCCATCCCACATGCAGACGCTGTGCTGGCAGGCTGCGCCGACGGTTCCTTGGCTGCTGTCGACACCTGCGCCTGCCGCCAGCTCTGGCAACTGCCGCCCGCACCGACCTCCGGCGGGAAGCCGCAGAGCGGCTCCCGCTCCTCGAAAGGTGCGTGTTATCTGCTGCGCGAACACCTGCCAGGGAGCGTGCTGCGCTGGATACCTGGGCCTGAATGCGCACGATCGTACTGCCGGTCATGCGCAGGGGCGACAGAACCACCCTTTTCAGGCATGCATGGTGCGCTGGGGCAGGCCATGCTCTGTGTGTCCTTGGCTGGTGAGCACCTGGAGCGGCGCTGACGTTGTCAGCGGCCATGTCGCCAAGTGTATTGCAGCAGGTCAATGTGTTGAGCAACGATGGTCAGGTGTGCAGTGCTGTGCTTGAACACATGTGCAAGCTCGTGCGGCAGCTCAGGCGCCCAGGCAGGCAATGATGCAGAGCTCTGCAGGGCCGAGTGCAAAGAACAGCCCACCGCCATGCGGCATCGAAGACGTGGCGATGACCACTGTGCCCGCCCCGCCCGCTCATACTGCCCTCAAGCGCTCTGGCGGCACTCACGCAGGTGAGTCGGCCCTCACGCTCCTTGCGGTTTCGACCCGAGCTGCCCAAGTGGTGCTGTTCGCATGGCAGCACCAGCCGGCCACGCCAGCTCACCCGCAACCAAGCTCTCACGATCGCGTCTCCGATGCGGGAGCCGGTGCGGCCGCAGCACAGCCGCTGGAAGTAGGCAGCGCGGCCGCTGAGTCACGGCACGCGCAGCAGTGCAGCACGGCGAGCGATCCTAAGCCACTCGGCCGTCCGCAGTGGCTCAAAACCCTGCAGGCGCCGCGTGGCTCCTCGTCTGCCACGTCACAGGTCGTATGGACGCCTGTGTGCTGGCTACCAGCGCCGCCCGCGCCGGCCAGTACGGCTGACGAGCGACCTGAAGCGGCGGCGGACCAGCACGAGGGGTCATCGGTCAAACTGTCTTCAGCTGACAGGGGCAGCAGCGTGAACGATGTCAGTCAGCGCACTGCATGGTTACTGGCAGGGCTTCCGAGCGGCGGCATCACGCTGTGGAAGGTTTCGGTCAGTTTGGACCGCCTGTCGGCGTGCGCTGTGGCTGCGTGCGTCGGCCAGGCGCCGCCGCAGGCACCGCGACCCCCACCGCCGCCACAGCACAGCCCAGGGAAGGCAGACTCTACGGGCTCCTGGCGGCCCCGTTCTGCCGGCCGTGCCACCTCCCCCGCAGACGAAGCTGCAGCGCGCAGCACAGCAGGGGAGGCGGGCGGCAGCTGGCGGCAGAGTGGGCCTGTGGCAGCAGATCGGTGCACGGTTCAGATGCCGGACGCGCACGCACGCATGCTCTTTACACTCCATGCGTACTGGGAGAGCGAGGTCCGGTCTGCGCCGCAGTGGCGGCTGGTCAGCACATCATACGACCGCAAGATTGTGTCATGGCTGCTCCAGCTAGATTCAGTCCGTGGGACTGCCAAGTTAGAGGCAGAGGCTTCGTGGCATGGCTCGGCTTCGATGGTGTCGGCCATGTGCGCCGTGCCGGTGCGCCCCGCCTCGGAGCCGCCAATCCACGCTGCTCCACACCTACCCTTTTTGCTGGCAGGTGTCTGCGCACGCATACACGGCGCACTTGCTGTACTGGTGTGCTAGATGGTGTCATTGCGTGCCATGCTGCTGCTCCTCTTCTGGTGCTCAAGCATTGTGTGTTGCCAGTACTAGTAATAGATCAAGGCCTCAGCAGCGCCGAGGAACACAGCAGGAAACAAAACAACTGCAACAAGGTTCCCAAGCATCATGTGCGAGTGAATGTTGTCGGTGCATTCGCAGCGGCGTCCTTGTACACGATGGCGTTCCCCAGCTGGTGTGTAGCTGGTGCAGTACGTGCCTGCTGCGCCAGGCAGCAGGGGCCAAAGCGACAGTGACAAGCTTCATGCAGCACCTGCAAGTGCAGGGGCAGCCATCAGTGTTTGTGGCCACGGCCGATCAGACCATCCGGGGCTTCCTGTGCCACGCCAGATCAGTCCAGCACGCTGATGCGCCCTGCTGCTCACCCAAGCCGCCTCTGCTGGCGCTGTCCTCCCGCACATCGAGCCTGTACCATCAGGGTTTCCCCGCAGACGTGGCCGCAATCAAGTGCCGCGGCGGCCTGCTGGCGGCCGGCTGCGCCGACGGCTCAGTGGGGCTGATGTGCACTGCCCTGCCGGCGTCAAAGGCGCGGTTCGGCGCCTTTGCGTCCAAGCACGCCGCAGCTGTCCGGCACTGCACCATTAGGGTCTCGGGCGGCTGTGCCTCTTTGCCCACGGCAGCCTCAGCCGCCGGTGACAGTACAAGTGGTACGCCCTGGGCTATGCACTGCAATATGACCCCCCTGCGGCAAGTGGTGATCGTGTTCATCCTGTTCACTAGTACCCCGGCGTATCATGCATGCACCTGGTGAATTGGAAGCGGAGCGGGACGGTCCGGTTCCTGTACTGCACTCGCCGGCAAGTGCGCACGAGTACCTAGATCAATCAATTCTTCATGCATGTGTGCATGAGTAGGGGCCGCAGATGAGGGCAGTGTTGACGGGGAGCCTGCAGCGGCCGGTGGCGAGCAAGGCTTTGTGGAGCTGCTAACCGTGGCCCAGGACAGTCGCATCATCCTGTGGAGGGGGCTGCCCCCGCTGGCAGAAGTGCACTCCATGCTGCGCAGCCAAGCGGTGCGCCCCTCTGATGTTCCGTCCTGTATGTGCATCGTTCGCACTCCCGCTCGCTGCAGCGAAGCCTGCAACTCTCAGCTTTGCTTCCAGTGTGCGTTGAGCTGCGCAAGCGCCTGCAGTAGGTTCACAGCAGCACCCACACTGGCCAGGAGCGCTCACGATGTACGCCAGCCATGCACTCACTACGCATGTGAAGCATGGGTCACCGGGCCAGCATGCAGAGCGGGCCAGCATGCAGAGCGCACCATCAGTGTGCTCTGCTGCGGTGCAGGGCGTTGCCAAGCTGAGCACAATGGCCACCCCGCAAGACGTTCTCTCCCAGCTGGCCGTCCCGCCCGGCATGCGGCTGCCCGAGGCCGCCACCTGTGCCTGCACGGCCGGCGACACCGTCTTCCTCGGCACGCAGCAGGGCGAGCTTGCGGCCCTTGCTCTGCCGCCGCCTGGCGAGCACTCCGCCAACACCACACTGCGCGCTCCGCCTCCTGAACTTCTGCTGCTGCAGCAGCTGCACGGCGCCTCCGTCACCGCCATCGCCACCATGGCCGCGCAGCACACGTCAGGCGCTGCTGTGCGCTGCGTCATCGCAGCTGCCGCGAGCAGCGGCACGGTCGCGCTTGCGACGTTTGATGGCGGAGTTGGTGGTGCAGGCGCCACGCTGGCTGTGCTGTGCGTGCTGAGTGATGTGCAGAAGAGCATCGCATCTTTGCTCTTTGCGGAGTGCCCTGCCGGCGCAGATGTCGCGCATGTGCCAGCAGACGAGACAGCGGTTGCAGCAGGTGATGCAGAAGCTGTATCAGGGACGAATGGCACAGCAGAGGGTGCGCAGCCTGCGCATGGAGCTGAGCGGAAGCTGTTGCTGTTCGCGAGCGCACACTCCGGCAAGGTTCACCGCTGGCACGTGCGCCTCACACAGCACAGCGCGGACACGTGCAAGCCATCTGCAAACAGCATCCCAGACGCAGGCATCCGCAATCAAGGTCTAGCAACGTACTGTGGCGCGCTGGGTGGCGCCAGCGGCGCTTCAGCTCCCATGATGCTGTGTGCTGTGTCAGCGCCGGTAACTCCCAGAGACTCAGCGGCGCATGCGCCTACTGTGCCACGGGCGGGTGGGGTATGCCCTCGTGCTGGGCCGGCCACATGCACATGGGTGTTGGCAGGCTGCGCGGACCGCAGCGTGCGGGGCTGGCCCGTGACGGCCGCACTCGCTGAGCCACCGCCACCACCACGTGCCGAGCCCGCCACAGGCCAGGACACCCCGGAGCCTCCTGCTGGGGCAGCAGCTGCCGCGGGCGTGCCGTCAGAGCCAGCTGGCGCCGCCGGCAGCCGCGCTGCTGCAGAAGTAGCTTGGGCCACGCCATCGGCGCAGGAAGCCTCTGTGGCATGCCAGGTGCCGCCGGCGATAGAGGCAGTCGATGCCACGCTGGGGGAACTTCAGCCCCCAGAGGCAGTTTGGCCTCCGCTAGAAGCAACAGCGCTGGTGCAGCAGGCACAGGCACAAGCTGGGGGTGTGTCTGTCGGTGCAGCGCGAACCAGGATCGATTCACGCGACATGCTTGAAGCCATGACGTCGCAGCTGGAGCGCACTGTGCTGACAGATGCCGAGCACGACGCAGTCGCTGCTGCGCACGCTGAGCTTGAGCCGCGGGCAAGCATGCAAGCGCAGCCGAGTAGGGTTGTGCCGCATCCGGAGCACGCGCCAGCGGCCTCAGCATGCGGATTAGCTAATGAGGGAGCGGCTGCACAGCCTGCGGTGGCGGCGGACCGGATGGGGCCAGCTGCGGCGGCCGTGCAGGGGGTGGGGGGCTCAATGTCACGGTTTGTGGGGGTGCGCGCAAGCGACACCGCACGACACAGGCCACGCGCCACAGCGCTGGGCAACGGGTCTCTCCTGAGCGGGTACGTCGACGAGCGGCTCGCGCGTCTCCCTGCAAGCCACGCCTCCGGGCTGCCTGGCGCGAATCGTGGCACCGCTGCTGCTGAGGCAGCGCTGCAGGGCGCTGCGGCGGCAGACATCCGTGTGGCAGCCGCTGCAGCGAGCAGCAAGGCAGGATCGAGTGCGCGGCTGGCCACGCTGAGTGCAGCGCACCGCGAGGCTCTCCACCTTCTGCTCCAAGGGCAGGTCACAGCAGCGCTGGACGTGGTCGTGGCTGCGGATGCGCTCAACGCGGACTTTGTCGCGATGTCGGCTGCTGCCGGGCCGCCCGTATGGCGTGCTGTCGTGGCGCTGCATGCTGCGCGCCTGGAGGCGTGCGGGGAGGTGCACCTCGCGGTCGCGTACCATTGCAGCGCACAGGAATACGAAGAGGCAGCGCAGGCGTACCGCCGTGCTGGGCTGCTGCTGGAGGCAGTTGCGCTGGCCGAGCGCCACCTGGCACCCGGCGCTGCGCTGCTGCACAGCCTGCGGCAGCAGCTTGCCGCACAGCTGCTGCGTGCTGGAGGCGGCACGGCCACGCTGCGCTGGCGGGGGGAGGTCATCGCCGCGGCTGGGGACCTCGGCGAGGCGGTGGGGGTGGCGCTGGAGGCGGGGCAGGGGAGTGAGGCGCTGATGCATGCGTGCGGCATGGCGCAGGCGGCAGGGGCTGCAGAGCTGGCTGCTGAGCTCGGCGTGCGTGCCGCGCTGACGGCACGAACGGAAAACGGGCAGCGGGTGGGGATGCGCTCGGCACTGGAGGCAGACGTGGGCATGGCGGCTGTCGGCGCGGCTGTCGGCACCGTCGGCAGCCTGCTGGAGGCGTGGCTGCTGGCGATGGTGCACGTCTGGGGCGGGGGCCCGGGGGCGACGCTGGAGCATGCTGTGCGTGCTGCGGCTGCAGCATCGCAGCGGCACGTGGAGCTGCTGGGCATGGCTGCGAATAGCCGTGCTGCGCTGCATGCTGTGGAAGTTGGAGGGTCTCCCGCGCCAGCGTCAACGACTGTGGCAGCTCTGGCCGTTGAGCTGGTGCAGCAGGCGGTGCAGGCGGAGGCAGTGGGAGACGCTGCATCCATGCATGCGGCGGCGGTGGGAGACGCTGCATCCATGCATGCGGCGGCGGCTGGCGCACAGCCGGCGGCGTTCCCGGCAGGCCTGCATGTGGTGCGGTCGCTATATGTCGGGGCCGGCACGTCGCCGGCGGCTGATGCGGTGTCGCTGGCTGACATAGAGGCGGTCGTGACGTCGTTTGCGCATGCTGTGGAGCACAGCGTGCGCAGCTGCCTGCGCGTCAGCCACCACGTGACCGGGTCTCCATTGCAGCCTGCCGCCATGGACATGCTGCGCGGGCACGTGCTGCGGCTGCTGCGGCCGCTGGAAGTTGGGGGGCCACTGCAGCGCAGCAGGATGCTTGATGAGGAAGGTGTGGGAGCAGTGCACCGGGCTAGCGGCATTCTGGTGGCGGGTGCTCTGGCACGCATGGCCGGCGGCCATGCTGACGAGGACTCGCAGCCGCTGCTGGCCGAGTGGCGTGAGTTTGTCGCGGCTAGGCTGGCATGTGTCCCATTGCTTGTTAGCGCTGTGGGGGATGAGGCGGGGGCACAGGCAGATGATGCTGGTGGCAGCATCCCATGGGTGGCTGCGATTGATGCGTTTGTGGAGGCTGCCACTGGGGATGATGCCCTGCGGACGACTGCCGCCAGCGTGGAAGACGAAGGGCCAGCTGGTGCGATGGAGGATCAGGACGGCATGCCGGAAGTGCGTGTGTCGGAGGCTGCGCTGCAGGAGTTGGACAGCATGTTTGGCGGCAGCGTGGTGGGCCACCCCGGGGCGGATCCCCATCTGGAAGGGGCAGGCAGTCTGGTCGAGGGTCAGGCTGCCGCGTCATCGCATGCAGAGCATGCATGCGTAGAGGAGGGTCAGGACCAGGCCCATGACAAGCCGGGCAGAGTGGAGAAGGGGCGCAAGAGGGCGGCGCGAGGAGGTGGGGCAAAGGAGGGGCTGTCGTGGCAGGAGGTGGTGTCGTACCAGGAGGTGGTGCAGGAGTTTGGGCCGGCCGACTGGGCCCGCTTCCGCAGGGAGGCGCTGGCTATGCAGAGCGGCCAAGGCGCTGCGTTGCAGAGAGACGCCGGAGCTGCTGGAGGGGGCGTCGGAGAGGACGTGACTGAGCCTGGGGGTCGTGCGGAGGCAGGGGACCCGTTGGAGTTGCAAATGGAAGAGGAGGTCGTGCAAAGCAGAGCCAGTGCAGTAGAGTGGACGAGGGACAGTGACTCTGTGCTGACATCGTGGATGTCAGCGTTGGCCAGCCATGCGCAAGTGTAACAGGAATGCCGCCGTGATGAACGCTCGCTATGTTGCTGAATGGGCGCTGTGCTGCTGTTCAAATGGCCAGGGCTCTGGCCGGCAAAGGCGCAGCACGCGCGCACACACCGCCAAGCTGTGTCGCCACCACCAACGCCAAACATGCTGTCCCACTCCTGCAGCACAGCCTCCGACACTTGCAATTCTGGCGTGCCGCCCTGATTACTGTTGAATTTGAAAGATGTTCGCTTCTACGCCAAAAATGCAGCGTTGATGTCACATCTCCGGCGGTGCTCGCGCGCCAGCGCGCTTGATGCTGAGCGGTGCAGCGCGCTGGGTGGCGAGATGGCCGCTCATATTCCCTCAGATCTCAGTCCGGCATTTTTCTGACTCGCATGCACACGTCGCGCGTTCACGCAAAGTATGCACTCGTGCTGTTTACAAAGATCTTACTGTCACCATCTTATGCGTGATCGCACATTCTAACCATGGCGTCGCCATCCACCGGCCACAAGAACTCCATATGCTTGCGTGCGGCATAGCGGTGTACACCTGAATACACACCCAATCGCTTCCTGTTGGACCCAAGTTGTCATCCTGCTCCTCTACTAATTGCACAGGCACCGACATGAGGTAGCATGGAGGAAGGCGACAATTCGAAATCCGATGCCCAGATTGAAGAGGTCGTCATCCTCGTCTTGCTGGGCTGTATGCTGATATATATAGCCTATAATTGTGCCTTGTTTGCGACGGGGTACTACCGGTTAAGCCGGGGGGAAATTGTGCAAGAACCGGTTGAACAAGAAGAACACGAAGACTAGGGGTACATGCAGGGGGGGTTGGGGGAGAAACTTGGAGATAGTGATTTGTCTCAGTTAGAAATTCAGCATCAACAACATGATAGGTGATGATGATGACATGATGTTTGGAACGATAGCATTACTTGGCATGCAAGGGCGGATGTGTTCCACATGTAAATGAAATGATGAGTTGGCTGGCACGAGTATTGGTGTCTTGTGGCGGTCCAGGGAAGTACAACGCATTCAACCTCGAATACAACACAACCAAGTGAATATTATTTCGCAAGCAGCCTCAGAGCAATGCCGGGCCTACTTGCACTCACAGTCGGTCCGCATGCTGGCCCATCAATCCGAATCGAGCATGAGGTCCCGTGCATGCTCTGGCGCAGCATCATCCGAATCGCTGCTATCCACAAGCGCCAACGCCTCTGCAAAGTCCTGAGTGCCCGCCGAGTCTCCGCCTGGCGAAGCCCCTCCCCACTCGTCCCGTCCAGGCAACCCCGCTCCCATTTCCCTTTCCTCCTCGCCACCGCCTGAACCACCGCCACCCTCGCTGTGGTCTTCACCATCACTCTCTGCATCGCTCGCCCCGCTCCCACCAACTGCCCATGCCGCCTTTTCACACGGTGTGTCCAGCGTGCGCCCCGCTGCCGCCATGACAGCCTCCGCGCCGTCCCCCCGTGCCCCCTCCAGCCACGCAAACGACACGCACCCGCCCTCCACCACAGCATCAAGCACAGGGTCGGCCAGGCTCCCACGGCAGTCCCTCCACACCTGCCCGCCGCCGCTCGCAGCAGACAGCACGTCCCTTGTATCGCAGTCGGTCTCCTCATTCATGGAGAACAGCTTGCGCAGCTCATCCTTTGAAAAGCCGCCCCCGCCTTTCTGCTTCGAAGACTTCCCGCCTGCTGCTGCCGGGGCGCTGCCACCGTCACCAACAACGCCCGAAAGGCCGCCCTTGTAGAGCTGCCTCTGGAAGATCTTCTCGTCGATGAGGCCCGTCACAAGCAGGCGGTAGATGTAGCACCTGCACGTGGCGAGCGTGAACCGTGTCTCACCATGCAGCCATGCTGTGCTCTTGAAATGCAGGGCACGGTTCTGCTGTCACAGAGATGCTGGGTGACTGCCAGGCAGCGCAGGCTGGGCAGCGCACGGCTTCTTCTGTCCGTCCCGCCAGATTCGTGCCATTGCCTGCTGATCCTGCAAAAGGATTCTCCGTCATGCTACAGCTACCAGCAGCAGATGCGCCGTGGCCAGATCTATCCAGCACGCAAACGTCGGTCCAACGAAGCACACCATGGCCGGGTTCCAGTCTGAGTCTAGTAGCACCTGCACAAAGAACAACTGTTTTCTGCGGTGACCGGGCATGCGGCATCGGGGTGGCGGTCCACCGCTGCCTCCACTGCACCAAGGCAATCAGCGAGGGGACAGGCGCACCAGGCGGCTCCCTCTGATGAGGTTCAGGCCAGCCCCACCTGCGCGGGTGGACAGCAGAAACACCTGCACGCACGCCGCTCAACTGCAGGCAACTGTCGGCACTGCCGTCGGATGTGGGACCCGCTGTCACCGGTTCGCCATGCCCAGCCGCGGGCAGCTGACCGCGCACAGGCTTTCAGAATGAGGAGGAACGCATTGCTGAGCGCACCTTGTACTGGCCATTGGGGCTGTTGAACGCGTCAACGCGATTCTGGCGGTCTGCAGGGGCGGTGCTGCCGTCGATGCGGGCGCAGGTGGCACCGGCGCGGTCGCACAGCAGCTGCGCCGCGTCCAGCATGCGCGTGCTCGTTGACACGCACACCACACGCTCACCCTGCCGCATCGCCACCTCGATCACGCACCTCAGCGCCTGCAACTTGCACGCGCCCGCCTCGACGCTGAGCTCGTCCAGCTGCGTTGCGCCCGCATCATCCCCCGCCGCCTGCAAGCAGCGGCCACGCATGAGCCACCCACACTGCCCCCCAAACAAAGGGGGTCACAAGCACACCCACACTGCCCCCCAAACAATGGGGGTCACAAGCACACCCACACACCCACACACAAGCCCCGGTGTCCGGTCAATGGAGTGGTGTGTCCCATGCTGACCTTCGGAACCACTGTACTGGCGGTTGTGACCAGAGCAAGGCGGCCCTGCACATGGAGCTGGCAATCCAAGCTGTCTGATGCGTGCGTGGAGTCGCGGAGCGCCAAGTGTTGTGACAAGTGTACACTGGGTGCAGACAACCGGCCCAAAGATGGGCCAGCGTGCTGACGGGCAAGCTGTGCAGATTCAGACCTTGTCGGCGGGAGCAAATGCCGCGTGGTTGCAGATTTGTCGCAATTGTGAGATGACTGATAGCGCCTGCGCGCTGTCCATGCCGGAGGCACCCGCCAGCCGCCGCAGCGCAAGCGGGTCCCCTCGGCAGTGGCCGTGGGAGTCCCCGTAGAGCTGCGTGCGGTACGCCCTGAGCTGCGCCTCGGTCGGCCGGCAGAAGACAACAACGGTTGCGCAGGTGGGCAGGTAGCGCTCGTTGATGGCCGCCGTGCGGCGCAGCATGAAGGGGCCGATCCGGCGCTGCAGCTCGGCGGCCCGGGCGGTGCCCACGTCTGCTTGCTCCCGGGTAGCATACGCGTCGTGCGATGCTTCGATTGGCCCGACAAAGACGCGTTGGAACACGGCCGGGGGGCCCAGCAGGCCGGGGTTGACGAAGGACATCATCGCATAGAACCTGCAGCGGTGGAGTGGGCACTTCAGCACCTGTCTGTGGTGGCGACAAGCGCAGGCCACACGCTGGTGTTCGGTCTTGGGTCGCTGACAGCCGTGCTAGCTGCCAGTATGCCATCGTGTGCGGCCGTTTGGCTTGGTCTGTCACGCTGTAGCCACGACCTGGAGGCTGGCAGGTCGCTCCTGGACACAGTCACAACTCCGAGGGAGGGTGGCAGCATGGATGCGAATGGCCTGGTTCAGGGGGCGTGCGCACTCTGAGAGGTTGTTCTGGACGGGTGTGCCGGTGAGGATGGCAGTACGGCGGCACTTGAGGTCCAGTAGCGCCTTCATCGTGGAGTTGAGCGTCTTGGACTTGAGGCGGTGACCCTCGTCGCAGATGAGGAGGTCCACCGCGCCGCGCAGCATGGCGCAGTGCTTGCGGATGTTTTCGTACGACGCGATCAGCATGCGCCACTTCACGCCGCTGCGGAAGGCGGTGACCTGCGGCGCGCGGTACCGTCTGGCAGGTGGCTGTGGGAACCTGGGAGCCGCGCTGACCAAGGCGGCCTGGATCAGAGAATCCTCATTCCCAAACCATGTTCCGCAGGCAGGCGTGAGGTGCAGCAAACCTGTGCAGCAGCCTCCTTCCCAGGCATGAGCACCAGGTACGCCGCACGTTCCATGCCCAGCCACTTCTTGATCTCCTGACCCCAATTCCTTATGACACTGCACAACGCCTTGCATGGCGAACCCCTTGGCAGCTGCAGCAGCTGTGCGTTGTGCTGTGCATCTGTTTGTGGCACGCATCGCATCTGATTCCTGCTGGGTGAGGGCGGACCTTGACGGCGCCACCACAAGCATTTTTCTTACCAGAGGCCGGCCTGAGGGACCACCTCCAGACATCATCGCCCAGCTAGCCGCCAGGACCTGCACTGTTTTGCCGAGGCCCATCTCATCTGCAAGGATGCAGCCACTGTACCTCCCCTGTTCATCCCTGTTGCTTCCAGCATCACCGCCGCTGACTGAAGACAGCCCAATGCGCCCACTCAACGCCTGCAGCTTGCCTTTACTGCGATCATTGCCTGTGAATTCATTCCTGATCACAGGTGTGCCGCGGTCGTACCCGGGAATGTTGTTGGCGAATCAGGAGGATCAATCTTGGCCAAGGCGACGCACATTGTACAGGAATTGAACACCTTCTTTTTGATGCTCGCGCAGCTTTCGTGCAAGGAAAGCATCCACAACCACCCTGCTTGTTCCACCAGCATCGCTTCCCTCCTGAAGAACGAGAGCCCCTTCTTGTGCTGGAGCCTGTTGCAGAGGCGCTGCCACCCTTGCGGTTTTGGTAGCAGCCTGGACCTTCGTGCGAGCGATGGCGGTCACAGTTGCAACATTCTGATGCGAGGGAGCTGCATTGACGTAGCAAGATCCGCTCAATATGCTGTCAGGGGAGATGGCCTCGCCGATCTCGATGTCCCAGTTGCCTGCCTGCACACCAGAGTTAACAAGCAGGGTCATCAACACCAGGTGCGACCCACAACGCATGTAGAATAGCTACACGCGGCCTGAGCACCTGCAGGACATCATCTACATCCAGATCTTCTTTTTGTGGCCCCTTGAAGATTTCTTTGCCTTCAGCGCTAAAGATGCGAATTTGAAACCGGCTGTCGACCGGTCGAAGCAGCACAAATCCGTCTGCAAACGAGCATCTCTGCGTTGAACGATCAGCGACACGAACCTGTGAGCCATGTATGCTGCATAACATACCTGTCCAAGACTTGTTGTTCCGTCGTTTGTTCGATCGCTGTGTGTAAAGAGCGGCGAAAGCTTTGTCGCCAAATGCGCCATCAGTCTGTTTCGTGGGCCCCCCAAACACACAGTCGACAACAGAAGAACGTTCGGTTTTAACATCCGCGATTGTTTTGTTGGGGCAGGCGTTTTCTTGCCGCAGTGCGCCCTGTGGTGGTGCAGTGTCGGGCGCATCACGCTTTCGTGGAACGCAGAATGACCTACCCATTGCAGCGAAATGCCTACTTAATCGTCTCCTAATAGATATATTTGTGCTAGAATGCCGTTGCTGATGTTGGGATCCGGGCAGCACGTCGCGCAACGAAATGATGTGCAAGTGGCAATGGTTCACGTTGGTGCTCCACACGCTCGATGCACGAGCACATCATCGACGATATCATTAAAAATCTCAAGGATGTTCTACCAGAGCCTACCATATGCGCGACTTCTGCTGTGATCGTGTAACTACTTGTGGATGTTGCCTCGCCGGGATACCTGCCACGGCACGAACCCACTTGCGCCACTATGCCACTCCAGTGGGCATGCCCGGGCACCGCATGTGCATCTGTGACGAAACGCCGTGGAATTCGGGTGGTCAGCTCGCCGCGGCTTGCCCAACCTGTCCTGCGTGCTTCAGCAAGTCCAATGCACTTGACCAAACAGTGGCTAATCCAGCTGCAGTGCGCGTCAGGTTCCCAGTGCACCGCAGTGTTGCAGATCTCAGCAGACATACTGCCGGCGGAGAGAGTCCATCGTGCGAGTGCCAGCCTGAGCTCAGCTGAGGTGCACTTGCATGACGTCCCCGCGAAGTCTGGCAGCTGCAGAAATCCCCGAGGTGCATGAGACAGGCCACGGCTAGAGCGCCCAGCCATCACTGCGGCTGGCCATAACTTGGTCACCCAAGCGAATGAGGAGGCCGTGTGCCGGCAGGTGCCATGGCTGGATACATCGACACCGAGGCAGCTCCAGCATGACGGATGTGCTTACATGTGTGTGCAGTAGCAGCACCGTGTGTGGTGACAGTCATACCTTGGCCACGCAACACAATCAGCGCTCAGAAGGATGTAATGCAGAAAGGTTCGCCGGTAATCAAATGGATTTTTAACCTACTGGCTCCATGCTACAATGTAGAGGGCAGGCCCTGCGATCTAGCCCAGTACAGCCCAAACATGGCTCCAGACGTCTTGGCAATGTCCGAGTCTGTCACAAACGCATCCACGCTTTCCAGCGGCAATGCCAGCACCTCTATCCTTTCCCCATGATCCTCTAGGCCGCCACTCTCCTGAACTTTCATGTTTTCGTCAACTTCAGTGTAGAAAAGCGATTGGAAAGCGCCCTGGATGCCAACCCCAGCAGCGTATGTCGTCAAGTGAGAGATGGTCCTCACATCAACGTCATACCCACACTCTTCCAGGATCTCTTCTTTGACAATTTCTTCCATGGACTTGTCCTTGTCCACCAGACCAGCACACAGCTCGCAGGTGAAGCCTTGTGCGAGAGGGACATCACAGGACGAGCCCGACTTGGCCGCAGACCGGAGCAGGGTGGCGTACAGCGCAGGTCGGAACTGCCTCACCAGCAAAAGAGACTTCAACTCCTTGTGGTAGATCACGACCGCAATGCTATCGTGGCTGCCCACAACATCCCTGCATGAGTGCACACGAGTCCCTCGGTGCAGGTTGGGCAAGTTATGAGGTGTGTTGCATGGTCAGGAGCAGGCACACGAGAACCACTGCTCAATCCACTGCCAGGGAACCTCCCTGGCACATGAGCAATCAGCAGGCAGTATGGACACACCAGCGCCTCTCTTTCCCACCAATCTCATAGTAAACAGATTCAGGCTTGACGAAATGTGACTCCTCAAAGTCTTGGATTCGGACGTGCCCCAGTTCCTGGATGATGACGTCCATGCGTTTGCTTTGTGGTGAAAGACTCTTAAGACCATGTGGATACATTTTGTCTTGGCTTGGAAGGGATTTGATCGCTGCCACACTCTGCGTCTGCGCCCTGGCCTTCATCTGGCCAGGAACCGGCGCCATCTTGGAATTGTTCTGGTTGTGCACAAGCCCAATACGCTGTCGGCTGTGCTGAAACCAAGACAAACCACAACTGTGCCACTCAGTGATCAGCTACACCTGAGGCTGGCACTGGCGGGTCGTTGATGTGTCGACTCTCTGAGCCCTGCAGTGATGTCGCAAAGAATATGGCGAGCAAGAATGACTCAATGCGATCGGCGCCACGCAGCAAGCCCTCCAGACTTTATCAATTTGCGCTTGGGCGGCGTCGAATTCGCGCATGTTCGCCGGAGCTGTGCAGTTTTACACCCGCATTCACAGCACTGAACGCCAGCTGTGTCTTCGGGTTAGCAAGTGAGGGAGTGTGCGTTTACAAATACAGCCCAGACGCTGAAGTAGGCCGTTTGATTGACAACGACATTCTAGCATGAAAACTCTACAAATTGTGGCCTGCGAAGATGTGATCCCCGTTCCGCTTCGCTTGGTCCATTTTGAACCGTCGTAAGGCCTTGCGTCAGCTTACACCTTACAACCGACGGCTAAACACCCCTAATATCTGACGTAAGATAAAACACATTGCAGCGACGTCACTCCTGACCGAAACCTCACCTGTTGTGGCATGCAAAGCTCTGCACTGCAGGAGGCGTTGCATGCTGCAGGGCTTCAGCACGTCTCTACCAATTTGGGGAAACATAGTATCAAAGAGGCTGAACACGTAGTAGAATGTAGTATTGTTGACATAATTCACTTAGGGCAGGCGACCTACAGCCAGGCAGATTTTCTGCTGAAAACCGCTGCGGCCCTGCTTGCACCCAGGTGTGTGCCACTGCGGCGCTTGCTACATGCAGAACGATGCAATTCGAGACTATCACTGGGTTTACCGAACATAGATGTTGCACTGGGCAATGGACTGCTCGTGGGAGCAATCACCGAGTTGGTGGGACCTGCAGGTGTGATACGACACCACTCAGGCACCGCTACAATCATTGAATCACCCGTGGTGCTCACAGATTTCCCTTGCAGGCATTGGCAAATCTCAATTGTGTATGTCTCTTGCGGCCAGGGCTTGCCTACCACAAGGGTGTGTCATGCCGTAAACTGAAACAGAACTCGCTGGTTGTCACCACGTCGTTGTGAGAGGACATGCACTCCATCTGTCCAGGTTAGATGCAGCTGTGGTATACATTGACACAGAGATGAAATTCAAGGAGAAGCGACTCCTGCAAATCATGAAGGCGCATCTGACGAAGTCAGCTGTGGGGTCTGAGTGTTCGAGCAGCTACCTGAACACACTGGGGAAGCGTATGCATGTGATCCAACCTAAAACAGGTGCAGACATCGCCTCCCCCCCCCCCCGACACCCCGCTGCGTTACTGAACGATCAGAGCCTGATCTTGTCGGGTCATATCGAGAGCCAGGTTATTTGGAGGGTGACTACTGAAGACGACATGGAAAAAACCATGCAGGGCTTGAGCTGATGAACGTGTTGCAGCGGCTTCCCGTAGAGTTGTCCCGGCGAAGCGTCGGTCTGGTGATTGTAGATTCAATTGCGATGCTTGCGCGCCTGGAGTTCTCTCAGGAGGATATTCCTAGGCGGCAGAGAGTGCTGGCGCAACAAGCTGCCCTTCTGAAGCGCTCAGCGGAGCAATTCAACCTGACGGTGGTAGTGACAAACCAAATCACGGGAGGCCAGGGAAACGGCTCAGGCGATGGCCAGCGGGCAGCGCTGGGGGTGGTGTGGAGCCATGCAGTCAACACCCGGCTCGTCATGGAGCAGCGAAATGGCATCAACTGTGTGCGGGTGCTGTCGTCGTCTGCGTCCTCTACGACCTCGCCGAATGTGTAGACTTATAATATCTCTCACGAGGAGACTTTGGAGCAGTTGCGACGTGCATACAGCTAAGGTTCTGCTGGCTGCAGGTGGCCAAGTGCCCGGTCTGTGGGCCACAGGTGGCTGGCTACTCGATTGGAGAAGCAGGCATCATGGCGGTCGAGCAGCAGCTGCCCTGTGCACCGGTCCAGTCTGTGCTTGATGCCAACATCTCGGCTGAGCATCACGTACAAGAGGCCGGGCAGCCCACGCAGTACCAGTGAGGGGTGGCCACGTCATCGACGCACCTGGAAAGCCTGTTGGCCTCGCCACTGGACCCATACGGCGTAGAGCACGTTGGGCAAGAAGCTGCTCATGCACACACATACGGCTGGAACAGTTCAGTAGCGAATCAGCGGGATTTCATTGGGGTCCTCTAGGTACTTGTGCTGGCGGAGTAGCCCGTCTAGGCGTTGCACTGCATCATTGTCCAGTGACGGTTGCAAGTAGTGTTCCACCAGTGCAGGGTCGGGCAGATACTGCACAGGCGTCCAGATGTCACAACCGCATCCAACGGATACCCAAAGTGTCAAGTGATGTTGTAAGCCGTAAACTTGAACCATTTGTACGACAACATGAAGCATGCAGCCGCTTCTGACAGCGGCAGGCTAAAGAAGGTAGCTTACCTTCCCAGAAGATGTTGGCTTGGTGCGAATGTCCTCCAGCCTTCTCATGATCTTTGTGTGCAACCGGTTGATGTCTTCTGCTTTGTTCATATTTTCACATGGCTTTTCTCCGCTGTACTTTAGTCTTAGCGTAGGATCCTGGTCCTTGACAGAGAAGTACTCATCGTACTGGCAAGGGGGGAGGCGAGGGCTGATCTCCTTCTGAACCAGCGCAGCCGTCTCATTGGTCCAACACCGCGCCACATTGCTCTTTGTGTACCCTCCCCCTCCAGTGATCAGCAGCGGCCGTTGGAATTTCATTGTGTGTTTCACAGCATCACAGTGTCCTGCACGTTGACAAATCCGTGCGTGTCTGTGTGTGCTTCTGATTCACCATATGCCACCCACTCGCATGGCAGTTAGCCAGGGCAGATCATGTCAAGCTTCACCAGGTGACGCCAGACATCCATTCGGGAGCACACCTGAAATGGTCATCGAGAAGTTGCCAAGCCGGTCTGCAGCAAGTGAGTCAGCACCACACTGTAGAACTATCGCGCCTGGATCGTATACGTCAATAATTTTGGTGATTATTGGGCCGAACAGTGAGTGGAACAACTTGTCAGTTGTTCCATCCTGCATACACAAGCGACGCTGAATGCCAGACCCATCATCACAGTGTATGGTCAAGCATGGGGATTTGCCCGGCTCAGACCTTCAATGGGATGTTGACGGAGTACCCATATCCGAGTTGCTCCCCAATGTCATCCTCTTCACCTGTTCCAGGAAAGAAGCCATCCCCCTTGTGGAAGCTGCACTGCACATCATCCGCCCAGGTCAAACACGATGATGCACGTTGTTGAGATGTGAACACACCGGCATCTGCACCCGATGCTAACACCGCCTTCCACCACTGAAACATGTTTAAACCTGCTGCAACGGCATGCATCCCATCTGACAGTGGCAGTTGCAGTGTCCTTTGATTCCGTTGACTGCGGCTGCAGAACTAGTGCAGCACGGAATAAGACCTGCCAGTAGGGTGGCAACCGCCCACACTGAAATAGTGAGGGCACAGCGCAGGATGGCAGACATACTGTCATGACCCGGTCGGTGAGGTAGAAGGCCTCCTCGACACCATCACCATGATGGATGTCGATGTCAATGTACAGGACTCGAGGAAAGACCCGCAGGAGTTCCACGATCGCAAGCACGAGGTCATTCACGTAGCAGAAACCGGATGCTGTACTGCGCTTGCCGTGGTGCAGCCCACCTGCCCAGTTGATGGCAATATCATACTGCCCGCTTGCGAGTTTCCTGGCACCCTCTGCAAACCGGTCCTCATGTTGTGGTCAGTCTGCACCAATTGCTCTGTGCAGCGCATCCGTGCACACACATACTGTGCGCCAGCTCAAGGGGTGCAATGACTCTCGATCATTGCACAGTGGTGATCGAGAGTCAGGCTGCAGCAGGGAGGTTTACCAACAGAGGCGCCTGCGTATAAGCGACAGAAAGAAAAAAGGCCTGGAAACACGGGGCAGTCCTGGTCAATCCCAAACCGCTCGCCTTCGTGGCCTTCATGCACCTCCTCGAATGGTTCATACTGCTGTTCTGCTCCTTCCAGAAAATCTATAAACTCCTGCGAGGCTTCACCATTGAGGATCGTATACGTGGCAGTAGTCGATGTGAAGAGGTTGTGGGGGAGCGCGGCAGCAGCAAACCTGGGAGTGGAAAGTTAAGAATTCCGACTTGTCCAACTTGCGGGGCACCTGCACAACAGTCAACATTTCACATCCGAACGGCTCCAAAGACCTGTGATATTATATCATCAGACGGCGACCATGGATGCAAGACAAGCTACAGGCACACTGGCATGCATTCCGCCTGCTTACCTGCAGCATTGTAACATCCGCCGGCATGAGGTTTAATGGTGGTGATTATGAGTGTGTTTAAATTGAAGCGGTCATTGAGGAAGAGATGGAACGCACATACATATCGAACTTCTCGTGCAGCTCATATGCGAGCACAAGATGATGCGTCATGGTGATGCGATGTGGCTTCATAGGGTGTTTAGGGCCGTAATATAGGCCAGAAACTTCATCTGTACTTTCCAACAAAATGTCAGGCACGCCTAGCTTGACCACCTTCCACTCAGAGCAACCATGCTGTGGCAGATGAAGACGCATCGCACCGTCATAGAAGTAGCAGACTCTATTTTTCGGCATTATGCTACCAAATGCACCTGCTTCTAGGAAGTACAACACTATGGGTCTCCTCAATAGACTACACGATAACGGCTTTTCTGATCTTGGGAACCGGACACAAGGCTGGCGACATGACCAGGTGAACCGGATGGTAGTACCTGCTTCCGACACAAGCTGCAGGACAAATACCGGATACTATGTACCAATGTATCTTCGCAAGTACAAGCTTGACAAATGATGGTCGTCCGCGGATTTAGCACAGGCGTTCGCAAGCGAGCTTTCCTGCATTCACGCATGCATGCTTGTGGCGCAATTTCATGGAGATGCCCCAGCACCGGCACCGCAGATATAAAAACAGAAGGACAAGTGCTATTTTTTGTTTGACATTGGGCTCTCGTAGGTGCGAAGGCACATTTCGTCGCGGCTAGTTGCGTCGGAGCCCCTGTGTGCGTGCGAAACTAGCCAGTTCCTGGCATTAGTTTCACGAGTATGTCTTAACTGTTTGTAAGATGAATGCCTCAAGGGGTGGATTGTCTTTTTGCGGTCTGTGTAATATACCTTGGTAGCGCTCATTTCATCATGGTCACCTTGGCGTCGCGCAAAGCTTAACACAGCCATGTATAAGCGCAAAGCTGCTGAGCTTCAAGGTGACGAATGCCGGGAGGGGAAGTCTCGCCGCATCTCAGCAACCCCCGGTGACCAGCCTGTGCAAGACGATCAGGGAAAAGCTGTCCAATTGTCCAGCGCCGGCGATGCAGGGGTGCTACCGAGTTCATCGGAAGCCGATACTACTTGCGAAGTCTGTGATGGGGACGGGTTGAGCAACTCTGTCGGCAGCTCCGTGCCAAGCACCGCACAAGGCGATGCTGGCGCTGCACATCCAGCGTGCGAGCGAGGCTCGGAGCAAGGTCCCTTTGGAGCATCTCAGTCCGCCGCAAAGCCAGCGAACAGCCACAAAGTGAAGAAATCTGTTCGATTCGCTCATGGTCCGATCCAGTCGACTCCTGACGGTCATCCACTGTCAGAGGGAACGACGATGGTAGCAAGGGCACCCTCCCCCTACAACCTGTTCACACCCGTTCAGCCAGTCGAGGCCTTGACCAAAAATAGCCTGACAGCGATGGAGAAAGAACTCGGAGATGAATTTCGTGAAGAGAATGCATTGAGTTTAGTTCGATTGAAGCGCAGGGTACGAGTCTGAATGCATGCAGCTGTGCATCATACCCCTTGCTAACTTGGAGGCTTGCTAATTTCTAAAGCGCTGTGATTGACAATGACAAATCGTGCTGCAGTGTGGAATCATTCCATTGAAGCCGATTCCACGCCCGTTTGCCACATCGCCATCAAAATCCAAGCTGGCAGGTGCATTCAAGGGACAGGCCAGTAAGAAGGAGTAATGGTGGCATTGTCGAGCGTTGGCGCGAGTGCAATTAGAGTTCATGGCTGGTCCTTTTCAAACTGTGCTACACAGGGCGGCGTATGAACATCATTGAAGGCAATGATCTTGTCCATGGATCGTCTGTGTCCTCATAGGCATGTGCGGTCGGTTCCACACACATGCTTCAAGTTTTTGGTGCATCTATTTCATGGAGGCGCAATAACACTTCGCTGTCGAGGGGTTTTGTTGGTTTGTGAACCATTCGATAGAGAATCTGCTGAGTACTACATGTTGTGATGATGTATTGATTGTATGAATTATATGTAAGCTGCATGTATTGTTCGCTTTGTCCCAGTCCACTCGAATCTGCAATAACCTTGTATTGGATACAGGCAACACGCTTAAAAGCAGGTAGGGGCTTTACAGTAGACCGCTGATATCACACTCCGGGACACTATCGGGCAAGTGCACGCCCGTGCTCTTGAAGTGGGTGAGGATGTGCATGGTTCCAGCGGTCAAGCCGCAGCCCCTGTGTCTTTATCCGTGCAGGCAAAGGTGCTGGCCTTGTGCCCCCTCACTGTGGGTCACTGCACCTGCCACCACATACCCACCATGATATCGCTGTTCTACTGTAATCTCTCTGGTAAGGAATGCCAGTGACAAACCAATGGAGAAACTACCAGCCTCTACAGCTTGTCCACCTCCTCACAACCATGTGTTAAGTTATTATCCACGAGCAAAAAGTCAACTGTAGAGCCAACACTGCCAACGTGTGAATGTTTTGTTTGCATGGTTGGCTTAATGAGCAACTGATGCTATGAGCCATGACATTGCCCAGTGCGCTCTGCATGTATGAGTGCTGCTGCTTGGGTGCAGCACAGAAGGTGCAGTTCCTGACGCCTGCAACTGTGATCCAGCCTTGCGGAGCTGTATGCGCAGCTCAGCGGACTGAACCATCAACCACATCGACAAGCCCACATCGTGTTTGGCCGTTTCTCGCTTGAGTCATGCTAGTGGGACCTGCAGACACTTGGTGTGATCAATAAAACCTTGCATTCGGTTTGTCAATCTGAAGGAACCAAACCAACCAAGCGCAGTTTTGACAAACGTCCATACATATGGGCGCCTTTTCGGCTTGCATAAGACGATTTGATCTGAAATTGGCCGGGCGGTGCAATTCTGCCAAGGCATTCCTGGCTACAACTGGTGTGTCTGTCCAGCATACAACACTTACGCGGTGTTGCAATGTTTGACAACTCGCACCTGGAACGGAGTGCTTCTAGCATGTGCAGTCACGAAAACACTGGCGGTTCTTTGGTGCTCCAGAGCGGCATCGGCATTATTCCACATGCTTTTGCAATGGTTGCTAGCGACCAGAGGTGGTAATGGCCGCCTGCTGTGTCTTTCGGTTGCATGTCAGTCAATAGGTGTAGTACACTGCCCTTTCGGAAACGTTGGTGTTGTCCACTGAAACCAGAAGCGGAAGCTGTACGGGGCCGCCCATTCTTTGTTGTGCATATGATTGAGTACTTGGTGCAGCCATGATTCCTGTGATTTCAAGCAGCGATGTCTGATATCGCATCAATATTCTTGCAGACTACATCCCGGCTTGGATGCAGTCACGTGTACTCCAGCGGCAGACGCATGGTCAGATCATAGACTTGCGATTGGTGCGGGATGGATGCTGCGATACACTGCCGACGCTGCTCAAATGTGGACACTGGGATGACAAGTGATCTCAATACCTCCAAAGCAGCGGCAATGTGTGTGTAAGATGTCCTTGTCGTGCAGTACTTCGAAATATTGAGGAGCTGTCATTATGAACGACTTCATTGCCAATACCGCTCAGTTTAGGGGTGGGACTCCAAGCATCGGCTCGTTCATAGCCAGTTTGCCGATCCACCAGTGGTGTTGCGGAGATAGCCACAGAGGCAGGCATCAACGGTATTGAGACAGCATGTGACAGTTTTTGAACGTGTTGCGCCAGAATGCGTGCACAGTGCTTCCAAATTGCATGTTACAGCAGATGGAATACTGACTGCCTACTATTCGCTGCTGTAGACTCTGATCTATCTGAGCCACTATTCGCACAGCGTCAGAACAAAAGAACAACATGTGGAACCAGAGGAACTACGGCACAGCCTCCAAAATAGTCCAGCCCGTCGCTTCAGCTAGGCGCCTCACAAGTGGGCGCAGTGCCGGCGGCACTGCACGAGCAAACACCGCCCGGACTGCATCCCATGCTCCTGAAGAGGAAACCTCTCCCAGGAGCTCAGACGTAACGTCAATGGGCCTGTTGAGAGCAGCCTCAAGCGTGGCCGCATCGAGGAGTCGCACGTGAAAGAGTTCGTACAGGATGACGGCGGCGCTAACCCAGTACTCTCTCCAGTGCCCCTCCACAACGACATGTTCCGAGAGCAGATACAGCTCGCAGCACAGCGGAGTGAACACACAGATGTCCAGCAGAAGTCGTATGCTGCCAGACACTGAGGGACTGCAGTTGCTCGCAGCCAGCTTGGCATCCAGCTCTCTCTGCCACCAGGGGTTCAGGCACCCCTCTAGCAAGTAGCCCAGGCACGTGAGCATCGCCAGCTCGGTGAAGTTGAGCTTGCCTGGCAGCTGCTCCAAGGGGCAGAAGTCATTTGTGATCCACTGCACCAAAACAGTCAACTTGGTAGGGGAGGCATGGGGATGTAGGGCAACAAGTGCAGAGGGGCCCTTACAGTTGTCGCGAAGTCACGTGATCACACCTGTGCTGCAATCCCAAGAACTAGGAACAGCATTGCTGCTGCAGCACCCCTGTTTCTGCTGTTTTCGGCATGGTGTTCGGCCCGCCACAGCAGTGTTGACCATACTGTATGTACGTCGCTCTGTGACCTGTCAATTCCCCGTGTGATAGAGGTGCAGGAACCCATGCCCTCATGGCGTGGGCTGATGGCCGCATCTCCGGTTGAAGAGGTAAACATACGCTCTTCGGCACAGGCTGCGGTGCCTGCCCCAATACCCCATAGCCACACGTGCAAATGCTGCAGCGGCATGCACAAGCGCCTTGACTTCGCGCGGTGACGACTGACATCTCCTGCAGGTCACACGAATAAAAAAAAAAGGCATACAGGAAATTGGAGCAGGGCCTCAAACCGGTGCTGGCGACAGGCATACCTGACGGGCAACCGATGGCTGATATGCGACAGAGACGCAAGTGCGTCCTGCCGAGAAGACACCGCGGCCCCTGAAATTCAACTCGGTGTTGCGCAACACTAGCACCAGTGACACTACCAGCTTCCATCTAACATGAAAGCGAGATTTGTCGGATCGCGTTCAATTGACCGCGGCGAAATCTGTGACAGATTTACCAAAGCATACCAAGGTAAGCGATAGTTGTGCGCGTTGACGTAGGTAGTTGTGAATGGCGTGCGTGCATGGATGTGGGGTATCCAAAGGCGCACCTACGTGGTGCGACACTACATCCTGCCTGTTGAGATTGCGCCGAGACGCTTATAAGGTGCCTGCCACGTGCCACACAGCTGCGTCAGGTCACGCTCTTCCGGAATTGTATTGTATCCACTCGTGGTAAGCTCCAACACTCCAGCGGAGCCACGCGTGGCCACGTTGGTGATGCCCCGGCACGCGGACCCTCGCATGGCCACATGCTGGTGGCGCGTGCGCCGCGTGTGCATAGAGAAAACGTATCACCAAGGCGTCATATCCATCACACAATCTCTCCAAATTCACAGTTCATGCCATGTTGCGAGGCGAGCATCCAGTGCTGATGAGTACCGGTGGCAACTGCGGCATGACCCCATTACCAGCCCAACCCAGGCTCCCAATTGCTTCAGTTGGGGTGCCTCGAGTCACGCTTTCAGAGCACTTTCAACATGAGTAGGCAATGTACCCATGTCGAGTAAGTATCACAGACGCGAGCATGCATTGGCTATGGCATCAGTGCTGAAGGGGGCAGACTGAGGTTCAACAAAGTTGGCACACGCCTGGGGAGGCTCGGGATCTAGCATGCAACCGCACCGTGACAGTGGGGGCTGCGGGCTGCCCGTCCATCACCAGACGAAAGAACAAACGTTGGCGGCATAGCGACAGGCACACGAGCCGAACCCAGGACGTCCAGGACCAGCGCAACAGCAGCCGTCCCAAGACTGCCACAGCACATGCGCACATGGAGGCCTCAGTGCCCGCAGCTGTGCACTGCGACAGCGGCGCTGGCTGCTGAACGGAGAGCGGACGCAGGGTGACACGGCCTCTGCTGCTGGCTGGGTGGCCCAGAACACACAGCTCCAGCTTCATGTGTTACACAGTGATAGATCTAGGACTCAGCAGCGCCGAGGCAACAGACCAGGCAACAAGCAAACAGACAGCAAACAGACAGACCGGCCACCGCAAGCACCAAGGTCATGCGCCGCACGAGCAAATGCCAGAACGAACTATCGCCAGCGCGAAAGCAGACACGCACACACCACGCAGTACCACGCAGGCCACGCGCACACCAAACACACAGCCAGCACTCGCCGGGCCCACAAGCGGTCGTCGGCGCGGCACTAGCAGTCTGCACGGGCGCGACAGCGCGCGCTACGGCGATGTCCGAGGCCGCGAGGCACCGGTCCCAGGAGCCATAGCCTCAGCCAGCCCAGCAGCCCGAGCGGTGTCCGGGGAGGGGCGCAGAGGAGAAACGGCGGACGTGCGCTGGGAGGAGGGAAGAGGGAGGCTTCATGTGCGATAAGCCCCGCCATGGCACGGTGAATTCACAGCACACGCGGCTGGAGGAGACTTAACAGACAGTGGCGAGAAGCCGCCACTGCGTTTGTGGAGATGGTTTGTCCCCCTCGCAGCAGACATGTTCAGATGCCTGGCTGGAAACAGGCCTCAGATGGCGCCAGCTCCAGACACTGCGGGCATGCCTGCGATCCGCGGAGCAGTGCAAATAGCAGCCTCTAATCCGCAGGCGTCTGGACGGCGGTCGCATCCTGTAGTAAATGAAAATGTAGATTCAATCGCTATTACCATTTAAATTGTTGAGAATTATTAATATTTGCTTCTTCAGTGGCCACTTGCATCGGGCAGAGAAGCCCGCTGGGCGCCGCTCCCTGCGGCTGCTGCGGGGCACTGCAGCGGGCCCCGACGGGTCATGCATGTGCGTGGCTGCGGACATTACGCAAGTGCATGCTGCCTGCGTTGCGCAACCCCCAACGTTGTGATTGGCTGCCCCCACACCTACTCCATGCATGCGCCCATGCTGCCTTGGCTCACATGTGATCACCGGCACTCTGGCACTGTGTCAGCGTGGCGGAGACGTCGGGTTGCCACCGGTGGCCAGGGTCAGTTGCTGCAGTGGCGGCCGAACGCTGAGACCGAGCTGGGATCTCGAGCTAGCTGATGATTTGTTTTGCCGGCTGGGAACATTCATTTTCTGATATGCTCTTCTGATGTGCTGTTCAGCCCGTTCACCCCTCTGTACCCAGTCAGATACCGCAAGCCAATGCTCTACGGCAAACATGGCCCTTTCTAACCGGCCACACCACCATGATGCCCTATGCACCACAGCGACTGTTGCCTGCGCAACGCCGTGCTGGGGCCACTTCAGCTTCGTGCAGTGTGGTGTGCGCTGTGAGGCTGCAGCCGGCGGTGGGGCGCGCCGCAGGCCTGCATCGCCCTGCGCGAGGCAGGTGCACAACAATGTGCACATGCAGCTAGCAAACCTGTGTCCGTGCAAGTCGATGTTCATGCTGCACGACTGGCTGCACGTACATCCGGCCCGGCAGTCCTCCCGCGCCTCAAGCCGCATGGTGGCAATAGTCTGCAATGTCTGATTCGTCGCTACACTGTGCGCCACAGGTGATGTGGGATTGGAGCTGCACATGCACGACTGGCATCATGATGGTGTCGGTTTTGGCAAAGCACTCCGTGTGTGTTGGGATACATGTGGCGGGTGTTCCTGCTTGTCTCAGGTGTGTGTGCATTGGCACCTCTGCCGTCGTGGCGAATGTGGACCACCCTTGTGCAACTGATGACCGCCACGCAGTGTGTGTGCCATGTGGGCTTGCTCTGCTGCTGCTTGCAGGCTTTGCTGGCCACTGGCCGCTCCCGTCTGAAGTCATATCTGACAAAATTTTGTCTTTTGTTGATTTCGACTGTTAGTCACCCTGACGCTGCTGTAGTGCTCAGAAAGTGGCGATGGAGGCGCTTGCATGCATTTCTAACGGCTGCCGGCATACACGAGTGGTCGTGGCCATGGCTCAACACGGCAGAAGCGGAATGCATTCAGCGGCAAGTACATAAAAAGGCCACCAAACGTCACTCGCAGTAACTTTATCGAGTAGCTCGTCAAGTGCTCACTCCGGAGGCGACACCGTGGTTGGTCAGCTCGCCATGAAACAGGTGAGGAGCCCGTGATGTCGATGGCATGGTAGCCTGCTCAGCAAGTATCATAATGTTGACACTGGTCCATGTAGTCTTTCTGCGTTTGCTAGACTGCTAGTAGTCGCGGCATGTATCGCGAGACCGATGCCGGCGCCGCGCGGTCCTCCATCCGCCTGCGCGCGCGCGGGGAGCACCACCTCAGCCGCTTTCTGGTGAAGATGTCACAGCCGCTCTAGAAGGCGGCCCTGCTGGCATGCCATGGCGTTGCACCGTTGTTGCAGCCAGTGGTGCACCCAGCTGCATCTCGGCCAACCGTCGGCTGAACAGGTGAGCGCAGCACAAAGGGCCACTTCGACAGTTTTCTGTCGGGAGAAAGTCCCCGGGCACAGAGGTAGAGATTACCAGTCCGAAAGGGCAAGACCCGCGTGCGCGGTTTCCGTCGCGCGGCAGTGCCATTGCTACAGTAATGTGGGCCAGCGGGGATACAACCTGCCAACTCGACGGGGCTTACTCTTGTGCTGACGTTCACCCTGCAAATTTGCAGATCCCGCCTCGGTACAAAGTCGGCGTCCTGGCCCAGCCGCTGCTGCTCATCCTGTGGTCAGCCAATTCATAGGGTACGCCTGCGGCTTCTGTTTGTATTGTTACATGATAGAGGGGAGAATGATGAGGACAATACACACACAGACCTGTTCTGAGACAACTCGTGCTGACAGTGTTCATGCACCACTCTGACCCCCCTTTTAGTCTCTATCCGCCTGGCCAGGTGACGATACAAACCCAACCAATTTGTCTGAAAATCGATGCTGTCAACTAACATGCACCACTATCTGATGGCCCAGACTTGTGCTTACCCCTTGTTGACATCGTATGATGGACGCCTGGGTGAAGAAGATCAACTCAGATGTGCCGTGCAGGTGTAGAACCAGGCCACCAGTTGCCTTCTCCTGATGACATCAACGTGCAGTGGTGATCATGGCTGCTCGTTGTATTGTTGAACGATGTTCCTTGTGCAGTCTGCAATTCTTATAGTTGGACACGAATTCAGGTTTCCCCTAGTTGCTGAATGAGCAACCAGCACCAGTTGGCGGCGCTGCATTGTCACCCGGACTACCTGTAACAACATGCCTGATGCTCAACTCTGACTTAATTGTCCATATGTTTACACAAACTGTGCGGTGCAAAAGACCTTGCGCGCATGCGCATCTGCGCCTGTCGTGTTGCCTCACTGTTCCTGGATTCCCTCCGAACTAACCGCATGCTGACTCTGAATGATGGGGATTTTGTGCATGGGATGCAGTTCAGAGGCGGCCTTTCCCCCGTGCCGCCATCAGATGGGGAAGTTACATGTGATTGCAATGCTCGGGTGAGGCCCGACGACGTAGATCATGCCATGACATGTCGACACAAGGCCGACTGTTGGACGTTGCGCCACAACTTTGCCATTACGGCTTGGCGCCGTCGAGTAAGAGCGGCAGGGGTGTCCACATCAATTGAGCCTGTGATGCGCAGCCTAGAAAGATGCTACATGGACGACAATAGGGGGGATATCCTAGCAAATGGTCCGGACGTAGATGTTTATGTGCTAGATGTCAGCTTCATCCACCCATCTGGGGTGGTTGTGGTGGGGAAAGCATCGGGGGCAAAGGGGCACGCGGCCGAAATTCGCCAAAAGTCCAAACTCAACAAGTACAAAGAGAGTGTGCAGGGATCGTACAAGGTGGTGCCGGTTGTGCACGAGACATATGGCACACTAGGGTCGCGTGCCATGCAGTACCTCAACACGTTGGCAGTGTCATTGGTTTGGCCATTCAGCAAGCGAGCAAAGGCTCGCTGGATTGAGAATTTCTTGCGGGAGTTCAGTGCGGCGACAGTGAAAGGAAACGGGTTTGTGATCAGAAAGACCATGTCCAGGGTAGTACGGCTCACGGGTGCGCAGTTCGGGCCTGGTGATCGCCTGGCCAGCTCGCATCTGCTGGGTAGCATGTGAGTCTAGAATCATGAGATATGGTACAGATGTATGCTCCACAAGGTGGTAGAACACAGAGGCACGATTCATGGCAATGCACCAAAACACATTCACGATGGCCGAGCGCCGTAAACAGACAGAAACACATGATATGAGTCTAGAATCTAGTTGTACATTCTCTTGGTGCACTGGATCGGAGCCCCTCGATGTAAGTGTACAACTGTGCGGTCCGACAATCTTGTAGTCACCCGCTATCTGGGGTTGTGAAGTGGTGTTGATGCAGTGAGATACGTTACACGTTTGATGCAGTAGCAATTGCACCAGGACATCAAATTGCGCACTACACACCGCGTCACATTCACAGAAAGGTACATGGCACATTCACAGAAAGGTATACGAGAGGAACCACAGCTGCTATTACGCCCGCCACATGCAACTACCAAGATCACAATAACCCTCTATGCTCACCCAAAGGAAGGCAGGCACAGACACAGGCAGTGTTTGGACTGACATTCTAGTCCAGACTTATGCAAGTCCTTAGGTGACCTTCTGCTTTGGTAGCGATGCTGCTTGGCGAACTGTTCCCAAGGTTTTCAACCGGGTTGATATGCTATGGTGTTGACCATCACTCCAGCTACTGTTTCACCATTTTAATCAGGGTCCATTACACATACTGTTCTATTACAGGCAGCGAGAAGCAATTTATTGAACGTCGAGCAGCAATACAGCAGTCTGTGCTCAACAGCACAGCCACACGGTGTTACAGGCATGTGTGGATGTTCGCCATCTGGGGAACGCAAATTTCTACTACCTTGCAGAGACCTCAGAACTGCAAGTTGCTCTACTCAAACACGTCACAGAGGCCACCTCGTGGCGCCTGCATGCATCACTCTCCACAGCGATGTTGTTGCTTGCAAAAGCGGTCGCTGCATGATCATACTGTAACTCAAAACCATCGCAATCATCAGTTATGCCGTCACCTGCTGGGCCAGCCTGCACGCCCGTGCGGCCAGTGCGCAGTGGATCGGCCAGTGAGCCACTCGGGGTAGGGCGACACCCGGCCCAGGTCCACCCCAGAGGAACGTCCGGTGGGCTTGCATCGCAAACCCCCAGTGGCACCAGTGCAAGAAAGCAAGCCGATGCAGCGCCCGCGCGGCGGCCACAACAGACTCGCAGCTAGGGGCCACCCACTGCACATCGACACCACTGTCGCCTGCAGCCGCTACACTCCACTGGCACAGAACCGCCACATGCATCGCCCTCAGCGGCGTGTGCTGCACCCGCCCGTCCCCCAGCTCAGCACGACCACCAACTGGCAGCCACAGCACCGACGCTGTTGCGGGTCGGCCCGCCGCCGCCGCGCCACCCGCAGGGCTACCCCCCGCCTGCGTTGCGGCCTGTCCCGCCCCGTCATCACGGCTGCGCTTTCGTGCCACTGCCTGCATCGCACCTCCAGCACCGGGCGTGCTCGGGTGCACGTCCAGTATTTTGCCGTTTAGGTGATTTTGACTCCTAATGTCCCCCTCCACGTCTTTTTGCGACTTGTTGCCATCGCTCCCCGCATGCTTTGCATCCCCAACCGCAGCGTTAGAGCTAGGGAACCCCGCAAACGTCACGTCCGCAGGCGATGCAGCGGGAGCAACGTCGTTGTTGTTGGGGCTGTTGCTGGGGCCGTCGCATGCGCCGCTCCATGCATCTGCCGGTTTCGGCGAGATGTCCGCATGCCGTGATGGGCTTGCACGGGCAGAGGTCACACCATTCAATGGCCGCGGCTTGCCTCCAAGTGCGCTGGGCTCAAACATGTGCATGGGTGACCGCGCGCCGCCTGAAGGCTGGTGCACGTTGAGCTTAGCCTGCTCAACGTGTGCAGTATACCCGTTGCTGTGAACACCACTGGGCGCCTCCGCTGTCAGAGTCCCTGCCGCAACCCGGGCGCCGTTTGCGAGATTTTCAGTCTTTGATTCTCTGTGAGGCGGCGTGTGCACGCCAGCAGCAGATGTTTTGGCGGTTTCGGGTTGGTCGGCGCTCAGGCCCGCGCGCCGCAAGCGCGCACCCTGCATCGCCCGACTCTCCACATGCTCGTGGAACATGGGGCGCAGGCCCGGGTACACAATGTGCATGCCTGCTTTGTCAGCTCCTTCACAGTGAATCTGCAACAGCAGCCACAAGCGTGACTCATCTGCAACAGTCTACCAGCGTAGTGAGCCGTGCTGTGAGCAGCACAGGTGTATACGGTGAGAGAATGTGTTGAGGACACTCTAGCGCCATACAGCAGCTGTTGTGTTTCAGTGTGTGTACAGCATACGGCCATGGTCATGTGTGTGATGCATTGCCATGATCTCTTTCCTCTGTGTCCTACCACCTTGTGGAGTGTAGCTCTGTAACGTTTCTCCTCCACGATGTCCCACACACAAGGGTCAGCATGCATACACGATTGCAAACAGTACGACTCACAACGCTTGTGTCCGCAGATGGATGCCGATCGCCATAGGTGCACCGCGGCTCACAGCGCAGCCCGCCGCAGCGAGCATGCATGTTTGGCGCATGTGCGGCACGCACACCTGTGGCTGACGAATGAGCGTGGGGTCATCGATGGCAACGTTGAGCACGGTGACGCGCTTGAGCTGCTGCGCCAGAGCTGCGCTGCGCTGCAGCTGCGCAGCAAGCAGCTGCGGCGCGTGCATCCACACCCAGTGCTCGCAGTCACGCGCCACTACCAGCGTCACGCACATGTGCTGCAGCGCGGCCGCCGCCGCCGATCTCGCCATGAGGTCGAGCGTCGCGCCGATCAGGCGCTCCGCGCACCACCACGCCAGCATGATGCCCTCCTGCTGGCTGCCACTGCCACCGCTGTTGCGCTCTGCGTGCGGCAGCAGCTCCTCTGTGGCCTGATGTAGCAGCTCGCCGTTTGCGTCTGCCCACGCCATCGTCACGAGAGACGTGCCGTGCTCTGCGCTGCCGACCGTGTACGTGCAGTGCAGCACGCCTTCATCCGTCCACACTGAGTCCCCACTGTTCGTTGCAAGTGTGGGCTTGGTGACACCTGCCACGGGGCGGCCGCCGCTGCGGCCCAGTGCCTCTGGCCGGACCGAGTTGGCCACGGCTGATGCGTTGGTGTTGTGCACGGGCGTGAGCGACACGCGGGCGCGGGAGCGTGACCCGGATAGGGAGTCCGATCCGGAGGACTCTGAATCAGAGAACGGCAGGGGCGACATGGACAGAGGGGAGATGGGCTGTGAGAGGAAGCTCCCGGACCGCTGCATCTGGCGATTGGAGGCCTTGCCTCCCAGGACTGCCGGGCTGTCAGGGCCATGCCTGCAGCAGCACAGCACTCTGTGAACTCAGGCTGGGAGCACACTGCAAGTCCGACTTGTCAAGGTTTCCAACGGCCTTCATTTGCATGGCCAATGGTGCAGGCAGCCGCATGTGGCCGCAGGTAGAATCAACTACGCACCCTTTTGCTGTCGGCGGGCTGCCGCCAGCTGGGCTTGGCTCCGCCGCTGGCTCAGGCTCCCTGCGGAACTCTTCCAGCCAGCCCTGTGGTTCCTGCCCTTCCTCTATTGCAGGCGGCTGGATGGCCGGCCCCAGATCGACTTGCGCCAGCTTGAATGGCGGAAACGCTGCGCAGCATTCCACCCAGCGCCGACGATGCCGTAAGCCACGATCTGTTGCTGTGTGCCGCTCATTCTGCCCCGCAGAGTCATTTTCTTGTGCAGTATCCGTTGCCGTAGCACCAGGGCCACCTTTGACCTCGCCCGCAGCAGCCCGAGGTGGGTGCTGCTGTGCTGATGCACCCCCCTGCTCCGCCAGAGCAACCTTGTTGTAGACTGCAAACGCAGTGCTGCGCACGCTGCACGTTGTGGCATCACGCAGCATGGACGGCGTGATGGCCTGGAGCACGACTTTTGTGGGGCAGGCGTCGATGCTGTGCAGTATGCTTGGCCACGGACGGCTGCTGCCCAGTGCGACCTTGCGCGGCACATGCCCACAAGCGTACGCGCTCGCGCCTTCGGCTGCTGCGCTGGCCAGTGGGTCAGCTCCTGCACTCATGCTACGAGGTGATGGCTGCCGCCAGTGCTTCTGCATGAGGCACAAGCAGGCAGCCGGCTGGCAGAGCTGCGCTACCCATGCCGCCCTCACTGCGCCGTTGCAGGTGCTGCGACAGCTGACATGTCCACGGAGTGCGGAGCAGCACAAGCACAGGGGGAGCACCTGCTGTGGACGAGGCGTCTGGGTCGTCAGCGGGCTGGCCGGTGGCGGACGTGTCTGCACTACACTGCTGCTGAGCCTCCTCCAGTCCCAGAGATGTGCACGGCGCGAGCGCTTGTGAGCAGAGCAGAAGCGCGCGTGACACGTCTGCGATTGAGTCGCTGGGAACGACGACGTAAACCACGACTGCGGGGGAGTGCAGGCTGCGCAGGCTTCTGCGCGGGAAGTCATCCTGCCCATCCAGCAGCAGCCGCCGCTGCAATTGGTAGCATACACGGCATAGACTCCGGCCATACCTACACACCTGATTGAGGTAGGCAGCAGCACGGCTGGGCAACGGGAGAGGCTCAGAGGCGCAATGACGGGACATGGACGTGGATGTGGTGTGCTACTGACAGCATGCATGGGGCAGAGCAAGTTGACGGGGCAGAGCAAGTAAAACCGTGCAGACGGGGCAGAGCAAGTGAAACCTGATGATGTGAAGCTGATGCTGACGCGGCCGTAACGTGTCCATGCCCCAGGAATGATCATGAGTACCACAGCCGCAAACACGGCTCCCAACACGGATTTAATCTACATCTACATGCCTCTACTGCGACTGAATGCTAGCAGCATGGTCACCACAGTGGATGGCAGCATACCATTCGGGCACGCCCTTCTCGGCGCTGTCCTGGCTGGACTGGCCAATCGAAGCCTCGTGGGACTCCACCGCAGCTGCTGCATCTGCTGCGGCGAGACCTTGGCCATCTACGGGTGGGTAGGGGTCGCTTGATGGGTCATCGCCATCAGGCACCTTGAACGGCACAACCTGCAGCGGCAACTGTGGCGCAGGGGCGTCACCCCGCCCGTCCTTCACCAGTTGCTCCGATGGGGATGCCAGAGATACGTGCGGCTTACTGAGCAGGCCAGCAGCTGGTGATGAAGCTGGGAGCACGGCCGCAGCAGCGGCATTCGATGCATTCCGACTGGGATGCAGGCTTTCGCTTCTTTGAAGGGAGCGTTTGAGAGACTCCTGCACAAGAAGGGGTGGTCCGCCACCTTTGGAAGAGGATGTGGGGCCAGTTCGAAAGCGCCTTAGCTCCTTTGTCTGGGATTCCGCAGTGGACGAGAGCGGCAAGACTGGAGCATCTGGGAACAGCAGGGAGCCAGGGGCCGGGCTGTGCTTGCCCAGGCTGCACTGCCTGTACGTATCCGCTGTGCTGGCTACGAACTGTGCGGCTTCGGCTTTTGTGTTTGCCGGGGTGATCAAATAATACTTGACGTCTTTGGCACAGGCGTATGGTTCCAATGGTGCCTGCAGAACACCTGTGTGATGACCTGGCCCACTCGGTCCTTGCAGCAGACAGGACAAGACAGAGCGCAGCTGATGGCGTACTTTATCTAAGCAATTAAGAGCATCAGACGCAACCTCGACTGGGTGGTTCTTCAGGGATAGCACGATCGGATTGTGTCCGCCTGCATAAGCCTGGAGCAATGTAGACGATGCAGCATCACCTGCATCAGAGACTCCCCAAACGTGAGACACGAATTCTCAAAAGGCAATTGTCGCATTTAAATTTCGAGAATTTTGCGCCCTTACCGGTGGCTTTGGCCATGTTATGCATATGGCTGTGGAATGGTTTCAGCATGCTTTCTGCTGTTGCAGCGTCAACGCCCGCGTGAGCACAGCAACGACGACCATTCCTTTGTCGATCGTCTATTCTGCAGCTTCTGAGAGTGCATCCTCCCTCGCATTCGAGCAGATTGCGCTGTGCGAGATCCGCTACGGCCATCGCTTGTTGCAACACTAGCGACAACACTGCGGGGGAATTTTGACTGCATCGCAACGGCGCGTACGCTCCAGAAAAGCTGACATCCCAGGATGACCCTTTTTGCGTATGCTGCTGTGCTACTTTCGCTTGCTGGCCGTCCTGCGGACTGGCGATGGTGTCCGCACCAACGTCCTTCGACAAGCTGACGCCTGTTGCATCATTGCAATGTGGCCGATCCCACAAGAACCGTGTTCTCGGAGCTCCGTTGACATTCTGTTTTGGCGCTGTAAACTGTGGATCCACGCAGCTGGCCTTATGTCGCAGAGACATGGGCAAGCACTCGCCAAGCAAGCGGCGAACAAGACCTGCTAGCCATCACATTGGCTACAATTCTTATTCCCTTGATGCCTTGGCCATGATGTTTACCTCATATCTCCGAGCACTACGCTTAGAATGCTAAGATCGAGAGGGCGACCTTGTTGGACGTTGGACCTTTCTCGCCAGTCAATATCAGCATGAAAACAGTTCTACAAAATTTGTTTTGCGGACGTTGTTCACGCATGCGGAGTGGAAAAACACAAGCGACAACGAAGTTCAGGCTTCATACTTTCACACACGTGGGAGCAGCGGCGCATCGTGTTTGTGCTTCGCACACACGCCTGCAAATTGCATGTTGCAATAATTCCTCCCAGCACGGCATTGCCGTTCCTCGACGGTGGTGAATGGAAATCATGGTGCTCTGGCATGCCGGAACGTACGGCCGCATGCATGCATGTCACAGCACACCAAATCCGCATGGGTACTAGTGTTACTGATCGGTGCCACTCCGTTACATAAAGGGTCCATTCCTAGAAGCAGTAGCACACATTTGCAAGACATCAAGCGCGAGCTGAACTGCTCTGCCTTCTCATAGGCTTGTCAAGAGAAAGCAGCGCCTTGCCAGCGTAGCCATGATTGCCACTTGTGCAATGGCAATGTTATCCATTCAGGACAGGTTCTGCAGTGGGCAGCTCCCATGCGCTCTAGACAGGTGCATCGATGGTGAGGATCAAGGTCGACCTACAGTGACTTGTGAAGATGGGGAATCACATTGCCCAGCTGCAACGCCACTGACATCCTGGTGGTGATGCAGAAGAGAAGCAAGTCCAATTTGTACGCAGGATGGCCCCGCCAGTTACACAAGCAGCTCAAAACATGCATGGGACGGCATGTGGATAATACGTACCCTGCGGTCCGCGGCTAGCGGTGCGGAACGGCCAGCATTGTTGTGGGGGCTTCGAAGGCTTCGAAGCGGGGGAGCTTCGTGTCACCAATAAGTTGTCAACAACAGGCACATCGAATTACATGAACCTTCAAGTGGTGATAACTAGCTCATTTAGACACAGGTTCGGAATTCCAACCATCGATAGCATTTAGGATGCATCGCAGGTGGTCAATTACGGCCTTCAGCTGCCTGTTCTTTGTTGTCGCTTCTTCCCGGAGACGGTCTCGCCTGTCTTCAAGTTCGCCAGTTCCTGTGCGTGCACGGTGTGTAGGACATGGCTGAAGCTCTCCACAGGGCTGGCTAGGATGTGCCGAGCTTCAGCGAATCCGATGGCGTGAGCACCGCAACATCGCACAAGGCAATGCCGAGTCCGGGACTCACACCTGCATCCGCAACAGGAGCCGATGCGCTCAAAAGCGCTTGCTTGACACTGTCGATGCATCGTGTTGCTTGTTCACTGTGGGTGTACATCGCGGTCAACGCGTCGGTTGCGTCGGTGTCTGTCGCACGAGCTCCACAGCGCATAGCCTCCCGGACTGCCACCACAAGCTCATTGACAGCACTAATCGCGTCGTTTGAAGACATTTGCACTGACCTCATGGCATGTGTGAACGCTGCTTCATGGGGCCGGTTGCGGCTCCACTACCCGCGATCGATGCGTGCTGCTGTAGACGCGAGTGACTGCGCGAAATGGCAACACAAAGCATGCATTCAGCCTTCGGCGATGGATATGCCATGGATGCCACTCTCGCGCCTGTTTGAGCTTGCTAGGATGGTCGCCCGTGGCGATGCTGAGCTGTCGGGTCTTCGCAGTGAATTCCCTGAAGCCACTGCACACGGGTCTGGCTAGCCAGGGCTCCATCCCTCTGCAGGCCCTTTTCAGGTCACCGCATATCCCGTTTGCGTTTACCTCCTGGGATAGCATACTGACTCGTAAGAGGGGATTCCCCGCGACCAACTGGCGAGGACGTGACGCATAGACTGGGAATCTCGTTCAGCCGCATCGCGGCTGCCCGGGATTTTGCCTTCCGCAGGTTTGTTAATTGGGAATCTCATCGGGGTGTAGAACCTCTGACTGTGGCAAGGCACGTTGTCGCGAACGCGGCGGACCAAGCCAGTACGCGTGAAGAATCAACAGTAGATTTGGGCGCGCAAGCATGCATTATTACATCGAGGGGCTCCGATCCAGTGCACCAAGCGCACTGGGCGCGCAAGCATGCATACGCAGGTGACAAGTTAGTCCTGAATGCACTGTGACGGTAAATAGTCGAGCGATGCATCCGTCCGAACATCAGACCTTTTCGTGGACTACGTCACACGCACAGCCCTGTTCTCTTCGTGGAGCACTGCACTGCTTCCACGTGGTGACTGATTTTGATATATGTAGGTGCTTTTGATTTGCTCTAGTGGATTTCTTGCTGGACGCATCGCCCTACCGCTTGACCCGTACCCTTGTGTGTAACATAGTATCTTGTGAGACACTTCGTATACTACGCAAATACTGCACGCGCTGGAACAAGCGCATGCATTAGGTGCCAGTGCTGCCATACAATCCCTTCGAAGTCCGGCTGTCTCGCAAACGCCTGAGCCGTCGATGCACTAACCATATATCCCGCGTTCATAAACCATCAATGTTGCAAGGTTGTTTGAGTCGCTAGAATTGTATCAGCTCTGCGGCGCAGACTCGGGGTGCACGTGGACAGACGCGCAGCACTTCACCTTGCCATTTGCAACCAGGATAGTGTACACCTTGTACGCAGAGGCAAGTCAATTGCAGCACCAAGAGCAGCTACCTTGGGGCATAGTGCGTTCCTGGCATTCTCGTGCCTGCGCTTTGGAGAGCGTTGACGATCGCCTGGTTGTGAAAGCTTGGGCACTCACCAGATTGCAGTGCTGCGGACCTCTCGTTGCAGCCCCACCAAGAAGCCACATGTCATTCGTTGGTCCCAGTTCACGCCCAAACTGTGATTCACTGCGTACATTGTGCGGGCATACCTGTGGCAGACGTGGGCGTGTACCAGCGGCGACCGTCGAGAGACTCCCACGCCCTTCATTGTCGGATGTTGTCTCACGGGAACGCAGACGGGCATGCATTGCATCACACCGCATTCACTGGTCTTTTCTAGATGATGCTGGCCAACGTGGATGCCATAGCAGCCACAGCTGCATCGGTCCCGGCCGCTGTCGCCGCTGCAAAATCTGACATCCGCCACCGGCCGGTCAAGGCCCCGCTATCAGGGGCGTTGACCTGATAGCTTGCACGCGCAGGACTTGCTTACAATGCGCAAGACTATGCCGCGGTCCAGCATCAGGGCGTCCGTGAGACCGGGCCCTGTTGCTGCGACCCCACGAGCGTCCACGGTGATGCACATTGCCGCACCAGAGCGGACCACCGTACTAGATGAATCTGATGCACTCAACGTAAGTCTGCCGCAACTAGAAGATCCATGGGAGGATCCCAAGTGGACCAAGTACAAGTGGACAGTCTACCGAGGAGAGGCATATGACTTGACGGACTTCATTGAGAGGCACCCAGCTGGCAATTGGCTCATCAACCTGTCGCTCGGCCGCGACTGCACAGCCCTCTTTGAATCATATCATCTCCGCCCAGAGGTCGCTGTGGCTCGTCTGAAGAAGCTTCCAAGTATTCCGGACTTCCCTGTTGCGGCAGTGCCAGTGTCCCCTCGGCCCAATGATTCCGAGCTGTACAATGCCATTCGTGATCGCGTGCGCAAGGAGGTCTTCAAGGGGCGGGTCCGCCCCCACACAACCTCAGTCCTCCCCCTTGCCGCTCATTTCAAAATTGCGGTTGACCACGGTGTTGCGTGTGTTTTGACGTCGCAAGCGTGCATCGCTAGTGTTGTTGACTGGGAAATGGTGGCAACCAGATCACCATCTGCTCACAGCCCTGTGGTACAGCAGGTATATGCTGCATGTGTGACAGTGGAAAGCAGCCATAACACATGTGTGACAAATGAGTGCCTCCTTTCGCATGCAGGAGGCCAAGGGTGCGCACAGATCTGGCAGCGAGTGGGCTGCCCTTGCAATCCTTGGGTATGCATCAGCTGCGTACACTCTGTACACAACCTTCCCGAATTTATTGACCGGAGCTCTGCTAGGGCTTGGAGGCGCATGGATTGGACTGACTGTGCAGCACTGTGGAAACCATGGGGCGATGTCCACCAACACCTTGGTCAACAAGGCCATGGGCCTTTGTGACGACCTGATTGGTGGCTCATCTCTCATGTGGCGTGCGCATCCCTTCTCCCTGTGCCTGAACCAGTGCGAGGGTCTACACAACAGTAGCTGCTGATTCTGGCCTCACGGCATCGTGCCAGACCGAGGGTACACATGCAGGCTACCACCACCAAGTGTCACACCACATCCACTGCAACGATGAGGCCCTTGACGAGGATGTCTTCTCAGCCTTCCCATTCCTTCGCTTTGACACACGACTACCCCGGTACTCGTGGCACCGCTTCCAGCACATATACATGTGGTTCACGTTCCCGCTGCTGCAGCTCGGATTTCAAATTTCCGACATGGTCAGCCTAGCGTCGAACCGCACCCCCGGTGCCAGCCTGTATGGAGCGACCGATTTCGAGCGCAAGTCAGTCATTGCTGGCAAAATCGCGCACTGGGGGCTCCTGTGGGGAATTCCGATGTCCATGCACGGTTTCGCTGCAGTGCTGCCCGCAAGCATGGCATACGTGTTCATGGAGGGCATCGTGCTGGCTTCGACTTTCGCCGTGAGCCACAACATTCCTGAGACTAAACCTCTGTACAAAGGAGCTGAGGCGATTGCAGCACCGGTGCGCTTCTATTCATTTCGCCCACAGCGGGCATGGTTTCTGATCCTTCTGGCTGGTCGAGCTGCTCACACAGCCCTCCATTCATCACGCCAAACCACAACCACAATTCCACATTTGTAGACGGATGAGAATCTTGCCGAGGACTATGGAACCAGGGACTGGGGTGTCCAGCAGGTGTTGACCTCTGCAAACTGGGGTGGCGTGGTCGGAAACTTCATGACTGGTGGCTTGAACCTGCAAGTCGAGCACCACCTCTTCCCAGCCATCTCATTCATGCATTACCCCGCCATTGCCAAGGTCGTGAGAGAAGAATGTGAGGCTCGCGGCATCAACTATGCATCGTATGACACTCTCCCCGAGATCCTCAGCCGCTTCTACAAGTACATGAAGGAGGCAGGGTCCGCGGAGCAGACTCCAATGAAGAATGGACAGCTGGGAGACATTGACACGCTGCGGGATGATCCGGTCGGGAAGATGTGAGTGATAGGTCCAAATCGCAGGTCGGTGACCTAGTAAAGTGTTCATGTGCACACAGATGCAGCTCGGATGTGGGTGCCACCTGAATGAACAGTGTAGGCCCGTGTGCCAGATGGTGATGACGCCTGGCATGCATGCCAATGACCAAGGTTGTGTTAGTGTCGGCTGGCAAAGCAAACGGTGCATGTGATGGAGCATGTCGTATACCTGGTAAACTAATCAACCTGTAACAACCTCTTGTGTTTCGTCATCTGCATCTGACCGGTGCAAGTCCCTTGGCGTGATGCATCCACTCAATCCAATGAGCACATGAACGCAGTTGTGGCCAGGTGATGAGCATGTCCATAGCCATGATGAAGAAGTAGGGCTGACTTGGTACGTTGGCTTGCAGACAATATCAGTTTCATAAAACAAGGAGAACAGCCAGCGCTGCCGCATGTAGTCAGGCTCCTACATTGTTTCGTAACCAGCTCTGCGTAAGCAACACAGGGCAGTGACCACGTAGCCACGCATTAGCCTGGTCTGGACCAAACAGCGAAGGCTAAATCATGGACAATACAGCTGAGCTTTCCTCAGTGTTGGGCACTGCCCTATTTGTAGCCCATCACGCAGAGACTTCTTGACCAGATTTACCAAATCCATGTTTGCATATAACTTGATGTAAGCAAGCTTGACTCATGGTGCCCACACTAAGCCAAAAACATGAAAGTCCTGCTCAACACTGGCTTTGATTTGCTATGGTGCTACAGCCGCACACGTTTTTCATCACTTTGCACTCTCAAGCTGTACATCATACAAGGTAGGCCCCTAATACCGGTTAGAAGACCATTCAGAAATTAGCAAACTGGCATTGCAATTCTCATAAATGAAATCTGGGCCAGCATTGGACAAAATCCGGATGCAGCAGTTCGAGTGCGAGCACTCGCTGCTTTATAACACTGGCGTGCGTGCTGATAAAGTTTTCTGCATTGTGTGGCAGCGCAGGCAGGCCATAGGACGGAGGGGGCGACTGGACATCGCCAAGGAGCACAACCGCCATGCGCAATCTGTTGAGAAACAAGAGCAGTTCAAAGAACACAAGAAACTCAAATCACTCAGCAACATTGAAAGGATTTGATTGTAGCTCGATTGTACCATCGCATGGGTTGATCACAGTCACAGCCGTTCCCCTTGCCACGATCAGCCCTAATTGCCGCTGCTGGTCAGTTATGACGTTCGGGTCATTGGGATCTGCATGGATAGTGAATCGTGAGCAGAATTACGACCCATGCTTGCCGCCTTCCATCGACTGCTGAGCAGCCCAAGCGACGGTGCATGGTCCACATCATGCTGCATGTGCCATGGCCAACGAAAGTCACACCTTGCAAAAACTCTATGCAATCATCCAGGACAAGGTTCAGCAGCTGATCGAATCCCTTTAGCTTCCCTTCCACTGCACATCGCGAAACTTTTTCGGGTCCCTGAACGTGCTCTGTGCCCTCACCGAGGCGAATGCAGTCAAGAAAATGCGATAATTACCTTCTCTGCCTCCGGCGAGCTTCACATGTATCCGCTTTTCTACCAGCAACTTTAAATCTAGGATGCTTTCCTTCCTGGCTGGTGCTGACATGTTGACGCTATGGCCACGGCGGTTGTGGAAAATCACAACAGCGACTCCTCAGCACGGTCATGCTACAGATATACGGGGCAATTGCTCCATTGGGACACTTCGACTTACCCGCGTCGTTATCGCGTCTGGCTGTCCACGTACGATTTGCATACCTGCATGCAGTCAGAACGCATGGCTAGCAGTGACCTGTTCGCATCTCGCTGCAGCGCGACATCTGTCAGTTTGCCCTGGACGGAGTATCATCGCGCTTTTGCAACACACTACACGTCAAGTTCAGTCTTGTGTTCGACTGCCCTACCTGCAACAGCTTTCTTCATCCATTTGCCTAAGCAACTAAGTCACTATGCCGGCTCACAATTTATCATCAGCTTGCCATCACCTCACGCTCGAAGCATCGACTTGCCATCAATCTGCAATCCGTGCCAGATATGCAGCTGCAGTGGAAGAGCTGAGCCGTGATGGTGTATGCAATGATGCTCACAGTGGAAGACTTGACTGTGAGCCAACGCAAGCGTGTTGAAGCTGTCACCCCAAAAGGCTCGTCTGTGTGCGCACAGCAAGTTGCACCAAGATGGTCGCTTTCGTCCGAGTCTCAAAACACGTTGTCCCATAAATCAAGGTGGCTAACCTGCCACACAGGTGCAAGTGACATCGTGCTGCTGCGTGTTTGAGCAGCACCAAAAACCCAAAAGCTTCTCATATACATACTTTGGCATATGTATTCTGCGTCCAGCGAAAGAAGTATGCATTCGATCATATGGTGATGCGCATCTCACATGCTTTGTTGCAAGCCCCGATGGTGATTTTTGCTCACAAGCGGAAGCCACAACCGGAATGGCATACGAACCACCACCAGCTCGACACATGCAGCCGAGCATGTACAGAGCATGCCTGCGACGGGGACAAATGTTACAGTCTAGAACACTGTGCGGCTCCAGACTTTCTGCATCGTACATGTCTCCGCACCAGCCATGATGTCCTCCCATTCTGATTTGAAACGGGCCGACACTAGGCAAGTCCAGCTAGCACGTTTGATGTACACGCTTTAGCAAGACGATCACCTTCGATGCCATTCTTGCAGACGGGCAATCACCCCTGCTGACTGATCTACCAGCAACAGTGATGCCGCAAAACACATTGAAAGAATCCAACCCAGTGCTTGAAAGACAGCAGCTCTGACATGCAGCCGCAAACTGCGTCTAAGGGCTGTGAGTATCACGCATTCCAGGCACTCAGATGCGGGGCAAGCTGATGTTGTGTGCATTTCCACCACAAGAGTAGGACTCATATTGAATATTTGGGAGCACTTGTAGGTGCTAAAGCGTGTACGGATTCAAATCACGCATGCCAGAACATAGCAAGGTCGACGGGTACACAACGCCAGCACAGCTCTCTCTGTTATGCCTTCGCTCTGGCATGCCTTCACTGTGGACTTCACAATATCCGTCAGCAAAACACGCTATCTTGTGCAGCAGCAAAGTGGACCATCTTGTCATAGTTCGCCATATCTACACACACGAAGAGATGAAGCTGCAGAGGCGCACCAAGCAAACCAAATGTGTTTGTGTTCCTTGCCATGATATAGTATGCGATAGCAGCTGGTGCTTTCGCTTGCCAGGACTGAATGGGGCCAGGAAGACGCACTGAACTCTTTGCCTTGGGGCTGAATGATGTCTACATGGCTGATCTCATTTACACATGTCGGGCTGGTCACCAGGCCCATCACCTCGACCACCTCCGCCCTGCCATACGGCTGGCCACCAGCTTGGCGTATCACCTGCAAGCTCAGTTTGTGAATCGTCCTATAGAAAACACTGCGTGATGTCGTATCAACTCCGCACCGTCACATTCTTCTTGTCGGAAGTCCTGATTGTGACCTCCGACGCATTCTCGTCCACAAGGCAGCCAATGATTCTGACGGGGCTTGAAATGTACCTTGGTAGTAGCTCACCATTTACAAATGGAGCCGCTGGCAGGGCATTTCCTTGTTGCATCGTGAGCTGTCGAAACAGATTTTGAAAGAAAACGAAAGAGTCAGACTCGCGAGATCCGGCGATGGGTGAATAACAGCAGTTCTTGGAACTGTGTCGTTCGGAAGGACATGCTTGTTGTTCGTGCCCGGCGGCACGTCCTCTTGAATCCCGCACCGAACCAGGCGCTGCCTCGGCCGAACTCGGTATCACCCAGGCCCGACGCGCTCTGCACCCTGCAGCCACAGCGTACACAGCATGCTCAGCACCCCACACGCCAATGTCCACACCCCCCCCTCGCGACGCGTCGTGAGATGTTCGCTGCACTCGGTGAAGGCAGTCTACATATGCACCTAGCGTGTTGGCAAGCTTCAACAGCGCCGCGGCAAATTTTCGCAGTGAAATGTGGTTGAACAATGGTTGCTCGACGCCTGCAGCTGCTAGAAGGATCAGCTCACTCCGCATACTTTCAACATACACCATACGTTCACTTTGAAAGCCATCACCCGGCTAGTGAATTTCAAACGCAGGATCTTTTCGGGGAGAGAATTCATACACATATTGCACGATGCTTACCTGTCGAAATGCTGCATACTGCAGGCTACAACGAAAGTGCCCTGGCGTCTCCAGATTAGTGCACTGGCAGTCGTTGTAAGTGCGCACAGGCGGTCATTTCGCAAACTTCAAGCATGCTGATACACTGCGTCGCATAACAGTGACTGTCTGGCCGTCAATGGGTCAATGGGGTGACCGACACTGAATGCTGCTATCTGCACCATACAGAATAGACCAAGCACAATCAGCACAAGGAGCCACACAGACTGAAGACCGCCTCAGATGAGCAAAACGCCAGTGCAGCAAGAAATCTGTCACCAGTATCTGTTGTAACAGGCACACATACAGGACATAAATGCTGTTACCTCTGGCCAACATGCACCAGCAACACAGAAGAAACATGTAATGTAGACATGGCGCGTACTCATGCCACCATCATCAACCACTGCCACTCAACCACACTCGTCACCGCAACATGCTTTGGCCACCTGCCGAGACTGAATCCACTTAAACACTACCAACTTGGGCTCCCCATCCACCATGAAACTCTTCACCATGGTTATTATACAAGCCTTGCAAGCTAAGCACATGACCTGCAAGCCAAGCTATACCGCCAAGCGGCTGAATCAACTGCTCAGCACCGGTGCGATCCGAACGGTTTTGCGCACCGATGCCTGCGCATTGCATCTAACGCCACCGGGAAAGCTCCCATGGCCCACTTCCAAGCCAAAAAAGCAGCAAGATAAGCATGGAACACTACAAAGGCTGCCCCTGGGCACAGGTGCTCACCTGTCAATCCAGGGGCGACCCTGCTCTGCCTACAGCATTTTTGTGCGTCACAGCATCTACCCCTGGTAACCTGCACCACATGGCACTACCTCTGCACTTGTACGCAGCGGTCAAGCTGCCACAGCCGTTCATTGCATGCTCTGCAGTCCAGACAAGTATGCATTGGGAGGGACAGCAGACAGCTGCAGCGTACCAGGTCAGCCCACTCAAACTGTCTCGAACGACTGCTGAAAGTCTGCCCAGACGTCGTCAAAGCTCTCCACGCCGGTACTGTAGCGCACAAGGTTGTCCTTGATGCCAAGCTCGGCACGCTTCTCGGGGCCCTGGTCCCAGTATGACACAACTGTCGGCTGCTCTATGAGGGACTCTACACCGCCGAGCGAGGGCGCGATGTAGGGCAGCTTCATGTTGTCCAGTAGCCTGGCCGTAGACCAGAGGTCGCCCTTTACCTCAAAGCTGATGACGCCGCCATACCCTGTCATCTGGTCGGCAGCAATCTTGTGGTCAGGGTGCGACTCGAGGCCGGGGTAGTGCACGCACTCGACCTTGGGGTGCGCCTCGAGCTCCTTGGCGAGGCGCAGGGCTGTCTGGTTGTGGCGCTGGACTCGCAGGTCGAGGGTCTTGAGGCCACGCAGCAGGAGGTAGGCGGCATGCGGGTCAACAACGCCGCCAAGGACGTTGTGCATGGAGCGCACAGCCTGCACGAGGTCCGGCCGGCCAGCTATGCACCCAGCAAGGACGTCGTTGTGGCCGGCCATGTATTTGGTGGCGGAGTGGAGGACGAGGTCGGCCCCGAGGGCGAGAGCCTGCTGGTTGATGGGCGTAGCAAAGGTGGAATCGATGCAGACGACGCAGTTCTTGGGGCCACACATGGCCTTGATGGTGGGAATGTCCACACACCGCAAGTACGGGTTGGTTGGGGACTCGGAGAAGAAGAGGGAGCAGTCATGCTTCTCCAGTGCCTCCTCCAGGGCCCCTAAGTCGGAGGGGTCGATGACGGTCGCGGATATGCCCATCTTGGGCAACACTGTTTGGATAAACTGCCGTGTGCGGCGGTAGCAGTCGGTGGTGGTGACGATGTGGCCGCCGGCCGGCACCAGGGACAGCAGCATCGTGGTCGCGGAACACATGCCAGAGGACGAGACCAAGCAGTCCTCGGCGCCCTCAAGAATCCTGATTTTCTCCTCGGCTGCCCTCGTGGTCGGATTTCCATACCTGCCGTACTCATACGACCCGTAGCGACCCTCTTGGTACGCAATCAGCTCCTCGGTGTTTTGGAACGTATACGTCGACGTCTGGCAGATTGGCGTCGTCAAACAATCGCTGACTCGCGGCCGTCCTAATCGCTCTCCTCCGTGAACAGCTAAAGTTGCTTCTGAGAATTGATCATAGAAGTGCTCGGAGGGGCTTTTCCCATTCCCATTACCATTGCCATCTTCATTTTTAACAGCCGGAGACGACTCATGCATAGCAGCCGCACAACGACCGATTCTACAGCCTGTAGGCTTGAGCGTTGCTGGCCTGTTTGTATGGAAGCGAGCATTCCTGGTCGCGAGGCCGCTCACGCCGCATGTGCGCGAACGCGCGCTGACAGCGCCGGGCAAATCGCGGGGATGGCACTTCACAGGCGTCATTTTTGGCAAACCGACCAATCAGAAGAGGAACAATGCCACATTGACACATTCCTGCCAAATCACTAGGTCAGCCGTGCTGAAACAGGCGATTTCAGTGGCAAGGTCGACGGTTGGTCGCTGTGTCCAGGAGATTCCAGCGCCGCGTTGAGGGAGGTGCACGATTTTGTGTGCACGCCCCGTTTGTGCACGAAAGGCCGTCATCACGTGGCCCACATGACGCACTCGAGTGATCGGTTGCAACGGCGCAGGATTCATGCGTCTGCAGCAGTCTGCGCGGATAGACAGGGCGTGATTACGCACAAGACGGCACCTGTTGTGAGGGATTGATGATCGACCCGGGTGCGCGTTAACAGTATGCCAAACTGCCAGACAAATGTTCGGCGCCACACTGACCGCCACGTTTGCCGCCGCTGCTACTGTTGTTGCAGGTCGACCCAGAAGCGATCACAACGCAGCCAGCGCCCCGCACAAGCCCATCAAATGATGCCATCGCGCGCAAAAAAGGCAGGTGCACGGTTATAGTCGACAGTGAGGCCTGCAGTGCACAGCGGCTTGTGCACAGCGCTCACCTGGTGCATACGTCCGTCAGCACGGCATTTTTGATGACTATGCGATATACGTATATTGCTGTACAGCGGTTACACAAACTTGCAGTCCGGCTAGTCCAGGACGCCGGACCCTTACTTCGAACTGCACGAGCAAGGCTGAACGGTGACGGTTTTGCAGCTGGTAAGTACCAACATCAGGTATCACAATCTACAGGCAGAGGACCCCCCGGACCGCCTGCGTCCTGAAACCATCACTCATCTCCGTTTCCGCACATTCTGCTTCCTGTAGATTGGAACCTCAGCTTTCGCCTGCTTCCGTGCCACCTTCTTTGCGACTTTCTGTGCTGCGATCTCCACTTCGGTGGGCTCTTCTTCTTTGTTAAAGACAACCCGCTTCTGCAGCCACAGCCCTCCCATCAGTCTGGCCCGCCAGCGGCAAGCAGCAGGAGCACTGCCTGGAGCCATCACACAGGCGCAGGCAGTGAGGCACACCTTGAGAGGGTCGTCTTCCGGCCTGAGCTTGCGCTTGATGGTGCGCCGATGGCGCGACCGGTCCGACACATGTCCCCCCACCCCCGCAGCCTTCTTCAGGTAGTCTGGCAAATGCCGTAAGTGCTTCAGCGTGTGCGAGTGCTTCGTCAGCTGCTTGTCGTTCTGGAGCGCCACAGCGTCTGCCTGATGCGACTCAAAGAACTCCTGCACCGGCAGAGACACCTCCCACTGCGGCCACAGCGCACCACGCTTGACCCCACAGCCACAGCACACCGCGCTTGACCCCATCGCCGCCACAGGCAGCAAGCAGGGCAGACAACGCACACAGCAGCGGCACCAGGGCGGCACCTGTAGCTTCGTGCAGTTCATGACCTCAAGCTTCAGGTCTCGGGACCGCGCGTCCTGCACCGCCTTCTTCGTCAGCCCCCGCAGCACATCCTGCCCCCGGTATCGCAAAGCGTTCACAGCGTCCGCCTTGAGCCGTCCGAACGGCTGCAGGCCGCCTGCCCCGTCCTCCCCAGCACGTGCCTGCAACGCAGCACGCAGCACAGCTTCAGCTGCTGGATTCGGCGCCAGGCCTCGAACCCAGGTCACAGCCCGGCCGCATCTGCCGGTTGTGCATGCCACAAGCCTGTGCAGCATGCAGCATGCGGCATGCAGTTTGGAGGGAATGCAAGGCAGCACACGGCGTGGCGGCGTGGTTTGGATGTTGCGTGGCATGGCAGTGCATCACTGTGTGGGCGCCACTGTGAGCGCCTGCCGCCACGATCGCATGTACGAAGCATGTAACATGCAGCGTGAATGCGGGCGGTGCTGTTGCGTGGTTATGACTCAATACCGGACCACGGGGGGCGCACGAAGCGGGGTCCGTGATCTTAAGGCCACGCTCGAAGCTGACACAGGCAGTGCTGGGTTTCGAGACATTCTGCCTTTGTGGACTCGGCTCGGCACACTGGTGGCACAGCCCGCAGTCACACTACAAGCAGCATGCATGCATGTGTTTGCAGGGAGCAGGGCACAGTGCCGGAATTCATAGCTGAGGCTGCAACGCTGAGGCCCGATGGACGCGTCCGCCAGACCATGCAGCGGACGAGGCGAAACGATACAGCCTTTGCTGCTGCCGAATGCGCGACAACGTCGCGCGATAGTAGCTCTATCGATTCATTGGAGTGTGCACAAATGTGTGATGTGGATGATACCCGGGTTGGACTGTCATTCGAGTCTACCACCACGCTCCTCCAGGCCTTGCGAAGGTCAACACACATCCTCACGCACTGCACCTACCCTGAGCGGACGCGCATGTGGCCACACCGCAGTTTGCGCGCAATTGCATGTGGGGCCTGCTGCGCGTGCGGGCGAGCGCACCGGCATGGCGGCCTGCAAAGTCTCCAGGAAGGTTTCGTCCCCAGGGCCGACGATGGTGATAGCGAGGCCTTCGGCGGCGGCGCGCCCCGTGCGGCCGACGCGGTGCGTGTACGCCGTCACGTCCGCGGGCACCTCCACATTGACCACCGTGCGAACGCCCTTGAAATCGATGCCCCGTGTCACCCCCGACTCTGCCGCGTCCTTGCCGCTGCTGCCGTGCGCCGCCTGCGAGGCCTTTGGTGCCTCGCTTGCAACCAGAATGTCAAACGCTCCCGCGTTGAATTGCTCGATCGCATTGTGGCGCGACGCGAGCGGCAGCGTGCCTACGAGAGTCCCAGCACGCATGCCGAACGCCTCCAGCAGCAGCCGCACGCGGTAGGCCGCCTCCGGGGAATTGACGAAGAGGAGGACTTTCTTCTTGATGAGGTTGAGGCGGAGCAGCGCGAGCACGGTCAGCAGGCGGTCCTGAGCGGCGACAATCCGGGTGAAGGTATGTGTGATGGCGGGCGCAGAGGTGGGAGTGGACGAGGTGGAGGCGGAGAGGTCGAGGAAGCAGGCATTATGCAGCATGAGGGCTGCCAAGCGGTCGACGTCCGAGGAGGTGGTGGCGGACATGAGCATGCACTGAGCTGACCTGGGCACGAGCGGCTGCAGTGCCTGCAGGTCCTGCTCGTAGCCGTATGAAAGTAGTAAGTCTGCCTCATCGAGGACGAGGACCTGCAGGCTGCGGGGCTGGTGTAATGTGATCTGTTGAGATCCGTGGTTGGGGGTGGCGTGCGATGGATGTGGGAGGCGGGGGTTAGCACTCACACGTGGCACGATGCCCGAGCGCAGTAGCTTGATTGACAATGCGCATACGTGTGCAGGTACGCCGCAGCCTGTAATCTCTGTCAGCACGGCGAATGGCGGGCTTGCGGTGGCTGAAGTATGAACACCGTGGAGCTCACCTTCAGGTGGGCCGTCAACGTGGCAGTGGGAAGGATTTCATCCTTGAGGACTGCGGCAAGGCGACCTGGGGTCGCAACGACGATTTGTCCAGAGCTCGCGACAGATATGTGCTTGGTTTTCTGCTTTGCGTCACCCGAAAGCACCGTGGCACGGAGATTGGCGCCACAGTGCACAGCAATTGATGTAGCCTCTTTCCTGACCTGCAAGGCGTTCAGTTGTCGTTCATGTTCCAGCGTCGCCAGGTGACGGCTTGCTTGCGGTGGCATCGTAGCACGGGCAGAAGCGGGGCATGCGCGCCTGCTGGCAAAGCTCACTGGTTGGCACGAGGACGATTACTTGAAACGATGCGCTGGGGCTGTCCTGCTGCAGGACAGAGTGGATGGCTGGCGCCAGGTACGCAAGCGTCTTCCCGCTTCCGGTGTGCGCCCGCGCGACGATGTCCTTCCCTTCAAGCGCCTTTCCAATCACAGCAGTTTGAACATCTGTAGGGGATCTCAATGACTTTTTCTCTATGGATCTGAGTACACGATAATCCAGGCCCAAGGATTCGAATGTAGCAGTGGACGCCATGCCAGGGCAGGCTGCGGGTGCCGGAGTGTCTGACTGTCGTCCAGGTCTGAGCCCTGTATATACTTGTGCACGCTCTCCTAGTTCCTAAACATCACTCTTCAGCAGATGGTTTGCGCGCTGGACATCAGTGAATGCATCGCTCATCTCCCCTGCACTTGAGCCTCCGGTAGACACTCAGTGCGTATGCGGAGAATTTCGGCGGCCCATGCTTGTCGAGCTGAGCAGGTCTGCACTCCGCAAGACATGAAGGAGCAAGATGAATGTCCTGCGTAGGTGAAACGTGCTGTACACATATAACCCGTGCAAGACGAAGTCACCCAGCCAGCACAGTATATGTAAGTACTATTATGCACATTGCACGGATGCGTGTGTGCGCAGGCTCTCCAGATCTGCGTCCACGTGCACATCGCAGCACAGTTGTGTTGGAGGGCAGGTACCTTCGCCAAGGTCTAGGGGTTTTGGTGTTACACGGAGATGAACGAAACAGCCCGGCAGCGAGGGCAACAGCAGCAGGGGTTTTGGTGTCAACAGAGCGCAGCAGGGGACTCGCAGGCTGATCCTGAGACCATTCATATGCTAATATTGTCTGGCTGCGTTGCACACTGAGCTTCAGCAGAGCGTCACAGCGAACGCTTCATGCAGCAGGCATCCAATGCAGCCTGACTGCAATCAGTAGACACTACAGCCAAATAGTATACGACACCGGACACGCTGTCAGGTTGCACCCGGCAGTCGACAGCCCGCGTGCGCGCAGCCCCGCATCTTGGCCGCTCAGCCCGCCAGCCGCCACACTGGGCCGACTCCTCACCAGCAGCACCCACCGGCCCAGCCGCAGATGCAAGAGGCGCCCGTGCACCTCAGCATACATTCTTTGTCCAGGCACTCAAGCGTGCGGCAAGAGAGAATCGGTTCCTCAGCACCAGCGTACCATAGGCAAGAGCACGGCATCGTGAATACAGCCTGGACACGGGCGGCATGCTGTGCCTTTGCGGCATGTGCGTAGGTAATCGCAGGTGCATGCATGTTGGGCGAGCGCAGGCAGCAGTCGACAGGCTGCGGCAGGCTGGAGACAACCCTGGCGCCACATCATCATGGGGAGTGGCCAGCCTGTTGCCCTCCAGGCAGCCTGACGGCCGTACGGCTCTGGAGGGATCTACGGGAATGCGCGCATGATGCCACTGCCACTGCCTGGGGGAGCTGCGACAATGCCTCGTCATCTGTAGCCCTGCACGGCTGCCTGCTCTGCGATACAAACACAGTCGTTTCGCTATGTGTATGAGCCTGTGCCCGCCCACAAACCTCCAGGCTGCACCTTTTCAATGGCATGAACGTGCATGCATGCAGCCGGTGCATGCGCCAATGTGAGTGTGCAGGGTATCGCCGTTTCATGCTTTGGCTCAAACAGACGCCAGGCTTGGGAACCGTGGCGGTGCACGGCAAAGCAGGCGGCACTGAGGCACCTTCCTCTCTGCTGTGCTCCGTGTGACGCCCCAGTGGCATCCGTGCAATACGCATGTGATCTGGCGTGCACGGGGACTTGGCCGTGACCACAATGGGAACGGCCTTGCGGCGCTGGAAAGACGTGCTGCAGTGGAGCCGTGCTGCAGTGGAGTGCACAGGCACCCCACTGGTCGACCAGCATGTCACATACCAAGCTGCCGCCTCTGTGATGCCAGCTACTCGGTTGACCATGGGGCAAAAACTGCACCCCAAGTCCTACCCTATCGCCATCTTTGGTCTAAATTGGCACTAGACCGCTGCATCGTGCGACACCAGAAAACGACCTGTACAAAGCTGACCTGCACCCCCCTAACTCTGCTATCAGGCATTTACGCACCTCTGTCTGCTGTCAGGCATTTATGCACCTCTGTCTGCTGTCAGGCATTTATGCACCTCTGTCTGCTATCGGGCATTTATGCACCTCTGTCTGCTATCAGGCATTTATGCACCTCTGTCTGCTGTCAGGCATTTATGCACCTCTGTTTGCTGTCAGGCATTTATGCACCTCTGTCTGCTATCAGGCATTTATGCACCTCTGTCTGCTATCAGGCATTTATGCACCTCTGTCTGCTATCAGGCATTTATGCACCTGTGCCGCTGTCGCCCACTGACGCCAACTCACCATCGCTGGCGCCTGGACTGGTGGCCTCACTGCCGCTGTTCTCGGGTGTGGCGTTCGCAGGCAGCTGCAGCACTTGGTCAGGCACTGGAGGGAAGATCTGCTCCCTGACCACTTGGTGGAGCTGCGTGAACAGCTTCTCTTTGATCTCGTCAAACGCGGCCTCCAGCTGCTGCAACGTTTCCGTTGAGTTCTGCACATCATGGGTCACATGTCAGCCCGGCCGAACAGTCCGCCACCGTCTCAAAGCAGCGGCATGGGTCATCTATGGCCACAGAAATATGCGGCCGGTCAGAGGCTCACCTGATTATACATAAACAGTCCATAGTAGAGGTCAAACGAATCGTTTGCAGTGTTGTCAACCAAACTGAGGAGCGACTCGTATCCTCGCGTGTTGATCGACGTACTCTGCATGCCCATTGATCCTAGCAGCCTGCCGACCGTGTGTGTCACAAACTGTGTGTTGGCAGCGAGCTGGTCGTGTGCCTCACACGTCATCTCCACCATGTTGCAGCCTTCCGACTCAAAGATCTGCAGACTGGCCAAATGATGTCATCTACCAGGTGCACCTGGAGGCACAAGCAAGCAGAAATTGCACTGTGGACATGCGAGCGAGAGGCGGTGCATGGTCCCATGGTACCATGCAATGGATGAGCCGCAACCTTGCATTGTACGAGGATGATTGGAGTATACTTCGTTGTCTGCCCACACTACCCGCAGAGGAATGCAGCAATATGCAACAGTGGCCAGTGACAGATCGGCAGCGAGCCGATGGAGGCAAGTGTTCGATACCGGGGGAGCCCTCACCTTCAGGAATCGCTGCGCTCTGGTTTGCCGTTCAGCACCACCATTGATTCGGACAAGCTCGTATTGGAAGTTAAGGCCTGTCCATGCTTCCTTACCACTGTCTGGCCCAAACATGGGGTGGGTGCAGATAATGTCCATCTCTGGAGGGAGCTGGCTCAGGAGCAGCTGCTTTGGAAAGACCTTGACGGACAGGACGTCAACAAACAGGGTGTTACGCTTGAACCGGAGCAGTGGCAACGACTCTAGGACTTTTTTGGTTGACAGGATTGAACTGGCAAGAATCACTACATCCGGATGCTCTTCTGCAAAATCGTCCATGCAGGAGAAGTACTTGACTCCGATTTCGCTACCCTCTTTCGAGTAGTCAGCCCGTGACACAGCGATCACCTGTAAACCATCAGAGACATTGTGAGCGACCTGTTCGTGCTATGTGATCACATGGTGAGTCGTGAGAGCATAACGAATCGCTCACCTGGTGGCTTTGCTGGACCATTCGTTTAGCTAGAAACTGCCCAAACGTGCCAAATCCAACGATACCAACCTTCAGTGTTTGTTGAGACTTGATGCGAGCCGCTGCTCGACTTTCAAAGTCGAACGGCATGGCCGCATCCAGAGCTCTCACGACTAGACCTGCACAGCTCCGGGTATGCGACCGCCCATGGCTAGTCCATGCAAGGGTATCCAGGCAACAAAATGAGACGTCTAAACACCCAGTGTCGTTACCTGCCCTTCTGGAAGGCTGAGTACATCGCAGCCTGGTAATGCGCGATCGCCCTGCACCAACCCAAATTCATGACAGCCTAGTCCAATCACGCAGAAGAGGGGAGGGAAATACCTAACACATACCTAGCTGTACGGCCTGATTGCGCCGATGCGTGCTGTTAGAAGACGCCAGCTCGCACGGGCTGGCACGCCGCAAGCAAGGCATTGGCGCCAGCATTCCTGCACAGCTGAGATGCACGTCAGCCCTCAAGTGATATGCTTGGTATGATAGCCTTTCTATGGGTGACTGAAGGTCGTTCTAAAGGCCATCACACTTTCAAAAGAATTGCAACGTGAACAAGCGTTGCGGTGTGGAGCCCGTGTTCAAAATGTCCAAACGACTGAGTTGCCGGACAGGTATTAGCAGAAGCACGCATTATTTTGCCTATCGCATCAACGCCCTCAGGCTTGATCAACATAGCGATCGAAATCGCGAGGCAGCGTGGAGGGAAGCCGGTGAGAATGCTCATACACGTGTCATCCGTGAAGTGTTCGTGCGAAAGCACGAACGCCGAATCCATCCATATCCGCAACCCGCACGTTTGTCTTACAGAACAGAGGCGAACATGCCGAATATTAGTTTTTTGTCGCAGGGCAATTGCGAATGACACAAGTGTCATTTACGCTCGTTGATGAAGCCGACCAGACCGTATTCGCAAACCGGCAATGAGCTGGTGGCAACACCGCATACATGTATGTCGCAAACCGTCTACTACAACTTTGGCGGCGTGAAAGCTGTGCGTTACACAGTGATAGTTCTAGGACTCAGCAGCGCCGAGGCAACAGACCAGGCAACAAGCAGACAGACCGGCCACCGCAAGCACCAAGGCCACGCGCCGCACGAGCAAATGCCAGAACGAACTAACGCCAGCGCTAAAGCAGACACGCACACACCACGCAGTACCACGCAGGCCACGCGCACACCAAACACACAGCCAGCACTCGCCGGGCCCACAAGCGGTCGTCGACTCGACACTAGCAGTCTGCACGGGCGCGCCAGCGCGCGGTACGGCCATGTCCGAGGCCGCGAGGCACCGGCCCCAAGAGCCGTAGCCACAGCCAGCCCGGCAACACGAGCGGTGTCCGGGGAGGGGGGCAGAGGAGAAATGGCGGACGTGCGCTGGGAGGAGGGAAGAGGGAGGGAGGAGGAGGGATGGGTGCGGGGGGGGGGGGGGGGGGCTGCAGGGCGAGATGGGTGGAGGGGGGGGCCGCGGGGCGAGATGGGCGGAGGGGGGGGGGGGCGACGCAAGCCTATGCGCGATGGCCCGTCAGCGCCGGCAGGCCGTCTGTGGGGACATGGGGGCGTGAAAGCTGTGCAGCATGTATAAGCTACCGCAGCTAACAAAGATACACACCCTGACAAGCAATCATAATTGTTGTGCACCATGCCACCAGGGTAGAGTCAGCCTGTCCCTTACACATTGAACCGCTTTGGGATCCTACAGATCCTACGGAAGCACGCCCTTGACTGATTTGCCATCTCATTTCACCCATGGTGATGTGCTGCACACTGTCCAGGGACAACAGGGCCAGATGAGCCAGAGATCACAGGTTTTGACACCATGCAAACAAAAACGTTGCCATGTGCGATCTCATTTATATTCACACCACCTTCTCTATGTCGAGCCTGATGTGCTCTCAGAAGCGCAGACAGCGTTATACAGATTCACGTACTCGCGTGAGCTGATGTCTGTGGGCCTCACCTGCACACCACAGAAGATGTCAACGGCATGTAATCAAATTGCTCAGTGTCCGTTCTCGCATTTCATGATACAGGCTTTCATGCAAGCATTGGCAATCATGCGAAAGGGGCGGTGCATCAGAAAGAACGCAGCGTGTTATCTTCATCATTATCAGGAGAAAGAAGACCAAAAAAATGCTTATCATCATTTGCACCACCCCAACAGTGCAACTAGCAACATGGCAGGAGCGCGGACCATCACTGTCAAACGGTGTTATAGAAACGCTCTGGCACTTGGCACAGACACGTGTACCACACCTGCTCGCTTAGGCCCATTGCTTGCAGTGCTGCTGCTACGGTCTCCCGGCTCCACATCGGCTGCAGACTGTTTGTCAGCATCTTGCGTTTCGAAAGGAATGCCTGCCTGACGAAAACCAGAAACTCCCGCTCATCACGAACCTGTGGCCATTCGGAGGGGGGTAGCAGCGAGAAGGTTGCCAGAGCGCCGTGTACGTTGGGGACCGGGTAGAAACACGATCGGTCGATCTTGAACACATACTGCGGGGTGCCATAGAAGTGCGCGAACACTGTCATTGGGCGATACGCTCCAACATCTGCACAGCTGTGGACGGGTGAGCATGGATGCTCATTCACGTCCACTGACGTGCACAGGCATGGACCTTCCTCGGGTGCAGCGTACCAGGATGTTCGCACGTCAGCCTCTCAGCAACTTCATCCTGCAGCAGGAACGACAACGACTCGATCATGTCTCCTTTCGACAGCAGCTGCTTCAGTAGGTCTGTTGTAATGTAGTAAGGCAAGTTTGCCACGACCTTGATGCGCTTTGGGGCATCCTCGCCTTGCAATGATTGCGCATCTGCTATGCATTCTGCAATGTTCAACCGCAAGATGTCTCCCTGGATAATCTTGAACGTCGCTGTGTCTTCAAGATCATCTTTCAGCTTGTCTGCCAACACGTAGTCCTTTTCAACTGCAAGTACAGTCGCACCAGCCTGCAACTTGTGCGTTCGCAGTCAAAGGACCAATCTGCCGCAATGCGCGCCTACTGCGACTGATGGCAGTCACTGACAGGCTGGAAAGGCACCTTTAATAGGTTCCTAGTCAAGTTTCCTGTGCCCGGGCCGATCTCCAGCACAAGGTCACCAGGACCAATGCCACTCTTCTCTACAACGTTTGAGAGGACATTCTGATCAGTGACAAAATTCTGCCCCAATGCTTTCTTTGGCCTGGCATTGATGCTCTTCAATTGAGCCTTGGTGCGACTGACGGATGAGTCCCACAGCCATCCAACCTCGGGGGGACTGTCGGTTTCGAATTCAGCAGACACAGCTACAGAAGCTCTACTGATTCTACAGATCGCGGCGTGGCTTTTTGAGACGAAAGCGGTTGGACCGCCAGCGGTGTCGGCGCCTTTACATCGGCCGACGGTCTGCCACATGGTGCAACAATCAGCACTAGCTACCCATACTCTACGTCGATGGACAAAGCAAAGAAACCCTGAAAATCGAGCGCCGATATGTCAGGCTGTAGACAGGCGCAAAATCTGCTCCCTTCCCTGGAGGGCAGCCTGATGCGAGTTGCGCAACTCACAGCAAAAGCCGTGATAGAACACCTGCACCATAGAGCATTTACTGGTACGAAATGGTCGGCGCCACTATTAGTGCCTCTTCTGAGTGCTGTCCTTTATATGGGAACAGCTGAGTATCGCGCCAGTGCACTGGCGCATGTGCTGATTTGCGGCCAGCGCGACATCAGAATCCCCACAGCCACTTGCCCTCATAGCCATAGTCCGGAGCATGCATACGTGTGCGCCCCAATGCATGCTCGGGCACGTTGTCTGCACCCCTAGGACCCCTGGGAACCCACGCGTCCGGCCCACGGCGATGCGGCAGGGCCGCGCTGGTCACACAGCCAATGCCTTGCAGAGCAGCATCTCTGCACAACGGCCAGGCGTGCAGCATCGCACTGAAGTCTTCTTGTCATCAGCATCCTTCCACTGCCATTACGCGATGGAACCTCAAATATCGAATACTTGCACAGAACCATGGCATGCACGATCGCCGCTATGCGTGCGGTGCGACTGATGCCCATCTGTGTCTATTGTGATGCCCGTTTCTTCGTTGCAGCGTTTTTTGCCAACATGCGGCGCGCGATCATAGTGAGTACGACCGTTGCACCAAAAAACCTTGATGTGTCACACTCCACCTCCAGGTGGGCAGCGCTGCAGCGGCAGGCCCCACGCGCTCTCCATGTACAAGTCAGGGCTTCTATGGATTCCCCCGAGTGAATGCACGTGGTGCAGGGTGTACCACATGTGGCCACAGGTTTCAGGCGACCCCCACACTGCCCAAGTAGCGCCTGCACATTCTGTGTAGATGCCCACCAGTAAGCTGGGGATAATACATTGATGCCGCGACCGCATGGAGACAGCTCGCCATTGCAACCTGCAAGAGGCCAGTCCCCTGCACGTTCGATTGCGCCAGGGGTTAGACGGAGCAGGCCTGTGGGTGCTTGTGGTTGTGCCCCTATTGGACTCAACAGGCCGCATAGCCGGTCGCTGATTCTTGCATTACGTCATGGGGCGCGCGGTGGATGGAAGCTTATTTGGAAGGTTTCAAGGCCACACCAGACTGTGAGCCAGGCCGGACCCACGTCAAGTCAGGCAATGCCACTCCAAGCATGCCAGGGCGACAGGCGCTACCAAAGCACTCCCAACTTGCTGCCCACCAATGGGCAGAACCTGGAGCATAAGCGGGTGTCCACACTGCTGCAGGCATGCATGTCATTTGCATGTTTGCATGCTCGCACATGCCACGGTGATTGCAACTGGGTCTCCACAAGCTGCCATCGTCCCCCATTTCGCGCTGTGCTGCAGGCCCTGATTTGGCTCCGGCAGACTGAATTGCCGCATCAACAACTGTGCTCGTGTGGCCAGCAGGTGCTTGATCATTGTTGCACTCTTGTAGTGGTTCCAGCTGGCTGCCGGTGCAGTGGAGCATCATCCGCCAGCAATGCTGAAAGCTGTGTGCGACTAACAGCTGTCAAGCGCTGGGAGCAAGAGCACATGTACCTGCATGCAAAATGCGAACATCACGGCCACAGCAGATTTAGTGGTGTCCGTTTGGCTGCTCGCGACGCTTGAGCTTGCACAGCGTCTTGTCGTCTTGCAATGAGCGACATCCACAGTGACAGAATGCCTTACAACGTTAACCAGATGCAGACGGCATGGAGGGCAATGCAACATGCCACCCGCCTGACCCGAGTGCATCGCTTACCCCCACTGTGGACATGCAATTCAGCCACAGCTGCTGCCGATCCAGCCATGTGCCGCTGGTGACCATTTCATGTGGGACCTCGATGCCTGGAGGTTGGCGTTAGCAAAGACTTATCGACGGAAACGCTGTAGACTCGATGATATCCAAAATATGGACGATTCGTGCAGCTGACCGAGGTCGGGCGCCTCCGCCCGCTGGGACCACATCCAATGACGACGATGCTCCATACATCGATATTCCAGACATAGCAATGCCTGACCGTCACGATTCGTCTGAGCTTTGCACCGCAAGAGTACCTGCATGTGTAATCCAACCTGAGAATATACGTGGTTCGGTCGGCCTGGCCTGCACCACCTGTGGTTGCGAGTGCATCGGCAACGGCTGGCACTCCCCTCGCAGTTTCTGATCCTGCAACTGCTCCTCGTTCACGTTGAAGTGCATATTTGCATAATCGAAGCATGTTGCACGAATGAGCAAAGTATGCTACCTGCTTCACCTCTGCGTGCACATCAAACTCCCGGAACTGCGACAGACCAGTGACCCTCGTATAGCGGCGCAAGCGTTTTTCGAGTAGCAGGCTGGGGTGATCTCAAGCTCCATAGAGCCCGATCGGGCTGGTCCTGCGCATCGCCATGCATTCATGATCAACGCACTCCGCGAGAGCTTACCCAACGTGCGTATACTACACTCCCAGTGCGCCGCTGAGAGGTTGACCAGTTTTCGAGAGTAAACAGTGAACAAAGGAAGGCTTCGGCAAAAACACCTGCTGTTCTGGTTCCTAGACTGGTACGCAGATTGTAGCTGATCATCTGGCCGACCGCATCGACTGCTTTGGAGAGCGCAGATTCATAGTCCGAAACGTTTCATACAGCAATTGTCTTCAGGACAGGTAGACGTCTTATCGTTGTCCGCGCTCGTAGAACCCACTAGGCCAAGACAGGATAGTGTCACCGGTCCAACTACGGCGTGGACGCACAGTAGTAAGTTTACAGTTTGTGACGTTCAATTCATACCCCTGGCAGCTCATTTTGTAATCGTCCTTGCTGATTGACGCCTACACACTCCGCAGGACCACTTGTCAGGCTGTCTCATTGCGTGAGCTTTCATGAGCGTTGCCAACAAAGACGAAGCGTTGAAATGCCTGGATATAGCTCGGAAATATCTTGCTGAAGGGAACACTGCTAGAGCCAAGCATTTCGCAGAGAAAGCGAAGACCCTTTACACGTGCCCGGAGGTGTGATGAGTTGTCGCAGACGCGCTAACCATCGTTTCCCTGAAACATGGCGCTAACATACAATCTACTTGTTTGTGCAGATCGATGGCTTCCTGAGATTTCTGCAATCCTCTGGTAATGCGCCCAGTAGCTCAACTCCCAAACCAGCGCCTGCTCCGCAGCAGTCAAGTAGCGCTTCAGCAGCAGGAACAAGCAGGAATGGCAATGCTGCTACCCCGGCTCAAAAAGAGATGATAACTCGAATTCGCGGGTCAAAGGGTGATTACTACAAAGTTCTCGGGGTGGACCGATCAGCAGATGAAGACGAGATTAAGAAGGCATACCGAAAGCTGGCGCTGAAGCTGCATCCAGATAAGTGCCAAGCTCCTGGAGCTGAAGAGGCTTTTAAGGGTATGCACTTGACGTCAGCGTTGTCTAGGAATCTCACTTGCCAATGATGTACATGATCTGTGATGTACAAACTCGACGTCTGTGCGAGATGATCACAATCTGATGCGAAACTGCCGCGCTCACACACACCATAGATCGTAAGTTTCGGCTGAGTATTTCTTTCCGATGGAGGAATCATGGTGCACTTGCTTCGCGTAGCAGGTTGATGTTATGCCACCAAAGCGTGTGGTCACACAGCAAATTAATACCTCCAAAGCTAATCATCGATTCCCGCAACCAGCGTTATAGGTTTTCCACTGCAGGTTCAATGCTGGTGATGCGTATCATACGTACAATGCTTCTGTCTGCGAGCTGGCTGTGCAGCTGCGTTCCTGGCAGCTGACTCGTTGTTGTGCTTGTAGAGGTTTCAAAGGCGTTCTCATGCCTGACAGATCAAGACAAGCGGTCCTTCTATGATCGGACCGGTCATGAAGACATGGCGTCAGCAGCGGCCGCTCGCGGTGGGGGCGGTGGCCCTCAGTTCCGGGGTGATCATATTGATCCTCAAGATCTGTTCAACATGATGTTTGGGGGTGGTATGAACGGCGCGTTCGGCATGGGTCCCATGCACTTTGGGGGTTTCCAGCAGCACCCTGCATTCCGGCAGGGCCGCAGGCAGCAGCAGCAGCAGCAGCAGCAGGCCAATCCCATGGCAGGTCCGTCAGGCCCTCCCGGCCTTGCAGCCATCCTTCAAAGCTTGCAAGCCAATCCCATGCGGATGATTTTCTTGGTGGGCATGGTCCTGCAGATGTTTGCCACCCTGGGGCCATTGATTTTCACCCTGATGGGATGGCTCTTCTGGGCGGTCCTGCTTGGGGCCCCTGTGTGGTTTCTCAGTCATGAAATTGTCGAGTTTGACCGCCGGCCGGCATATGCTCCGCTGCACGACATCCCGGGTGTTCGCAACGCTGTGCGCAGCGTCCACGGCTATGCCGCCTCATACATGCGGTTCTGTCAGCCGGCTGTGTCGCTCGCCCACCAAGCGAGGTTGATGCTGGCCGAACTGGGCCGCACCTTAGCAGCTTAGCACCTGTGTGGCACATTATCGACACCGTGTAAAACATCAGCGCCGAGACTTCTATCAGCTGTACTCGTGCCATGGTGACCGCTGGACTTGCTCAGCAGGGAGGTGGGGAGGCGAGAGGCACGAGCGCATGTGGCGTCTGTTGAGAAGGTGTTCTTGCACACAGTGAGGTTCCTTGCGGCAGCCTCCCCCACCTCCCTGCTTGACCCTCGTTGCTTTGCAGGCCTCGTGAGCGTCATCTTCCCGATCGTCATCCTGCTCCTCACGCTGCTCATCAACACCAGCAGCCCCCCCGCCTCGATGTCGTACAGCCGGGAGTACCGACACCAGCTCCACACAGCGGAGCGGGACGTACCCTACTTTGTCCGCGATCTCGGCCGCTTTGAGGACACCTATCCCACCGCAAGCCGGCAACGCCAGAAGTTTGAGCGGTCGGTGCGCACCTGCTTTGCCGCCCCTGCTGTTGATACCTCCGGGCTTGCGGCACAGCAGCAGCGCTGTGGTGATGAGCATGTGTGTGGCTGGGTCGTTGGCCGCTGATGCTGATGCGAACAGCAGTGCCGGGGAGCCAGGGTGGTTGTGAGCAGTGCCAGGGGATGTTCACCACCGCAGCTGTGGGATGGTGTCGAGCGGCGGGTGAATGCAGATCGAGACAGAGTTTCAGGCAGACCTGCAGCGTGCGTGCCACATGGAAATGGTGCATGAGGAGGAGCGGCAGCGCCGGCACCGGGGGCAGCCCGCCGCCCCCCGAGAGCTGACGTCGTGCGACAAGATGTATGCGTTCCGCAACCGCCAGGGTCAGGCTGCTGGGGGAAGCAAGCGTGCGACCCATGGGAAGCGACCTCCACAGAATATCATTCAGCACGACGAGTTCTGATTGTTTTTTGAGGCGTTGTTTGCTGAACCCGGCTCAATGCACATCCGGTGCACATTTGATTTGTAGCATGGCATTGAAACACAGTCATGTTGGCTAGCCACATGCGCCATTCTTGCACTCTTCCTATCACTCAGGTTCAGTCAGGGCATTTGTCTCTGTGCAGCCCAGGATGCTTATGCGTACCATGGCTGCAGTGTGGCTGAGCTGCTGCACGTTTGTGTTCCACGCCCGGCTATCTGTCCGGCTCGAAATGTTGAAATTTGGTCACGTTTCAGTAAAATGAGCTGCGCCATGCAAAAAAAACTGGATATCACGAATGCACAGCAATGAATCGCCTTCGCATGGTGTCACACAACTGAGATGTTGGTGCAGCACTTTCCTATCGGACAGGCATGGCCACGCGCATAGTAGCATAAACATCTTGCACGTTGGTTGCTGTCGATCTAATCCTCCAACGCTCGTCCACTTCAGCCATCATTTGCTTGCGAATATGTATGGTACGCGTTCTTGCACATTGGCAGATGGGATTGCACGTGCCTGTGACACCTGTGCCATGTTCACTTATAAGCCATGATCACGTGTCGTATCCCCATCAACCGGGCACGAACATCTGCAAATCGCTGAGGTTGACAGATCAGGCGGATCGCAAGCAAGCCAGATTCATTTCAAAGAGGTGCGGTCACTGTCCTCGAAGATGTGAGAACATTGGTGCGAGCCCTTTGTGGCTGTGTGATGCTTGATCTGCGATATCATGCAAGCCCACTAATCACTCACGGGAAGCAAGGGTCTGCTCGATGGGGCTCAGCACCTACGCCACATTGCAAACGTACGCAGGCTAGACCCATGCAGGCTAGAAACGCTTGTTTCGGATGATGCAAGCAAAGCTCGCAGCAGGCAGCATCTGAGCGTGTATATGTGGTACAACCCTGCGCGCATGCGACAGTGCGTGACAATGCGTGATCGCGGATACGTGCGCGTTTGAGGCATCTACGTGTTTGCAAAACGTCGCGGGCTTCGGTGCCCTAACTTGCATATTGCTTATCCAGCATGCCCTCCTTCAAAGGGTGTTCCTGTGCAACTAGATGTGCTTCTCGACTCCCGAGGAGCTCATGCACAGCTAACGCCCGAGACGTGCGACCGGGAGCTCGTTCCGAGCACTCCCAGGCGCATTCTCGTCGACATCTCCTTGTGATACCAGTGTCTTTATCTTTGCCGTTAGCTGCTAGGGCGGACGAGGGGACAGTTTCGCTGGTGCAGTTGGCCGATGCACAGAATCTGTCAGGGTACTTGAGACAAGTGCTGGAGTACAATCAGCGGATACAGCGCCAGAACAACGCCCCAAAAGAATTCCCCAGCTTCGTACGCGATAAATTTGATATCACAATCGTGGCCGAGGGGTACATTCAGGCAGCAAACGGTGTGACGAGAGTTATGTAGTTGTGTGGATGGTTACAGTGCCCGTCGCACCACCTAGCCAACCAGAGACCGCTGCAGGGGTGATCTACAAGGATTTCAAGGTTGGAGAAGGATCCGAGCCAGTAGATGGAGAACAGGTAACGTTTGCATATACTGCATATAACGAGTCGGGCGGACTGATTGATTCGTCATACAAACAAGGTAGACCAGCTGAGACAAGATTGGGCATCCAGGGCCTGATTCCAGGTGTGCGCTAGTTGTGATCCACGATCTTGGATCCGTTTTCGCAACTGTCCCCATTGCCAAAACTTGCAAACTTGGGCTTGCTGTTGACGTTTCTTTGTCCCTGCCTTCTAATCAATGGTTGACGACAAACAGACAATACCGACAGGCAGAGCGATTGCAAGCTTTGTACGCTCATATACTATGATTATGAACAGTTTTTTTGTATCAGTCATTGCGCCGCCTTCCATTTTCAGGTTTTGAGTTAGGCTTGAAGGGGATGAAACCTGGTGGACAGCGGCGGATCGTTGTCCCCCCCGATCTAGGGCCTCCAGGCACGTATACTACACCTGTTTGCAAATTAGTTCAGCAGGTGTATCACACTGGGCAAGCGCGACGTGGTTCTGCATGCAGTTGGACCAAGCACGTTTTTCTCGGCCAAGCAATGCGAAGTCTTTGACGTGGAGCTGATTGGAATCAAGCCATGCAGGAGAGAGGGTGCCTTAATGTTTTCAAAGGTGGTGTGTGGTTAACGGCTGCAGCGCAAGGCTGTGAACCGGCAAGCTCTGTGCAGGCGTTGCAAACGCGCAATTCTCGCACAAAGAGTATTCCACCGATAGGTAATTTTCACGGTCTTTGTAAAAGTTTGATCGCAAGCTTCACGGCTTGCTGTTCCTGTATGTGTGGATTTCTCCAGCTAGCGTTGGCAGATCGGCTGGTGCACATGCTCCCAATCGCCTGGCGCAATTTGGGGATGTCAAGCCTCGCCGGAGCCCAGACTGAATAGTTACGTGTTACGGGGACACCAGCCGTTTGACACACATGCACGCCATTATCTATGCTCATTGTCCTGCGCCAGCGTTCTCGAATTCACGAGGGAACACACACGACCGCTGAAGCAAACGCTTCAACCAGTTCTAGCACAAATGCCCAAGCGTATCGGTCACTGGTACCACTACAGCAATTCTGAAACAGATGCAAGCCTGAGGTTATATCTCTGTAATACCGCGACGAGGCGGCTGTATCGGCGCGACACAAAATGGGTACACAATCCGCTTGGGGCACCACCATAGGTGATTTAGCTGGGAAGTCATGGGCTGAGGATGCTTTCGAGGAAGAGGATGAGCACGGCAAGATCGTGGTACGACATGTGCATATGGCCTAGCAGTCTCGCAGAGGCGGCAAGACAAGCGACAGATGGACGATTGTAAACCATATTTGACGAATTGCCGAGGTTGCAGGAACCCGAAATCAAGCAGCCGACGTCGAAAGCCAATGACGATGAATATCCAACACTTGGGCAGGCATCCGGTCCTCGTGGTAAGAAAGGCAAGAAGGGCAAAGGCGTGAAAATGAACCTCGCTGAATTTAACACTGGCTCATCATATAGTGAACTGGACCAGAACGCGAGGCTGATGCAGTCGCTGCCAAAACACGCCGGCGAGTCATCCGGGTATACAGGTCGTGGTGCGTGCCCATGTTCAACGCAACTGGGCTAAAGCATGTGCAATGCATTTATGAAAACAACACGTATTGTATGCATTGGTCTGCGCAAGCGGTCTGTGTGCTTGCCGCTGTGACCTCCGCGACCATCTCCGTGATCATCACCTTTGCTCATGTTGCACCTAGTACATCGTCTTGCAGGGGGCCCAATGCACGGCCGAACAAGGTTCGACGCTGAACCTTCCAAGGCCGACGGCTCAGCAGATTGGGGCGCTGACAGAAGGAGTGTTCCTGCGCCACGCGGAGGTGGCTTCGGCGGCGGCGGCGGTGGTGGTGGCTTTGGAGGAGGTGGTGGAGGGGGAGGTTTCGGGGGAGGCGGGTTCGGTGGTGGTGGTGGGTCCCGCGCCGATGAAGAAGGCGCATGGGGCCGTGGTGGTGGCGGCGGGGTTGCCGGTGGTCCGCCCCCCCGCAGAAACGGGTTCGGTGGCTCGGGTATGGACCGCTCCGACATGGAGGACACATGGTCCCGCGGCACCGCGGTTCAGCACGGTTCCCCCCGCGCGGCGGGCGGCGGCGGTGGCCGCGGCTTCGGGTCTTCGCGGGCAGATGAAGAGTCAAGGTGGTCGCGCGGCACAGGCATGGGGCAAGCCACGGCCAGCCCCGTGCGTGCCGGGTTCGGGTCGTCGCGAGCGGATGAGGAGAGCAGGTGGTCTCGCGGCACCATGCTGCCGCCAGCTGGGCAGAGCCGGGAGGACCACGGGGGCCCGGGCGGGCCATCACGGGCTGACGCGGTGTCATCCTGGGCGCGTGACCCGCACGCTCGCCGTGCCCAGCCGGCTCCGCTCGGTGCTCCTCGGGACATTGCTGCTGCAGATGCCAGCGATGACTGGGGTCGCAGCAAAGGCAGGCGTGCGCCGTCGTCCGCGGGCCACTCTGTCAATTCGCCGCGCTCTGACAGGTGCGGCCCTGCAGCTCCCTGCACTGCTGCGAACCTACTGGAGACCCACTGTACCGTCAGCTTGCATGCTTTCCATGTGTTCCACGTTGCCTGCCTTAGTGCTCTGCGATGATTTTCAGCCTGCCCGTGTGATGAATTCTCTGGTCGGCCAGTGAGCAGGCAGACTGAGCGTGCTTGAATGTTGAGCACGTCGGTTTCGGTTCAGGGGCAGTCCTCGGACGTTCTCGCGGCGAGCAGATGAGGCCAAGTCGTGGGTGTCCTCCAAGCCTCCGGTCGCGCCCGCTCCAGCGCCAGTTGCGACGGAGCACTCGCCGGGCGGCCCAGCCCGCAAAAAGCACCCGAGCGAGGGGCGGTGGGGCAAGCAGGAGGCGCCGGTGCAGCACAGCAACGATGAGCCGACCACCAAGGCTGCAGCACAATCCCCCGAGAAGAAAGATGACACGTGCGCATCTACTGAGTGGGTCTGAGCTGTGACACGTGCAACGTCGTCCTTGTGACCATCGTGGACGTGGCTTAGGTGACCTTAGGGTGAAGAATCAGCTGGCGTGTAGGGCCGGTGCGCAGCCATCAGAGGAGGAGGTGGCTCTTCAGACCAAAATGGCGGCGCTGCAGCTGCAGATCGACGACGGTGCTGGCGATGCAGACTCTGAGGACGTCGGGGCTGATGGGGAGCTGATGTCTGTGCAAGCAGCAGCTGAGAAGTGCAAGGCAGATCTGGATGCGGCCGCTGCTGCCAGGGTGGCAAGCGCAACGTATGATCCCTGCTGTCTGGTTCGCGTGTGTACAGGCGCGTGTGTGCCCACCGTGGCGTGTGAGAGGGACACCATGACATGCAGGGAAACGAACAGTGATGAAACAGGTGCATGGAGGAAGATCCCGCCGCCTGCTGCAGAGCCAGTTGAAGCCGCACCGTCTGCGGACACGGCCGAAGGCGATGAGGACGATGAGGGGTTCTCCGAGGTGAAGTCTCGCTCAACAGCCAAGCGTGCAGCAAAGCTGTCGGGGCAGACATCCAAGAATGGGTCCAGTCAGGGGGGTGTCAAAAAGGAGGTCTGGGGCAAGAGCGATCGCGCAGCTCGGAGTACGCCACCGAAGAAGGGTGGCGCAGCTTGGTAGATGACTTATCTCGGTGGTAGATGAACTATCTCGATGTGGCAGGATGATTTGATTCCATGGGTGTAACTGTTGCATGTGATCGTACTAGTCCGTGCTCGTAGCTTGTCAGTCGCTGTGACGGATCCGTGGCATTTCCGCTGGTCCAGCCACGATGGTACGGTCGTGTTTGCAGTGTAACGTTTTCGGAGCGAAATTACAACGACCGGTCACTCGAGACCGGACACAAGTCGCGTAACCATGACCGACCATAGTCGACTAAAGAAACTGTTAAGAATCACGTTGCATTGGCAAGCTGGTTGGCCATCAAATCGCGTTCTACACATGCTGCAGTCAGTTTTGCAGCCAAAGCACGGCTTTTGTTCATCTCAATCTGCAAAGCCAGCTGCAGAGAGAGCCTTTTGTACTCACCATCAGCCAGAGACAATTTTGCTTGGACAAGCTCTTGAACCATTGCATCATCCGACATCGATCTGGTCTGCACAGGCGGACGCCGAATTCAGGATGCACAGTACTGAAAAACGGGCTGCCATTACCACAAAATGCTCACGTCATCTGCATAAATGGGACCCGATCACACCTGTGCTTCTGTCAGCATCTGCTTCAGCTCGGTGTTCTTGGCCTTGAGATGTTCACGAGCATAGATCAACTGCTCGCATCGTTCTCTCAGCACAGTCACGTCCTCCTCAGCATTGACGTCAACAGTTTCTCGCCGAGCCGCCTCCACTCTCAGTTCCTCCGGCGTCAGGTCCTTCAAACTTGAGGGCTGCTTGCGCAGCAGCTGCCCCAAGAATCCCAAGCCATGTGTCAGCTACAACCAACTCACCACTGTGAGCACACTAGGCCTCAGCCGAAGCACGAGCAGTCCAAACTCTGCAATTGAGCTGCTGGAGCATACCGAGAAGTGGCCCTCCCCACGCGCACTGTTCGGCGCTGAATGGTGCTCTGCATTCGCAGACGGAGCTCTGGCCGCTTCTTCGATGGGCACAGCCGGCACCTCTGCAGCCGGAGATGCAGAAGCGAGGTCCTTGCTAGACGTCCGCTGCACTGCCTTGCCATCGGTCTCTGTGATCGTTGCAAGGCCCCAGTCCTGTAAACACGGACCCATGATACTGGTATATTCCTCACAGATGCTCGGGAGTGGCTGCTGTTGCCATGCAATGTGTGCCTGCCGCCGGGCGGGGGCGCACTGAGCTCCTCGTCCGGGTGTGGGTGCGCCTGCTGCGAGCCACGGCAGGGGGGTCCATAGCGGCGGCCGCCCCCGATGCTGAAGACGACACATGCTGAGGTGACTTGGGCCTGGGCGATGGCATTGCACACATTGTCTCTGAGTCATCGGATAGCATTGACAGGGCTGAATTGACCCCCAGGCCCGGCAGCTCCTGCACGCATGGCGGACACCAGTCACACATGCACACCTTGAGCACCTACATCATTGGCCTATGTTTCGTATCAGCATGGGGGGTTTTCTGCGGACCGATTTCGGCCCATGGGTGTCATGCAAACTGATGATATGGTGTAGCGTTAGTGGATGGGACTACACAGGCTGCACCATAACAAGATTGCACTGCCGAGGCTGAGGCCGAACCTGGCTGTCGTCGTAGCCATACTCGTCATAGTCTGCTGTGATGCTAGACGTCAGAGCGCTCAGTTCTGAGCTGGTTGACTCGAGGTCAGCAGACCAGTTCCGCAGAAGTGTGGCACTCACGAATGCTCTCAGCGAGATCGCAGCTCCGTGTGGGCCCTTTGGTTGAAGGGAAACCTCAATTTCTTCTTCAGCCCCATGCTCCAAACAATTCTTTGCGAAGACTGAGAAGTCCAATGTGTACTGTGAGATGCAGTTCGTCTTGTCGACCACACGGCCCATGCTTTTTATTTCTTGAACTTCCATGCATTTTAACGTATACTCTTTTGCCTCAAAGCCCTCAGACGTTTGGTGCAAAGTAGTCGTCTGCAAGGCAGATGTGAGCTGTTCACAACTTGTCACTGAGAGTGGGAAACCGAACAGCGTCCCGCCTAGAGCATTTGTAAGCCTAAAACGAGCTGTGATATACTGAGAGCTCATTTTCCACTGAATTAGACTCCCATCGCACTGCAACTCAACGAGAAGAAACAATGAGTGTTGGCTGACATTCTTTCTCGCTCGGCCCACGATTCACGTGTATGGACAGCTCAAGATGTGGGCCAATGGAGAGTCTAATATCAATCAGCTTAGAGGAGGGGACAGCCGGTACACGACGCCATTCAACGATACGAGTGGCCTCACACATAGCCCAGCATTACTGCTGCGCAAGCAGTTTCGGGCGCGGTCTGGGACGCAATGGGCAGATGCACCAAGTGAAAAACGCATTATATTTGTCCTTTGCTCTTGGCTTATTCAGATTCACCTGCCGCGACAGTGTGTGGCAATGGAGCAAGCGTAGAATGGCACACCATGTGCAATTTGTCGTCGAATGCTGCCAGCCCGGCAGAGCACCCAACAACTTTGGTATAACATAGCTTTGATCCGGATCCTTTCCACTCCAGGACAGTTTGCTTTACACGAGAGGGGACGCCTTCTGCACGCGGGGAGCTAACTCGAGAGACCGGGAAGTGCGATACACGCGCGTGCGACGGCTGTGCAACTGGTCAGTACATGAACATGCAGAAAACCCCATGTTTACAAAATGTATGAATAGGCTTTGCATTAATTGCCAGCGCACCAAGGCAAGCTGGGCGCAACGTGAATACGAAGCGCTGATGATCAGTTCCACGTTTCCGCGTCAGCGCGCTCTTGGCTTTCCGCATAAAAGCCTTTGCAGGCATCCCGAATAATTACAGTTCTAAATGGCAATGTTGCTGACTTTCTCGGGAACTAAGGAGCAGAGACTGCTGCGACGACGCAACTTGTCTACACTGTGCTAGCTACTGGTAACTATATTGCGACAATTCAAGCCTGCGTGTGTCGCTGCGCGGTTAGACGACCAAGGAAGTGCACACCTGGAGTGCGTGATCCCGACGAGTGTGGGCAACGTGATTATGTCTTGCGCTGCCGCATGCATCATGATCGAGCCTTGTCATGGCCGCAATCGCGCGCAAGGCAGCGTAAAAGGATGACCCAGTTCAAAGCAACCACGCATAATACTGGGCACGGTCGCGCTCACTCGATGCAGGCATTTCAAAATACTCTTGAATGCACGCAGCTGCGCATATGTACGAACAGGCCTGGGCAGGACATCCGGTACATCCGGTCCGAGGCGGTGGAGTCCGGGTAGACCGCAGCAGATATGTGTACGTAACATGTGCAAACGAGCCACGAATGGCTGACGTGAGGTATGGGCGATGTCAGCCACATCGAACTAACATTTTTCTGCGTGACCTCACCAATGATCCAAATGTGGAGAGATGGCATTGCCAAAGCACATCGCCCACTTCTCTCACACACATTTCTGTCATGAAATCAAGAGTCAGGCTGGCCCTGGCGGCAGCTGGATCAGGAGCGGTGGAACAACTTAGCTAGCGCAAGTCCTGCGAGGATCGAGGCACATCCGAGGTAGGTTGCCGCACCGAGTGGACAACTGCGCCGCGCTGGCATCTACGGGGGTAGCCGCGGTAGTCGGGGCCAAGGCTGCGGTGCTCACCCGCCTGCGCTTCCCCTCGCTCTGCCGTGGACTGCCGCGCGCGCAGCGGTGTGCAGGTCCGGGAGCCCGGCGAGGCCTCGTCCTGCTGTATCTGCCGGGCAGTGTTGTAAGGGCCGGTGCTCCCTGCGCCGGGGGGTCTGTGCCCCCGGGCTCACATGGGGGATGTTGGGGCTGGCATGCGAGCTCTTGGGTGGGGCTGTGTGCAGTGGCGCCGGCGCCAGTGTCCGTGTGTGAGGCTGGGTGCGAACAGGCTGTGTGGCCGTGGCTGTGTGCTGGTGGGTGGTGGTGGCGGTGTGGCTGCCTCATGGGTGGAGTGGCATGGCATTGGTGTGTGTGTGTGTGTGTGTGTGTGTGTGTTGGTGATAGATCAAGGCCTCAGGAGCACCGAGGGAAGAAAGCAAGAAAAAAAACAACCAAAACAAACACACATCACAAGCAGCACTTGCGCCGTCCGTACCAGCATGATCCATATCCATCATGAACGGAAAAAGCAGCGTGCGCGCGCGCGCGCACGCACGCACGCACACACACACACACACACACACACACACACACACACACACACACACACACACACACACACACACACACACACACACACACACACACAACGCACGAAGCGAGCGCAAAACCGCGCAGTCTATGCACAGGCACCAGGTGCTGGGGACCACGGTGACCAGCTGGCGCCAAGCCAAGCACAGCAGGCCGAATGGACGCGGGAATGACACGCCGTCGTGCGGGTCCGCGGTCTCGTGGGGTGGACGTTGCCCCTCGCCCAACTTGAATGCCACCTGCAGCCGTAGTCACTGCCCCCGAACACTGGGGTCCGAGCGGCGGCCACGGACAGGCTGGGGCAAGAGGCGGAGGAAGAGGGGGGGAGAGGGGATGGGCAGGCTGTAGAGCGGGCCGGGGGGTGCGGGGGAACTGCCATGGGCAGCATCCCATCCGCGATGGCATGTCAGGGCCGGCAGGCCGTCAGAGGGGACAGCCAGGCTCGGCAGAAGCGCCTGCCCGTCCAACCTGGTGCGGAGGGGCGCGGCTGCGCGCGCTCAACGCGCCAGCGCGCGGCACAACGTTGGCGCGTGTGTGTGTGTCATGGTGGTGGTATGTGCCGATATGCGATCATGGCAGTGCACTGTAGTTGATGGATCCTTGCATATTGCTGCTTGCCGCTGGCCACTTGCTGAGATTCGGTTGCTTGCTTGCTTGTTGTTGCCCTCGCTACTGGGCTCGTGCATCGATCTCCGTGTAGCCCAGCGCCTGCCCACATGTTTTGACCCGCCTACACGCCCCCCATTGCAGCGGCCGCTACAGCCTCGACCGCCTGCACCCCCATTCCGTGCAACGAGTGGTGCACGGCCTCACACGGTATCTGCCATAGCAGCTGGTCAAGACTCAAGCAGCTTCAGCCATCTCAGAACGCCAGGGCTGATCAACCCAGCGGCAGCGGCGGCCGCCACCCTCCAGCAGGACGCCGATGGCGCAGCCCCACCTGCGGCCGCCTGACACGCCTGCACGCAGCTGCTCCTCCGGGCCTTGAGCAGCCAGTGGCCCCGGCTATTGATAGCCTGCCAGAGCCACACGCCATAGTCACTGCCATGCTGTTGGCTTCCCACCATCCATGTGCCGCGCACTGCGGCCCCACACCACAAGCGTCATGCCAAAGCCCTAGCACCCATCAGCTCCCTGGCGGCCTACCTCAGCATTTGTGGGACCAGCCACAAGGCTGAGTGTCAGCCTGCGGGCCTGAACGCCACACTTCCGTGTGGAGTGCGCCCCCCCTTTGTGTAGCTGCAGTCGACATCGACGCGCAACGCACCGAGGGGTGCCTGTGGCAGGTGAGGGGTGCCTGTGGCAGGTGAGGGCGCGGCTGGCAGCACGAGACCTTCTGTGCACTTGGTGGATCCGCACAGGGGCGTGTGGAGCAAGCGGATTGGTTGACCCATGTCCCCTGTATTCACACGTGTACACCCCCTTCCCGCAGGTGCGTCCCCGGACTACATGAGGGCGGCAGGGCAGGCTTCAATGCACAAACGCGAAATTTGCTTGTGCTGGGTCATGGCGGCTACGGTCACCATGTCCGACTATATGCCCTGTGATTGTGCACACCGATCAAGCCGTTCTGGCTCTGCCTCTGCTGCGGGCAGTGTTGCTCGGCCAAGGCTGTGCAATGGTGACACACAAGCGGGCCTCACCGGTTGAACCTGCCTGTGCCGCAGTGTACGGGTGGCTGACACTTGCTACAGCTGCTGACACGGTGGCTCGTTCGACGGGGACGCTGCACACGGCAGTCCGCTGCCGGTGCCCCACTGACATGGCATGGCTATTGACTCCTCACACATGCACAACTTGGCTGGCGCGTCAAGCGCGAGCGGCCGCGCCCCTCCGCGCTAGGCTGGTCGGGCGGGCGCTGCTGCCGGGCCTTCCTGTCCCCACTGACGGCCTGCCGGCGCTGACATGCCATCACGCGTAGACTGGCACCGTGTACTGGCGCCCCCCTCCTCCCCCCGCCGCCCATCGCGACCTGCCAACTTCCCCTCGTCCCGCCAACGCCACGGTCCCCCCCGGTCCCCCCCGGTCCCCCCCGGTCCCCCCGGTCCCCCCCGGTCCCCCCCCGCCCGTCCTCCTCCCTCTTCCCTCTTCCTCTTCCCTCCTTCCTCCTCCCCCCGCGCCCACGCCCTTCTCCTCAGCCCCTGCCCAGACACGGCTCGTACCATGGCGTTCGCGCCGGTGGCTGCAGCTGCGACCCCTGCGACAGGTGGCAAGTGGCCGGGGCAGTCGCAGTCGCGGCTGCGCGCCTGTCTGGGCTGCTGTGGCCGGATCGGCGCCTGCCGGGCGCAGTGAGCTGAGTGCCTACTGCCTGTGTTTGGTGTGTATGTGGACTGTGCGATGCTGCGCTCGCTTCCAGCGTTATTGTGTGTGGTTACAGAGTCGATATGCGCTAGTCATCCCAGTGGCACATCCGACGCACTACCTCACAGCTCAGCAACCGGGCGGAGTCTGCCCGCCACGGCTGCCTTTCCAGACACACCAGTCATGATATGCAAGCCCATCCTGAACAACAGCGCGTTGCCTCTACACAAAACTACACTCAGTTCTCTTTTCACATTGGTGATGTACTGCGCCCGATCCTGTATGCAACACTCGACAGCAATATCAGCCAGATACTTCAGATGCGACAATGCACCCTTGCTCAACCAGCCGAACGTCTCATGCGACAACGCAACAAAGGCGTACGCATGCAGATTATAGCGACGATAAGCCGCCTTGTGCTTATTACGCACCGCCCCCGCAGCGCCATCCCCACGGGCTGCCGCTCTGCAATACGTCCGCGCCACAGGATCGATCACGGACACATCCTCAATGCGGAGCTCACCGCTGGGCGGAACACACAAGATATCCCCGATTTTGTCAGCCTCCGGCAACACACCTGAGGCTGGCTCGGCATCCAGCTCCTCTGCCTGTGCATCTGCCCCACGCGCGCGTGTGTGTGTGTGTGTGTGTGTGTGTGTGTGTGTGTGTGTGTGTGTGTGTGTGTGTGTGTGTGTCTGCGTGCGTGCGTGTGCGTGTGCGTGCGTGCGTGCGCGCGCTTTCGTGCTAGCGCTGGTCCATTCTAGCATTTGCTCGTGCAGAGAGTGGCCTTGGGGCTTGTGATGGTTTGTCTGATTGTTTGGTTGTCTCCATTGCCTCGGCGCTGCTGAGTCCTAGATCTATCACAGTGTACCACATGCACAACTTTCAGCACAAGCGGTTTCGTAAACCGCGCTCTTAGGATTCGACCAAAACCCTTGTCTAGATATCACTTGGAGAAGCCGCAGAGGTGCCAGACTTGTACAGAGTGTGTTACACAGTGATATATCTAGGACTCAGCAGCGCCGAGGCAACAGACCAGGCAACAAGCAAATAGACAGACTGGCCACCGTAAGCACCAAGGCCACGCGCCGCACGAGCAAATGCCACAACGAACTAGCGCCAGCTCGAAAGCAGACACTCACACACCACGCAGTACCACGCAGGCCACACGCACACCAAACACACAGTCAGCACTCGCCGGGCCCACAAGCGGTCGCCGACTCGACACTAGCAGTCTGCACGGGCGCGCCAGCGCGCGCTACGGCCATTTCCGAGGCCGCGAGGCATCGGTCCCAGGAGCTGCAGCCACAGCCAGCCCGGCAGCACGAGCGGTGTCCAGGGAGGGGGGCAAAGGAGAAACGGCGGACGTGCGCTGGGAGGAGAGAAGAGGGAGGGAGGAGGAGGGACGGGTGCGGGGGGGGAGGGGGCTGCAGGGCGAAATGGGTGGAGGGGGGGGGGGGGGGGCGCGACGCAAGCCTATGCGCACAGAGTGCAGACACGCTTATGGTGCACATATGCATGAAAGTGCGATGCCCACAGCAGAGCAGGGCAAAGGGGGCCTTACTGGCCCCCGCTGAAGGCTGTGTGAAACAGCTGTGGTTTCGGTGATTCTATAGCATGCTCGCATGCCTGTTGAAGTGGTGTGGCCGCATGGCAGTAGCCCGTTCAACCCCCTGGTAGCACAGCCTGTCGAGAATACCCACTTCCACGTCAACGAAAGTTGGAAGCGAGTGTGTGACGGCACAGCGTGGTGCCGGAGGCGGGGCCGTGCGCGCAGTGCCTACGGGCTAGGACCAGGCCGTGTACCAGCGTGAATTTGGGAGGACACACAGGCTGGACTTGCTGTGGCTATGCTGGCGTTCCGAAGCAATCCGCTCCGGTACCACTGATCTGCAGCAGCTGTGGCATAGCAGCGTCGGGCAGTTTTTGGGGGCAAACCGGGCTGAACGAGCCTTAGGTGCACGTTCTGCAAAAGCCATGATCCACTCCTCTCACAAACCTGATCTTGCAGCCAGAACAAGGTGAAGTGTACTTATGTTGATGTTGGTCGTGGGGTCGGGCAGTGCTGTGGTGTATGGTCGTACATGGACCAAGATTCACTGGATTGAATCCTATGATTTATTTTGATGTGACCGTAAGGACCCCGCTCCCAATCACATGCACGCCCCGCACCATGGGCTCACCATGGCATGCACACATCACGGCACGGGATGCGTAATCTGACAGCGGGAAAGCATCTTAAAAAAACACACCCGGACGGGCCATCGGCCACAGCAGCCCCTGCGCGCAGTGGCAGGCCCGGAGAACAAGCATAGAGAATGATCTGGAAGGAAGTTTTGGCGTCATTTGCCGCGTGTTGTGGCATGTAAGTCAAGCTGAAACGGCGGATCTCGTTTGGTGGGTGGCTAGCTATAGGGCTAGCTATAGGGTGGCTAGCTGTAGGACGTATAAGCGCGCATAGCTACGCATAGGCGGGGTTTCGCAAGAGTGTGGCTTCAGGGTGAAAAAATGCGGGATTTGCGAAGCTACCAGCCCGACCACCGCGGCTCGCTGTCAGATGTTTATGCCCACGCAGGCCAAAGCCAGCATTAATCAAGAACAGATGAATACATCGGTAAAATATATAGAAGCGCGCTGCTGTCCTAGAAGCCGCGTCACGGGCCAGCGTGAGCACCTGTTCCTACCTGGCCTGGCATGCAGACTGATGCGGACAGCCAACATGCATCACACTTCACTACATCGCCCTGTAACTATAATTTGGTTGCTATGCGAAAGTGTCGGTGCGCTTGCCTTCGTTTGTGGTAGCTTTCGGGGGCACGCGTGACACCTGTTGGTAGGACTCCACTGCTGGTAGGACTCCACTGAAGGACTCCACTGAAGCTTTTTAGAATTACCAAACGACCGCTTGTGATCCGGATTTCCAGTGCAGGCAAAATGGTGCGGTGCCTTGTGTGATTCAGCACGGCAACCGAAATGCCCTGCACAACATACGACATACGAAAGCTGATGTACATTCGATCGAATCACAAATTGGTCCACAGTCTACCTGAGTGCCCGATCGCGCACACCTTTCCAAGCAGGCCCGACACCGTACGCCACCTGATAGTACTTGGTGTGTACAATCCACAATCGGGACAAGAATAGCCTGTTTGCGCAGAGCACATCATGTGTCATGCTGAGTAGCCGGCTCTGCCAGGCCCACAAGTCCCAGCCAAATCGGCTGTCTTGAGCGTGTCCAAGTCTGTGAGGTCAAGTCAATGGCTATCTGGAGAATTTTGTGGTGCCCTGGTCCTCCATGTTGCACATTTCAGCACGTATGTGATTGTGAGCATCGAATCATGTCAAGGCTGGTACCCAGATGATCCTGGACTGTCTCAGCTCATGTTCTGCGACCTGTGGAACCTGTCCCCCAGGCCCAAATACCAATGTGCTCCCCTTGCCCATCTGCACCCGCCCAGCACTATACATGGAACCATCCTTCATCTATCAATGCCTGCAGAGCCTTCAACCACCTCAGGCTCTCAAATCTTGTTCTGAGGTCAGATCGATCCGTTCATGCCGCCTGTTTAACCATTCCTGTCGCGGAAAGCTGCTGTGTGTTCACAGTCACAATTCAATAGCGTCTACCAACGCAGAATTGCCTTTTGCCGCCTTTCGCACAGGCATGGATAGATGATCGGTCTTACAACACGATGATGCGGCTGTGGCATACGTGGTGACGCTCGATGCACATGCAACGTGTTCTTGTCCCAATTGCGGATGGAAAGCACTGCAGAACCATGGGCTCTCGCATCAGGAGCTCAAAACTAGTGCTACTGTACCACACACACCTGCCATCAGTCGGTACTTGCTGTCACTGCTTCCTCGCCTTATTTGGCCCATTATCACCCCATCTCCTGCTCACTGGGGTTGTGATGCTCCAGCGAGTGCCGCAACTATGCATGGACCCCCCGGCAACCCTTGGATGAATCACTACACATGATTCGCTTGGTTGCCGAACACCTACAATCAAAAGAACATAGGCCCTGCCAGGCCGCACCCACCTATGCTCACACGTTCGGAAGGCTTTTCCTCATCCCAATTTCCGGATTAGATGAAACGCTCCTGTGCTGCAATATGTACAGCAAAGCAATTAAAATGTTTTTACATACACAAAACATAAACAATGTTGAAACCGGAATACCGGTCAGTCTGCCATGCTGATCTCGACTGTTTACTGGGTAATGCTGCTAGCACTAGCAGCAAGGGCAGCAGGTGTGCTTGCATCCCATTTCACTGCCTTTTCGCCGCTGACATTGGCTGCACTGGGTACTGCAGGACTTGGCGCTGTCTCTTGACTTGCTCGCATAGCCTCAAGCCGTGCCTTCTTTGTGTGTGGCCTCCGCCCCTGGCTTGCAGGCGCTGTCAATGCAGCAGTGAGTTGGCTTGACAGCAATGGCACTATGTTCTCGCGAGCAGGTGTGACCTTGATTGGTGACAGAGGCAGGCGCTGTCGACCGCCATCTGCCGAGGCGGTCTCAGCGTCTGGGCAGATACTGAAGCTCGGAGGTATATCAGCGATGCTACCCTGCGCTGTAAACGGCAGGGGCGGAGAATCCCCACTGTCACCCGGCCCCACTGCATGCGCATGGCACTGTGGCTTCAATGCCGGCCGCGGCAGCTGTGGCGTGCCGTCCTGCCCAGCGTCGCCGCCATCCCCCCGATCATGTCGTTGCCGCTGATGGCCGCCCTGCCACTCATGCATTGGCCCTGACGCCAGGTCTGTGGTGACCTCACTGAATGTAACGCTGCGAGTCGCACTGCGGGTGCGCACAATCCCGCTCAGCATTGTGGCCATCACCGGTGTCCGCATGTCAGCATCGCCACTGGCGCGCTCCAGCACCGCCATTGGTGCCAGATGTGGTGACATGTCCTCTGCCGCAGCCGCTGATGGCTGCTCTAACGTTGCCCGTGTGGCTACAGCAGAACCTTGACGCGCAGCATCACCAAGATCAGGCACTCTTTCAAAACTACTTCCCAATACTGCATCTGCAGCATCCGCAGCCTGCATGTGCGAATCTTCAATCGTCTGCCTCCGCTGTCCTCCTGCTGAGCTCGCCTCTGCTAACGCCTCTGCTACCGCCACCGCAACTACGGCAGCTGGTGTGGCTGGCTGTGTGGCTGCTGATGGCTTGGCAGGTGCTGCTGGTTCGGATGCAAAGACAGAAAGCGCTTGCTTTTCTTTTTGTTCGGTCACAGACACAGAAACATTGCCTGTCAGACCATCTCGGTCGAGGGAGAAGCCTCCGGCATGCTCCACCAGCTCATTGTCCATTGCATAAGACAAATCTTGCTGCTCTGGTGTGTCTTCTGCATCGGCCGCTTGATCAATCGACGTGCAGGCCAACAGATCATCCTTGCCCTCTACACAACCATCATCAGCACACATGCCAGCAGGATGCTCCGTGCGCTGCTGCAGTGTGTCATCAACGACGGCCACACCGTCGCTACCAGGTGCATTGGCAGCATAATCATGGATGGCATCGCCGCTTTCGTCTGGTGCATCTGCGGCATTGTCTTGCATGGAATCATCATTGCTGCCTGGTGTATCCGCAGCACCGTACTGCATGACGTTCTGGCCTACCAGAGCTCCAGCACCTTCCAAATGCGGCTCCTCCTGAGCAGTGCCAGACCCAGTTGCACAAGCAGTGGGTGCAGCAGTGCAGGCCAGGTCAGTATGAGCGTCGATCTCGGTTTCTGACATCGTGCCAGCAACGCCGTCTGCAGGAACATCATCTGCAGCAACCCCGTCTGCGGCAACATCGTCTGCAGCAACATCGCCTGAGGCAACGCTGTCTGGAGCAGTATGATCTGCAGCAGCGTTGTCTGCTGGATGGGAGCATGCAGCAGGCGCTGGCATCCCATCACCCACGTCTGCGATATCGTGCTCTGCCACATGCTGCATGCCTGCATTGGCACCCTCTGCAGGAATCTGTCCTTCAGAGCTGTGTGGCTGTGAAGCCTGTGCCTCTTCACTGGCGTCATCATCGTCCGACAGCAGCGCAAGCTTCTGCCGCTTTGCAGAGGCAGGTGCACGCACAGACTGGTTGCGCTCCAGCGCATCGAAGTCGTCATCTTCATCATCCAGCGGGCCTGCAAGGCGTGGCGGTGCCTCTGCACCATCTTCTAGCATGGCATGATTCTGTCCCTGATCCTTGTGGATGCCTGCCTGTTCGCCTTCACCTTGACCTGCCATCGAAGGTGCCGCTTCCTGCATGGCATGCATGCTCTGAGCCATGGACAACTTGTGGACTCACGGTTAGCTTACTGCTGCTTCACTAAGTTGGATGTGCAAGTGTGCTATTGTAGCTCTACCGATTCGGCTAAACTAGAAAGCCAGCGGGCTCACTCTCTCACAGGGTGATTGTGGCCATGCTGTAATTCCCAGGTGCCAACGTACCAGTAGAGAAGTCAGCCTCTCCTGTAGCTCTTGAACTGATCCACTCAGCACCCAAATGCTGGGATCATCGCTATCGCCAGAGCGCAATCCCAGTGACTCCAGCAGAGCCTCCGTGGCAGGCAAGCCCATGATCTGCTCCTCTGCATCACTGTCCGGGCAGATTCTCAGGTGCACCTGCAAGATGTCCAGCCCTGACCGGCCACAAACAGACTGGCTAGCTCGATGACACAAGCATGGCCCTATGACAAAATTGATTGATCACAACGACATGCAGATTCTGGCAGCAGATCCGCAAGCGCTGCTGCACACCTGATTCGGATCTTGTGTCGCCTGCTCTGCCTCAATTCTAGCCAGCAGATCCGCTATTATCATCGCCACATCTTCCACCGATACATCTCCAACACCTAAACAGCCAGTCACCCTTTGATAAGTCATGCTTGAGTGGCAACTGGCATCCCAGCCCTATGCACGCCTCACAAGAAATATGCAGGTTTTGCACAAACAATACCGCAGGCTTGAGAATGCAGACGTACATCAACGATAAACTGCGTCAACGATAAATCGTGCCTCTGTAAGCGTGCACTCTTCAGCTATGCCTCATAATGGCGCGTCGGCAACAAGGTCATGATGCATGTTACACATTCAAAGTCTGCAATAAGCGTACCCTGCTCTCTTAGTGCATTCTTCACCTGCCGAGCTGCATCTTCTATAGCCCGCATGCTAGCAGCGATATTATACCTCTGTGTCCCAGGTGTCATCTGCTTCTCAGACTTGGACCGCTTGGAGGCACTGACCCCGTCAGCGGCTGCATGTCTCCGCTTCTCCTTCACGCTCTTGGCATTTGCTGCCTTGTTGGCTTTCTTAGCTCCCACTCCACTGCCCTGTGAAGCTTCTGGACGGTTTTTGCGTTCGCCTGTCATTGCGTTGTGTTTGATCTCTGGCATTGATAGCTCTGGGCTTTTGGGTTCATCCAGCCCATTGCTCTCTATGCGGCCCGGGAGCTGCCCCCGCTCCGGCTCATCCTCCCTTCTCCATTCATCATCACTGGAGTCGAGAGTCCGAGCAGCTGCACTGCCCAGAGGCAATGCCACATCATCCTCCAGTCCGTGAGCACCGCCAGCACCTGCCTCATCCAAGGCGGAGTTATCTTCACTGTCTGTCAGATTGCCATGAGAACTTCTCCGCTTCTTGGTGGCAGGTTGCTCTGGTGCATTATCATCGTTGCTATCGTCACTGCTGGCCCCATCATCCTCAAGGTCTGGCGGCGATGCGTGCGGCTTGCGTCCTCGCTTTCGATTCACAGTTGACCGTGCTGCGCCTGAGCCTGTGGCGTTGTCAGTAGGGTCGTCAAGGTCTTCCAGGGTGCGCTTGGATTTGCCACTGCCGGACAGTGTCAGCTTCAGACGGCCCATGTGCTTCTTGATTGCTGCCGATGAGAAACCTCCCGGGAAAGCATTGGCGATGCGCTTGTACGCCCGCCTGCCATGGCGCCCATATTCTTCCACACACACTGCAAGCCTCTCCTCCTGCATACCCATCCTCAGTGTGAAGTATGGTGCATGGATACATGGGGCATGCGGAGCGCAGGGCGGTCCAAGCTGGTGGCTGGGAGCACATTGTATGGACAGAGTTGATATGGCTCTGCCTGGCAAGCCGCCAGTGCAGCTACCAATCTTCGTACCTGTTCCGGTGTCAATTCTCCAGGGCGCAAGCTCAAGGCCGTCATGGTTTTGGCCACCTGCTTCGCTGTCAGCTGCAACTCCTCTTGCTGATTCCACTCCGACAGGAGCAACTGTCGTGCAGATCGACTGCCATTGACCTGCAGTGTGGAACCAGGTCAAACATACGCATGGCCACACACTGCACCTTGTGACCCAAGCTTATCACGGGAGGGGCTCCGCACGGTCTCAAAGAGCGCCTTGAAACGAAGCTGCTCGTCAGGAGTCATCTGCAGACCTGCAGCAAGGCCTTTGGCAGGTCGATGCGGTGCTTGCTTTTGTGCGCCAGGTTGCGGCAGTGCATCCTCATCCTCACTGTCGTCTGCTGCCACGTCGTCCAGCTGACCCGGAGCATGCCTTGGGGCATCTGGAAGTTGATCGTCATCGTCCACATCATCTGTAAAACCCAGATGCAGTCACGCCATGGCCGGATTAAGATGCAAGCACTGCCTGTAATCAGAGTGAGTGGCAGCAACACAGAGTCGCATTGTGTCTTCAGAAGGCCAGCTGATGCATGTCATTCTTCCATGTCCAAGCATCGCTACATCTGTGCAGTTGGGTGGGTCTGCTGCTCTCATTCATGGCGTATGAACGCAAGTCCCAAGGACCCAGAGCAACAGTCAAGGAAGCTGGCAAGATGTATCGGTGCATACCTGGCTGATGGTGTTGATCATTGCGCCCCTCTGCACGGTCCAGCAGGGCCTTCCGCCAGTTGTACTCGGCTTGGATCATCTCGGACTCCCGGGCGCCTTTCTCAAATAGCAACTCCACAAACAACAGCTTGGTGACACGATCCTGTACCTTGAGCAGCGTATCCTGCCTAGAGTGTGCGGGAAGGCATGCTAACACAGTGTCTTGCACTGCAACAAAAAGGCTGGTTTGATGTTCAGTACCTTTATACTTCTGGCAGCCAGTCAGCAACAGCACAGGATGTGCCGTCGTGCAGTGCAGCAGCATTAAGAACAAGCTTTACCTGCTGCTGGAAAGCTGTCGTCCTGTTCCTGGTCAGCTGCTGCCGCAGGGCCATCCTGACCACCACTAGGATCAGGGCCTGGAATGGAAATTGGCGTAGGATCAAGTCGTGCGATCACATGTGACGCAATGCGGGACATCACCTTCTTCAGGCTGTTATACATAGACTTGGATTTTATAGAATCGTCTGAAAGGATCATGTGAAACTGCTTCAGGTACGAGATCTGCAAGCATGGTTGTGTCTGAATGAGAAGAAGTGCCTTGATGACAGAAATATCGTCTCTGCCCAAGCATTGTCCTTTGCCAAAGAACTTATTGTTCCTGCGCTCGGAACTGCTAAGCTCACTCTGTGCCCGACAGTCTCAGCAATATACACACCTGGTACAGCATGGGCTCAACCCGGAGCTCATTGCAAAGCCGCCCCAGAAAGGTGGCAATCGCATGCAGCGTGGCTGCGTCCAAAGCCCTATATTTCTCCAACAGGAACAAGTACAGCTTCAGAATCTCAACATGGCTGGTTGACTTGAGAACTGCGGCAAAGTCAACTTTGCGCTGAGGACCCGCATCATCAGCGAGGTCGTCTAGGTCAATGCGTTGGTTCTCTGCGCTGTCATCAACACTGCCCATCTGAATCACACTGCTAATGTAAGGGCCAACCAGCAGCGTGCTGGCATCTGCTGGCAGACACAGCAGTCTCAAAAAGCCATATGTATATATGACTACATTGCCATGTACAGGAGCGCGCCGGCACCTCCGACAAGCGGGACATCAGGTTTGACCCTGACCCTCTCATACTCCACATCACATGCAAGCGGACGCGCACACCTTGCCCTGCAAGACTCGAGATACCTTGCCATTTTCGTCATCACTGTTGCTGGGTTCAGTCTCACCATCATCTTCATTGCGATCACCATCAGGTTCAGCGTCTTCTGCATCCTCTGAATCTTTTGCTTCAGGTGCGCTGTTGCTGGCAGGTGGTGACTTTGTGTCTTCAGCAGCGGCAGCAGCTAAAGGACAGTTTTTCGCTCCAGCATTACTTTTTCTGTGGGAGGTACGCACAACAGAGAAGCTCTCCTGACAGAGCCGTGAGTACACTCGGAGGACAACGTGCATAGTTTTGACCATATCAATCGCGTATGCACGTGACTCTCGGCCTTCCTGGCGGGCGATACGCTTGTCATGCTTCTTGAATTGCCGCATGCACCGAGTGATGCGGTTGAGCACGCCCGCCTCCTTGGTGTCATCCTGAAGCAGCCGTCGCTGCAGCATGTCAGCCGCCCTCTTGTCGTCTTCTGACCCATAGTGGTAGGCTAGATCTAGCAAGGAGAGGGCCTCTCTGCAGACAATTCGTGGTGAGGGTTGTGCTGCCAGTCGGCAAGAGAAGGAGGGTCGCATCGCATCATGTGGTTTATGAGGTGACCGAGGGCCAGGCAATCAGAAAGAAGTATTCACAGCCATGAACAAAACTATTGACGGAGGGCCTGGTGCAGCCTGGAGCGTCACGAGCGACAGCGCACTTGAGAACCTTGATGGATGCTTCTTGCAGGCCCCAGTCTGTCCCCTTCTTTTGCTTCCCATCGGTGTCCAGCATCTCCAACCACACTCGTAGCACAGTCTGGATCATCTTCCAGGACAATATGCTTGACGTGCTTTGATACAGTGATGATGAGAAACTTGGCCGTTTATCAGCTTTGCTGCACAGCAGTCTACCATTGGCTCATGAACCATATTGGTTCTGTACACATCTGTCACATGTCAAGATGACAAGATCCCGCATGTGCACAATCGAAAAGGTCACACATTTTGGATGCCTGCTTTGCCCGCACTTCCTCCTGATATCGGCAATACTGCATGAACCATGCTGCCAGCTCAAAGAATCGAAGCACAGACTTTCCCGACATACTGCATATGTTCAGGCCCAAAGATGCTTCATCGCGAATCACGCTCATTACTGCATTGAAAGCCCCTCGTAGAAGTTGCGATGTGTAGACTTTGACACTGCATGGCTCCCATTCAAGTTATACCACCGCATGTTTGTATGGGGTATACTGACAGCTGACATCTTTATTACGGCTCAGGAAAACTGCAGACGGTACCAGTCACACCTGGCCAGGAGCACTACATTGGTAGTTTTTGGCACTGATCCGGCAGATGTATTCGCTGTTGCTTGGACTTTAGTGGCGGCCTTGGTGCGCGCAGCATTCTTCAACACGACCTGACCAAAGGTGCCGGGAACTGTCTTCACATAGAAAGCACTTTCTCCTGACTGTCCCATGAGCCGGACCCCCGGATTCTTCGCGGCATGTCGAGACTGCTGCTTTGATGTGCTAATGTGGTTAATCGTAGAATGAACAGGCTTCTCGGACTTAATTGCAAACTGCGATGTCTCTGGAGGGGGCCTGTCCAGGTCCTCGGCGGTCGCCGCTCGTGCCCTGCACCACCAGCAATGGCATTACAGCGTGACGCAGCAGAATTCCCCCCAAAATGTACACAATACATGAAAAACTTGCAAGGAAACACTACATAGCGCGGTTGTTCTGCAGCAAAGTGCAGCAGGGACGGAAGCGCATAATTTGCGGGACCTCTTGGGACATAGGAGTATGGCAACGCACTTGTTACGGTTGAGCAGAACGCTTTCATCTGCGTTCAAAACAGATCTTGGATCAAAAGACGCATAAATACCATGGAGAAGATCAAGCATCACTGGAGCATCAGCTTTCAAGACCTTTGTACCCATGTGTTGCCCAATCAAACCCACAAGTTCCAGCACATTCTCAGAAAATGATGTTTTGAGAAAGTCGACCTGCATATTAGGACTTCGTCAGTAAACAAGGCAGGCGGGTCAATTGTTGCACTTTTGGCTGCTTATTGCACCAATCTGACACCTGCTGACCGAGTAGCTGGCATGGAGCACACTTGCAATGTCGAAAAGTGGTGTCTTGCGGCTGCATTACCGCAGTCATCTGCGTCAGGAATAAGCATCATATTCCTGATGAACGTAATGAACATTTGCAGTATTTTGTAATGGGCATCAGATAAGTCATCAAAGTGAGACAACGGCTCGTGGCACATTGACATAAGAATTGCAATTGCATCCGCGTTGGTGAACTCTGCTTTGATGGAGTGATGGATGTCCTTGATATTGTGAGGGTAGCTGTCTTGAGGCGGCATCGACATGAGAACCAACACGCGCACTGCATGGGCAATGCACACAATTATTCGAGATGGAGCATTTGTGGATATGACAGCATCCCGGATTTTGCATCATGCACGATAACAGCCTCACTTGTGTGGTATAGTATATCTTGGTCAGAAGGATATGTCTTCAGAAGAGGTAGCAGGTTCTGCGAGACTACGTTGCACTTGCCCATCGTTAGCAATGCTTCCTTTGTATCTTCAAAGTCACGACGCAGGAAGCGATCGATATCCTTCAAACAATCTGCATGTATGGCCAACCGTCGTGCGCCCTCCCGACTTGCCCCTTTACCAGAGCGGCCGTGCAGAAGCAACGCACTGACTGTGTCCAAATCCTTCTCGTACACCTCCAGCCGCTCGTTGAAGCGACCTAGTCCATCGATACATGATATCAGTAACGCGTGATCGAAGTAGTATCCCTCCATGATCCCGGCTGCAGCCTTCGCCGCGATATACTCGACTCCTATGGGATGCTACCAGTCAATATGCAGGATACAAAATTGCAAGAGTACTCTCTCGCCATGCTTGGGAGTCTACAGAACTTTGCAACGTTTATGTGTCAGTCTGGGCCATTCGGAAGAAACAGTGGTTGATCGTTTTGTCGCAACGCACGTTGGCCGATAATCACATGCTCCGCCCAAGTCCCGCATCGATATGAGCAGATTCCACATGAGTGGGTGTGTCGCGTGTTGAGGTGAGGGCAAGTGCCCCTGGTCAGTACAAGGGTGTGACGAAACCGTTTTTGAACCAAACGTTCCACAAATCGAGGGAGAATGCGTTCGCCACAATGTTAACACATATAGCCTACCAAAATTGGTGCTAGCATAAGGCTGCAACAGGCTAAATCCGTACGGAAGACCTATCTATACTTCGTGATTGCGCCGAGCAAAAGGAGATATCCCCATATTCAGGGCATGGCAAATGAACTCAATTCTGTCCTTGCTGGGGTATTGTTTTGAGACCTTGAAGCCCTTTGTCTCTACCCTACCATTTGGCGAATTCTCATCTGTATAAACGGCTCTCCAATCAGCAGGGCTTTCACTAGGACAATGGGGATGCATTCTCCAGGGAATGGCAGCAAACGCACCGTCGCCAAGTGTGGCATGATCAAGCCCCCGCATGGGGCTGGTCAGCAATTCAGCGTCTTGTGCGGCCAGACCCGCCAAAGAGTCAGCGGAATCAGGTGGTGCGAAAGAGGGCGGGGCATCAGATGAGCTTGCCAGCCCCGTCTCTGGTGTGGCGTTAAAGAGCGGGTTGTCCATGTTCAAAAATGGAACTAATGGCTTGGATGATGAATGGGCAGCGCGCAGTGCAGAGGTCTTCGATGAATACCCATTCCAGTGTGTTGGGGTCTTTGCTGGAGTTGTCAAGCAGACATCTGGCCAGCCTGCAGACTGGAAGAAATCACCAGACAGGCTTTGAATCATGGCCGATCAACACAGCATGTATCGATGGGGGAAGTAAAACATGCACAGGTGTATCATAAACGGGCCACATCGAGCGGGGAACACACAAGGCAATACACAAAGCACACCTTGAGTACTGTCAAGTCTAGGAGTTTTGACTGCCCCTTCTGCAGACTCCACTGCAGCGAGACCTGCCTGTGCCGCCCCGCTGTTGGCCCGCATGGGCGGAATCGAGTGGGATTGGGGGATACAAGATCGTCCGTGCAATGTGATGGACACATTCTCCAGCTGCCCCTGGATGTCTTGAGCACGCCTTCTCAGCATCAACGACAGTGGCTCAGAAAAGTCTGCAAAACATATGTGAGTGTGTTGACTGTCACAATGACCGCCCCGACGGCCCAGCAGAACATGTATGAGAACGATGCCACACCGCGCTTGCAAGTTGATCTATCAGCTGGCTCCTCAGCAGGCATCTCCACAGTGTCCATGCAAGGATCCAGTTGCTCACTGTCACCCAGGCTCTTCATTGCACTCATGAGCTCTCCCCCAATCTTGTTCAGGCGGCTGCACACTTCGTACATGTGGAACCTCATGCTCACGCTTACCCCCTGAAGGTGCTCGTGTAGATTGCTGTTCTCATGCTCATGCTCCTTCACTGCGCATCCAGCAAAAAATCCTGTCTTGCGCAGTCGCGCAATGTCCACTGAGCGACGAGTCACCTCAGATGCAGTTTGGTCGTAGTGCTCACATAACTCCTCTAACGGCGGCTGCATGTAGGCCATATGTCAAATAATTGTGGTAGCATGACACGCATCAGGCAATCCAAGACCACCACAAAGCTTACCTTTGCCCAATTGACAAGAGCGTCAACATTGTCCACACTGTCCCTGCTGCTGTGAATTGATCGCAGGCGCCCGCTCTGCAATCGTGTCTGCAGCTGATGAAAATATGAATAGATTTGCACAAAGGTAGGGGCAATGTTGTTTTGTGTGCAGCTGCGTTCACGGACACGCTCCATCAGCTCCTCCAGGCTCTTGACATTTGCAATGACCTCACTGATGCGAATGTCATCTTCTTCAGATCTGACAGTTGCTGAGGGATTGCTGGTGGTAGCAACATTGTCTGCTGTCGGTTCATGCGCATCTGGCTTCCCCACCTTCAGAGACTGCAGCTCAGCTTGCACATCTGCAAGCTGCTGTCGAACGGCACCAAGCTCTTCGGCAAGTAAGTGAGCGCGATGATCTGCCTCGTTGGCCTTCTTATGCATCATTGCATTCTCCTCTTGCTGCATTGCAGAAGATGTTCTGGTTTGATAACGTATTTGCTGGCCAGGTCATGATGGTAATGCCATGTAAACGAGTCAGATGCCATTGCACCGCCTGTTGCACTGCCTGTACAGTTTGTCGCTGATCAATGAATTCTTCGCTGTAGCGCACCAATTTTCGAATGTCGTCCGCATGCTGCTGCTCTGTTTCTGCTGCATTCTCCAGCTCCACTGCCTTCCATCCTTGAAACTCCTTTTCGATCTGCCGTTTCTGTTTCCACAGGCCCCCCATGACACAGTATGGAACACCACCGGGTGTGATAGCACTGCCAATGCCATTGTCATTGAGGAACTCTGGAAATATGCTGGACCCTACAAGTATAAAAACACGGTCGGCCTCTTGCCTGCTGCTGCCCAGCGATATTAAACCCAGAGATCATCATGGCAAACCGCACCTGGCGTGTCTGCAGAGACAGAGTCAGGTGTCTTGAACGACCCCTTGATGTCTTCCACCATTTTTGCTGTTTGAGGCGTTCCCAGTGACTCAGGCATCCAATTGTCTTGCTGACTTGAATCTTCCCTTGTCTTGACAAACTGGCCCAACCGAATCATGTCTTTCATCATTTCAATGTGATCTATGACTGGAGATTGCGGAGGTGTCATGATTGACGCTGCACACAGCCTGATTGTGTCAACCGCTCAACTGTCACTCGCTAGTGCCACTATGTGACATTCAGGGACCTCATCAGCCGTAGGTACCAACTTAAAACACATATAGAATGACACACACCGGCTGGCTCTGGTGACTGTGTCATAATGGGTGATGGGACCCCATCTTTCAGCTCTGGGCTCACAGCCGAATTGGGATTTGGATTGGCAGGATGATCATGTATGACAGACTCAAGACTGATGGTTAGGTGAGGAGGACTGCAAGCCTCATTGGCCCCTGCCACAGAGAGAGAGTGCGAAGGGGACTCGACTGCGTCGGCAGGTGCAGTGAAATTGCAGACATCTGTTCCAGGCGATTCAGGAATGGACTCCGGCACAGACGATGCACCAGCAGCCTCATCTGGCGATCTTGGCGTGATCTCGCCTATGTTGACTGTGCAGCTGATAGCGGTACTGTCCCGTAGCTCACCGATGGCATTTTGCTGACCCTGGGCGCTGTGCCCAGACTCTGCATACTTTGAGAAGTCCTCCCTTAGCAGAGGTAATGCCAGAGGTGGAACTGCTGCACTGTCACAAGCCTCTGCTCCATCTCTGACGCTCATACTGACTTTGACTTGGCCCGCGTCATCGCCCTGTTCGGTAAGAGTAACCACAACAGGAGAGTATGGCGCACGTGTGGGCGAGGCGACCGAGTGATCAGCTAGCGCAGTGCCGCTTGTGATTGGGGATTGCCCATTGCCAAGGATAATCTTCATGGCTGCTTTGCTGAACAGATCAACAGACTGTTCACTGACAGCACCAGCCGCAGAGCCAGCAGCACTCACTCTCGAACAGCAGATACCATCTGCAATCGGCTCCTGTGCAGCATTGACAGGACTCCGTGCTTGCCCAAGGCTGATGTCGCCGACATCTGACTGATCAGGATAGTTCTCACCAATTTCCGAGTGAACAGTGGAAGGACTGTCATCTGGAGGCGGTGAACTGCTGGCTGAATCAATTGGCGGATTGCCACCCTGCTGGATGTTGTGAAATGCAGCGCAGTTGACAGCTGGAGAACAGTAACGATCTGCTTGAATATTCTTCAACAGCTGACTGAATGGTCGGCTGTCTGGGGTCATTCCGGTGCACATCATCGTCGACGAAACCACATTTATTTGTGGCAGTAAAGGGGAACTGTCTCCCTCAGGACAGGAGCTGGCCTCTGCCTTGCCAGGCAGCGATTCACAAACGAGTTTCTGGCTTGGTTGGTTCAAGAACCTCATAAGCTTTGCGTATGGGGGAGTGCCAATCATGGGATCCTCAGCAGTATCAGACGATGTTGGTGCTGCGCCAGTACTGTTTGTGGGGTGACATCCAGCTACCGTCGGCGGCTCAACACTACCTGGCATCAGGTTGGGAAGGGTGTCCACTTTCTTGTTCGATTGCTGATGGCAGCGCTGAACTGTTGGAGTTGTGCACTCAGTTGGTACTGCCAGGTTGCGCACTGTACGCCGGGAAGGAATGCGTGAAGCATACTGCGTCTTAGGCTGGGACTGGGGATGGGCTGGTGGGCGTGCATGCGACTTGTCTTTTGCCTGTGCCAAGGCGTTCTGTTGCACAGATATAGCCATGCCTGTGTCTGTGCCACTCACCAGTGCCTCATTGGCAACTGGTGTGAGCGCACTGATTGCGGCCCCATCAAACATTCCGCCCATGGCAGGCGGATTCTCAACATTTGCGACCAGCTGAATCACATAGCCCTCAACATTCTTCTGTATGTCGACATTGTGATCAGCAACTTGTGACAACACCAGCTGCGGAGCTGCAGACGCTACTTCAGCCATGCTCCACATGTCCGGATGTGCTCCTATAGCTTTGGGTGTGGCGGCCTCCTGGGAAGAGTGTGAAGCAAACGAAAACGATGTCTTGAAAGCTGGCAACTTCGTGGAGGAGCTTTCAGACTGGAGGTCAAGCCTGCGGCTGCTGGATGGGATCCGAGAGGTTGCACCAAAGCTGCCAGAGAATTTTGACGCAGTGGTCTGAATCGCTGCAATTGGAGTGGCATGGCTCAATGCACATGCCAAAACGGGTTTGGATATTTCTTCAAAGGATGACTTGTGATCTTTGATTCCAGCTGTGGCCTGATTAGCAGCTCCTGCAAGCTTGGGGCTCACAGTGCTTGCCTCCACAGGAGAAGGCCGCGTACTGGTGTACCCTTCAGCTGACGCGTTGAGCTTCGCCTCAGGTGTCAGCAGTGGAGATGAGATGCTATCAGCATTGTCTGTCAGTGACATGTCTAGAAGGCGCTCAACATCGGCTGTGACCCCCGATGATTGGCTTGCCATAGCAGATTCCACCCCACCTTGCGTGTTGGGACCAACAACGGATGCAACTCGTTCATGGCTCTGTGGGCCATCAGTGTGACCTTGAGACTGATCGCGCAGCAGATGATCTATGGTAGGTGCGCCATCCATACCATTGAACAGATCGGTCCTCTGAATTTTCCCCGCCTCTGCTGTTTCAAACAGATCTGCGCTTGCATCAGTCTCATAGTTTTTGTCCTTCACAGGACTTTCGCTCTTGGGCGGCTGTAGCTCTGACAACCTGCAAGCTTCATCATGGTGACACGAGAATCACCTAGTTAACACTGTGGTCGTTGCAGCTTGCTGTAAAGCACGTACACGTGAAATGCACAAGCAGACATCCACACCACGCTGTATTATCTCTGTCATCATCAGCTGCTTTGCCGAGGTTGTTAGATGTATTTGACGCGGCGGTGTCTACGCCAAACGCAGCATTCCAACCTGCGAGAGTCGCCAACGTCACAATCTCAACGCAAAGTCGATCAGTTTGTAACGATTAACACATTGCCGTGTACATTCCGTGTAGAGATTTGGACCTGGATCATCAGGTCCGCTTGCGCCAGAAGTTGACGTTCCTAGTTGCATAGACGATAGTCCGGCCATGCCCGGCACCGAGCACGCGGAGCTGGGCGCTGGTGTATCAACTTCTGGCACAAGAAAGGCTTTGATGCGAGCCATGTATGCTGCTTCGTCTTCGCTGGCTGAAGTATCCCCGTCGCCTCCAGTGAGCGGAACGTCACCATATCCAAACGCAACCCTTGTGCACGGATACATCCCTACCAGTAGGCATGAACGGTTTCAAGAGTACTATGCGCTTCTTTCACGCCTGATTGCTGTCCAAACGCCTTCCGCAGTGTTACAGCTGGAGTGTCAACGGTTGCAATTGCAGCTACATACAGGTGCCTTCGACTGACTGAACACCTTCCCTTGTTGCAGATAGCATCACGCCAGTTTATGAAGGTTCCGTTGGCGTGATCGAGCCACAGCTGGTACACAGGCAAGGAGAGGGCAAGATTGCTGCCCGCGGGACCCGTATGCATGATGCGCGAGTGTTGTGCACATGTTAACAACTGTCTCGCGAGGCCTCGCGATGCAAGATGCAGCCTTGTCTAACTTTGGCGCCCCAATTGGCGCAGAAATTTGACGATCGTAGCTTCAAGGCTATTTTCTGCATCCTTGGTATACAAACAGGCGGTGCAGTCGATCTATATGCCGGTGCAAGTGGGAAAAGCAGATTTGCCTCGAACAAAATTGCAATTTTAATATGCATCATTTGACTATGTGCGGTGTAACTAAAGCCTCGGTAACCGAAGGTTCCCATTGAAATTGGTGTAGAAAATCTTTTTTGGGAAACTCGCGACGGGCTTGTAAGGGCAGACCGGTACGATGCACGATGCTTTAGGATTCGTTTTCCAAGACAGAAATAGGGACGTATCACGTTGGTGTGGGCAGTTTGGGGTTAAAGCCAAGCGCTGCTGCTTGCTAGCAAGCCACAACCATACGTGTAGTGGCTCGACCCGGTCACACTATCACATCCCATAACGCATGCTCGCTGAGCATGTTCTTATTCAGCACTGAGAAGTGCCTTTCCGGAGCTAAGCAGCTCAAGCGGAGAAGCCGTAGTTGGCTGTAGTGAACAAATCTGCATGGTGTATGGTGCCTTCCCTGTCGGTTCACCCTGTTTAAGAACGGGAGCAATGTACTCTAGGGACGCACTCAGCACTGCTGAATGGCTGCTGTGGTGAGCTGCAATCCAAAGCCATCTGGCCAAAGCCATCTGGCCAAAGTGAGGTGCAAGGACAGTGTGCTTGTGCAGCGTAGCTGAACTTGCGACCAGCTCAGCTATCTGTGCCATATGCCAGTCTTTGATGCCAAAACTAGAGCAGCGGCCTAGCAGCACCAAGAGCAGCAAAGCCAAGACATCGCGACTGCATCCGGCCGCAGCAGCCAGTGCACGGAGGGCAGCATGTATCAGTCAGCACCCACAACACAGCCTGAGCTCGCCACAATGAACCAACACAACATCGTTGCAATGTCTGTTTGCATCAGCGGCAGACTCTCACCTGCAACCCGCTTCTCCCGTGCCTCACACACGACAGCCTGCATGACCGGCAAAAGAGACACAACTGCTTGCATAATTGGGCGGTATTCAAGCATCTTCTGGTCCCCCCACTCCTAGAAATTGGCAATGGAACACATACAGGGTCGAAATCAGGGAACGGCATAACACATGGAGACTTGCAATCTCCCATACACATGGAGGCTGATCAGTGCGTAGCCACAGGCTTAGAGTCGCGATCACAGCATAGCTGTGGGGTTTGTGCGGTCATGAATTTGCAACAAGGCTGTGCGTGATCGAATCATAATTTTTGCGGTATTCACCTGCACCTTGTATCGGAGACGTTCGTGTATAAGGTGGTAGGACAACACAGTGTAGGCACGGAGATGAACATGCAGCCCGGGGCTTGGGGCGCAATCAAATGTGGCAAGCTGCCATAAACGGGCTCCAGAATATACACAACATGGCCCGGGCGCCACAAGCATGACCTGCGATTGTGACAATCCATGGGCATGGACTGACAGGCCGCTGGGCTCGAACGTGACCCACACAGCACATACAAGGATTACATGTCGACACCATGGCCATGATGAGAGAAAGGGTATGCCATGCTGGCGCCCTTTGATGCTTGAGAGCATGAGAGTAATAACCTGAACAAGGACCTCCCGATTCTGCCGTGCAGTGCTGCAGCAGCAGATATCAGTGTGTGCAACGAGATACATCACCAGCGCCCTCCCTTAGTATAGATGCCATTGGGTGGCACATATGCCATCGCACACGTTCTCCTTCAAACATCGCACCTTGATGTGCCAGTACGCGTGTTGACGTCAGAAACAGTGTGCCGCTTTGGTGTCACTCATACTGCCAGCTGCAGGGCCACTGCTCATGCATATTGATTGTAACACACATGCACTGGATCGTTCCTGTTGACTGGACCCACAGTAATATTGGAGCTGTGTCTACTGGCTGTATTGTCTTGGGTGAATTCGTGTGTGTCGTGTGCAGGGCTGGGGTGCAAAGCATGCTGCGGCTGTGATGCTAGAGCTTTTTTGCTGTGCATTCCAGTGCTGCCCTTGCCTTTGGACCACCTTTCTTAGCCAGGATTAAAGCAGCCCTGTGAAATGTAGGCACGTCTACTCAATAATCACTTCAGGATTCATGAAACGCCCGAATGGGCATTCCCTGCCGTCTCCACCTGATGCAGCTTCAACATGCATTGTCGTTGTTACAAGTTATGCAAGTACACTGTCAAAAAACCTTTGGCAGACACTGTTCATAGTGGACCTTCCGCATACAGTGAAACCTGAGGCATCGTGGTCATGAAAGCTAACATCTGAATACATGCTGCTTGCCAGAGCTCTGTCTGCATCACACGTAACACACACATCCACATCGTTCGTGAGGTTGAGCAAGGGTGCACTGTTGCATCTTAAGGATCTGGCTGATGTGGCTGTCGAGTGTGGTATGCAGGACAGGGCGAGTTACATCACCAATGTAAAAAGAGAACTGAATGTAGGATTGTGTAGAGGCAGCGCGCTGTTGTTCAGGATGGGCTTGCACATCATGACTGGTGTATCTGGAGAGGCAGCCGTGGCGGGCAGAGTCTACCCGGTTGCTGAGGTGTGAGGTAGTGCGTCGGATGTGCTACTGGCATGACTAGCGCATGGCAACGCTCTGTAACACACATCCATAGTTTAGCTTGCCTCTGTGCTGAGAAAGGACCAAAAACATGTACATGCTACATCGATTACATAGTCGATCACTATGTCAAATCTTCTTGAGCGCGCGGTCTGCTTGTCCTGAAGTGTACAGGCACAAGACATGCTCATGCATGGTCCATCATGCAGCATGCTGTCACCTGCACCCACGTCAAGGCCAGGCATGAGCAAGTGCTGAATCATGTGCCCACCAGGTCTCCACACCGCCATCGACATCCTGCTGTGGCCAATATGCTCACACACTCATGCACAACCGGACAACACCCGGGTTGAGATGCCGTTTGGACAAATCTGTGATCACGTGACACAAGCCAGCTGCCTGATCTGCCCCGAGGTTGCCAACATGGGGGCCTGGTAGGGAAATTGTTCACCCGGTGCTACAGGTCAAGCGAACCGTGCTGGAACTCCACCCCGGCCTTGTGCAGTCCACACGCATCGGCTACATGCCAGCCACGGAAGCCTCCGGCGTACATTCCCTCAGGCACGGCCCCGTTGAGTAAGTCCTGGATGTACCCTGTTGTGATCTTGCCCTGGCCGACGGCAATGACGGCGCCAACTATGTGGCGCACCATTTTGTGGAGGAAGCCGCTCCCTCGAACCTGCGGTCCACTCATGTTTCAGCATCACGGAGCCGGAAACGCAACAGGCTGACCGGTTATCATGCTGGCAGTGCAGTGGGGCAACACTATTATGCCGAACCTCTACACGGAATGTTGAGCAGATCCAGCATGCTTGTTCAACATTGTTGATCTACCCATTGCTGACAGTGAGGCGGATAGCAACCAGCGCCTGGGATGGTCTCGGCCGCTTAAGAATCTGAGTGTGCAGTTAGAAGCGAGAATCAGACCTCAAACCGTGCCTCGCAAGGCCCCACCATCACCAGCTGTGCCTTGCTGATAGTGCGAACTGTGCTGGCACCATCATGCGTGAAGTTTGAGAATGCCTCAAAATCATGGGTGCCCACCATACACTCCAGCGTCTCGATCATGGCGGACATATCAAGATCCCCAAACACAAATGCCATGTGGCGCCGCTTGATTGGGTCATACACATTGCCCCATGAAAGGCGGTACCAGTACTCTCGCCAGGTGGCATGCAGGCGAACTGAGAAGCTGGTGGGAGCTTGCTGCAGCTGGTGCACACGTATGTCTGGAGGCAGCACACGGTTTAGGCGGCTCGGTGTTGCATCAGGAGCGGTGATCTCGTGGTCGAGATAAAACTGCACGTGCTGCTGCATGGCATGGACTCCTGTGTCTGTCCTGCCGGATGCCTGCAACAGCAACACAGCAGTTCCGACAAGCACGCGACAACTTTGACATAATCCGCGATACAGCATGCAGCAGCAAGGTGTGGCATGTCTCTCTGCTGATCTATGAGCAGGGGCCACACGATTCACATGCACTGTCTTCATCATAGTGTGCATGGAGCATGTGGGCTACGTCCCGGGCCTTGCGCAAGACAGCTCACTGAGTGACCACGTGCGCCGCCGTCTGGGGCGCACATTCATGTTGAGCGACGCGGGCTCAACTTGGAAGATTGTGCATAACATGCGTTGGAGCTCCCTCGCGACGGTCCGTCTGCCGCACTGTATTTGGTATCCGTAGAAATCTGTGCCATCATATGACACTGTCATCAAGTAGCAGAATCTGTTTGCATTTGCTTCCCATGGTCGTTCATGCTCTCCAACTGGTGCTTGCACTTCTTTGCCATCTTGTAGGGCATCAAGCGAGGCAGACTGGTGCTTTGCCAGCTTGTCTGGTGCAGGTGGGGGATGTGATGACGCATGCACATGCGCATCAGATGTCCGCACACTGATCAGGCAGCGCAGAGCATGCATAATACCAGTTACAACTCTTTCTGGCCTTTTCCCCCTTGCTTCGCCCGTGTTGGTGAGCGTGGTAGGGTTGACGAGGGTGGAATGCTGGCCAGGGTGAGACATAGCGTGCCCGACATGGTGAGCAGCACTCCAACCCACCACGTCCACTTTAGAGTGCCATTGAAGTATAGTTGGCTGATGGCACCTGTGACAAGGACATTGCTTGCGGTTGAGACGGATGTCACGAGAACCGACGAAAGCTGTGCCAATGACTTTGTGTACAGGGTCATCATGCCTGCACCGGCGATGAGAGATCGGCAAATTGACAGTTTTGCATTGACCCGGTACACTATTGTATGTGAGCATGTGGATATGCGTACCTGCGTTGCAGATGCCGACGGACAGATACAACGCGGCCTTGCCCACAATGTGGCTGCACAGGCCTGCCCATTTCGCAATCCCGCCACTTAAACCACCCAAGGCACCAGAAAGTGCAGAAACGACAACATACGTATATGATGAGTCTGTTATTGTCATTGAAACCTTAGCGGCATTGAAAATGCCGTATCTTCCTCGAACTCATTATCTGACTGCGCAAACGGTGTGCACAGCTGACCGACCATAAATCGAATTTGCGCCAGATGAAGCCTGAACTCCGCCAGATCTTGTCCTGTTAGAATAGCTCCATGGACCGCCTCCTGGCTAGGCCCAAGAGACGCAGCATGGGCGCACTAATCAGCTGGCTGGCGATGTAGCTACAGGTGATTAGCGTGTACCAGGCAGCAGTTTCCATTTGATACACATGTCGTGGCATGCACTTCATCCCTTTAAATCACTCGCAATCTATTAGCGTGCAATCGTTCGTGCGACGATCTTTGGCACCACGCGCATCATTTCCATTCCTCCAGCTCTGTTCGAACATGGAGTTAAGCGATTTCAGGCTTCGGCGCATTCTGAAAGGCCACAGCGAGGATGTATGCTTCGTGATTACCTTGAGATTTCTGTACAGCATCGTGAGGTTGATGATCGCCCAGGTTTCCTGCAGGTACGGGCTCTAGCAGTGGTCCGAGATCAGCACACGATTATTTTCACAGCGTCACGAGACAAAACTATCAAAGTTTGGGAAGATGACGGTATGTCAATCGAAGAGAAATCGACCTTGGTGTGTTCTGAAAATGGCACCAGATTTGGGTTGGCCTCTCATGACACTGTAAACGAGCATACCACTCGTACACGAACATCCGGGACTGATCTTGCAGATAGCGCATTCCGGCTTCGTCGTATCTGTCGCTGCGGTCACACCAGGAACGAGTCCAATTGTGCCTGGTGTGGCAGTTGTGTCCGGTAGTCAAGACACCACGGTCAACGTATGGGATGTACAAGAGTGTGCAAGTGTACAGCAGCTCAAAGGTCACGAGCTTCAGGTGAATGCTGTGGGTATCCTACCTGGTGGAGAAATTGTCTCCGGCGGAATGGACGGGCTTCTTAAAATGTGGAAGGGCGGCAAGGCTGTGTTCTCGCAGAAGGAGCACAGCGCGCCAATCCTCTGCATCTGTGTACTCGCAAGTGGCGAATTTCTGACAGGTCTGTGTTGAAGTGCCGCGAGCTTGCTACACTTGCCCGAGTCTCAACGTGACTACAGAAGCTTGACTAGCCTCAGCTGCAGGCTCTGGAGACAAGAGTATCAAGAAATGGTCAGGAAACGTGGTTGACAGAACGTACACTGGCCACACTGATTCAGTGCGAGGTCTTTGTGAAGTGCCAGGGATGGGTTTCGTGTCAGCCTCGCATGACTCGACTCTGCGCCTGTGGGGGCCGTCAGGGGAGTGTATGACCGTGTTTGTGGGACACACATCACTTGTGTATGCATGCGCTGCATCATCTTCCTGTATTGCCTCAGGTGCGCCTTTGTCTACGTCGCGCTACGAAAACATGGTCTCCTTGTTGCAACGCGGCAATGAGAACAGACTGCGTGCTTCAGGATCGTGTCTCTTATCATGAACATGATGTCTGCGCATCAGAGTACAGACATTAAGTACAGCCTGATGTATGTTCAAGTGGCAAGAAGTGCATCAGACATAGCTTGCATGTGCCACTGCAGTGCAGATCTGTACTGCCCGCTACCTCTGCAGGCTCTGAAGACCAAACGATGAAGATCTGGAGTATGGCAGGTGAATGCCGGCAGACCATATCCTTTGCGGGATGCATCTGGAGTGTTGCGTTCCTGCCATCTGGTGATGCAGTCGCCGGGGCGTCGGACTCAAAAGCATATGTGTTCTCGTCCGATGAGATTAGGCAAGCCCCTGCAGACATGCACGTAGCCTTTGAAGCTGAAGTCGCTGCATATGCTGCTGAGAATGCATCCACGAAAGGATCAGGTGCGACATGCTCAAAACTGTAGTGAATGTCGTACCACGACTTCCATAGCGTGTGGGTCTAGCGCTTGTGGGCAGTCGCCGTTCAGGGTTTGTTTCTGCAGCGGGAATTCCTGAGGATCAGATCAAGCCTCCGAGCGCTCTGCTTGCACCAGGGCCTGAAAACAATGCAAACATGATTGTTAGGGAGAACGACGGCAAGCTCATGGCATACGTGTGGTCTGCCGACGACATGAAGTGGAGTGTTTTGGGAGAGGTGATGGAGCGTCCAGAAGACACAATGAACGTCCCGAAAAAGGCATGTGCATGCGCCCCGAATGCCCTCGGTTCTCGATGTCGGCTGTCGGCGGTCAAACGGCATGCCAGCTTATGTGGTGTGTGATTCAACGCGGTGACAGCGAACTGGGCCTGGCACTGCTTCTGTTGGGTTTCATGTGTAAGGGGTGCATGCCATGAAGTATCCACTGGTGCACAGTCTGTGCGCATGTGTGCAGTGGCATGATGGTAAGGAGTGGGATTATGTGTTTGACGTGGATGTCAGCGAGGGCGCTCCGCCCCTGAAGCTGCCTATGGACAAGGGCGAAGATCCGTATGATGTCGCGGAGCGCTTCCTCATGCGCCACGGACTGCCGGAGTCATACCTCGAGCAGGTCGCCGCCTTCATCGTTGAGAACACTGCTGGAGAATGTGCGGGGCTAAGCTCTACCAGGTCCTTGCACCAACTTGATTGCACATTCATGGCCAGTGCGGCAGCATAATGCACATCTGTATGGCATCATGTGACAAGATGAGCACATCAGCACTTAACATATCTGTAGCCATATCTGAGATATAATCAGCTGTTTTCCGTCACGAATGTGACAACGCACCTTATCTTTGTAGCTTCTGCACAGCCGATGACTGTAGCGGATCCGTTGACTGGGGCAGGCGCTTACGTGCCCTCTGCAGACAGCTCGGGGCATGTCAGCCAGTCAGCCAACCCTGACCCTTTCACGGGTGGAGGGGCATATGTCCCTGATGAACCTGGTGGTGGGACGGCTACGCCCACTGCGCCCATGCCACCAGGGCTGACATTCACACCACACAAGCACTATCAAGGCTTTGAGGCTGTGCCAGATGGCGACAAGGTAGCTGCAAAGATCCGAGAGCTGGCTGCTGATGTGAAGGGGGCGAATGCATTATCACCAGATGAGGTTGCGCCTGGTGGGCCTGTTGATGAAATTGTGACGGTGTGGAGTGCGCTTTGCAGCCTTGATAACATGGCTCATTATCCTGCCAGCAGCTGTAAGGGAGTGTGTGCATTGACAGCACGTCAACTTGCAGATCGCGACAGCTGGGTCGGGCTCTCTGGCCCAAGTCATTGAGACGCTAGGCAAGCTTGCCAAGTGGCCTGGCGAACAGCTGTTCCCAGTGCTAGACATCTTCCGTTTGTTGGTTCTCAGTGCTGGGACAGCCCGGCTGCTGGCAGCAGATGCTGGTCCACTTGACCCATCAAACGACGGCTTGGGTGGTATGATTGCCCGAGGGGTGTCTGCTGAAGCTGTCGCCAGCCGCATGGTAGCGGTGAGGCTAGGCTGTAATTGCTTCTTGAATGCTGCCCTGCGAGATTGGATCCTGTCGCACTCGCAGAAGTTGTTGTATGGCTTGGCTGGAGTCTCAGGGACAAACAGCAAGCCATTCCGGGTTGCATATTCAACGGCGCTACTGAATTTGAGTGTGGCGATCCACGTGCGTGACTGCCGTGAACCCGACGGGCTCAGGGTGCAAATTTTGTCTCAGCTGCATCAGGTGTGGGTCTGCATATGATGAATTTGGCTGTGGTGTGGCTGCGCAGTGCAGGAGCCACTGGCGATCATACCGCTGAGGCAGGGCCTAACTTACAGCCAGTTATTCCATGCAGTTGATGACTACAACGCCCAACACCGAGCACGATGCCCTGTTCAGAGAAGTGTTGACAGTAGCAACGGTCGCAGTAGGAGATAGGGAAGCCATTCAAATGGGGGTCAGCCTGGGGTTGCCTGAGGTGCTGAAAGGACTGCTCGGCAATAACGAGCAGAATGACAAATTGAAAGCAGCAATTGCGGATGCTCTAGCAGTCTTGAGATGTTGACTTCGATATCATGATCTTCATGCGGACGATTTTCATTTGTTCGATCTGGAAAAGAACAGTGAAATATCTTTACAATATTGGATCTCAACATACGGCCGGAACGTCAATGAGCTGGCTTGAAAATGCGCAAATGGGTCCACGTCCGTCGTTCAGATGGCTAGCACGCCAAGGTAATGGCCTTGCATGGTTGCGACCCCGCCCTGCAAAACACCATATGTTGAGGGCTAACTCCATTGATCAGTGCGTGGAACACACCAAAAGGGCAACGTCATACCAGCTTCTCTGGTTGAAGCTGAATGTTTGCAATCCGTATCCTAACGTGGGAGTGCTCCTTGATCTCCACGCTATCCTTTTCTCCTTCTGACACCCACAGGTCATGGCCATTGATATTGCGCAAGACAAAGTCCTCTGGCATGTTCTGCACCTTCCAATAAAATTATACAGGCTTGCCATGCAAGTCAGCGCGACAAAGGAGTGCATATTATAGCACCATTCTGGACTCAAGTTGTAACTACATGCAGTGGCAGGTGACAACAGCACACGGACGGACCACGTGCAAATGTCGTTGACCCACCTTTTCTGAGACAAAAATTCGAAAAGGACCAACACGACATCGAATACCGTAGCACGTTGTCTGTTCCACCTCGGCATCTACGACTTCATCAGGCCACAGGCGTATGGAGATGCACTGGTACTGCACATTGAAGGTGGCCAGGCCTGACCCATCCGATCTGATCAAGCCCTGCACACGTCCGCTCTCTAAATTCAGCGTGGAAGATTTGCGGACCGTTCACTAGATTACAGTTCATCAGAGCATCATACCTTGCCCAGGATTGTAACGTGTTTAACTGCCAGAATGTATCCAACTGATGCATCGACTGTCCCGGAAACCTACAGAGATCACGCATTCAAAACTGGTGTGCGAGTTCGGAAGCTGTCACAATCAGGGCGTAACACAGTATGCTGACCTCAGTTGCCACTTTCTGCTTGATGCTGTCCTCCAGCCTGGGGCCAAACATTTTGGGCTCGACATCAACTTGTCTTGTCAAGTCTACCAAGTAGAACATGCTTTTCGTGGCTAGCAGACGACGTCGATTTGGCGAAGGCGCTGCACAGGGGATGACCCCAGTCGTGGTGCTATTCACACAGGTCACGCGGACTGCTGCGCTCGATCTACTCTACATGCGGGGAACAATACGATTGGGGCTCATAGGGCAGCTCGCTCAGCATTGTGTTTAATGTGTGCGTGTTAGCTGCTCATCATGCCGACAACGCTTGCCGAGGCTGCACAAGCCGGCAGCACGCATGCCATTTCGTGGGCAAATTAGATCCTCGTCTGCATTAAGGCCAGAGTGAGTTTGAGAACATGACTGCAGAGCAACCATTTTCTAGATGATATTTCATATCTCAGACAGAGCCGCGACGAAGGAATGCGGTGTCGCGCGCGGAGCTCCGCTGAGCGATTTGCATGTCTATAGGTGACAGCCCACGCACATGCCAGCCTTGGGCAAGAGGAGGCCAAGCCACAGCTTTCTGGAGGGCATCTCTTCCGACGTGTTGCACGCCGATAGAGAAGTGTAGACAGTTACATGTCACGAATTGCACCCAGTTGTGTTTTGCATGATACAGTGCACAAGCTGCCGAGACACGTTCAGAAATCGAAGCGCTTGCCCTATACCGCTGAACGCACGCCGATTATCGATGCAGCGGTCAGCTTGTCGCGGGCTCTTGCGTTGCCTGCTCCATGCCCAAAAATTTTCAAGCTTCGCAGCTACGGCAGCCGGGGGGAACGCGGAACACTTGCCCGTGCGTGGGTGTGGGAGCAGCAATAGCCCACCGTCGCGGCTCAGCACATCCCGACTATCACTGCACAGCGCAGCTTTCTGCTTGCATAAGTCGGATGTACCTGATGATGCTCCAAAGTGCGAATCACCGTGTACGTGACCTTGCAAACTGATTGGAGACCATCAGTCACTGCCGTGGTATGAACTGTGGAGCATCCAGCACTCCATAAGAGCTCCATGTATACCTTCTGCAGGATATCGGTGACATTCGTAGATCGTGATGGTACGAAGTATGACGTTCAGGCCAGCGTGGGGGAGAACATGTTGAGTGTTGCTCACAGGGAGGAAATAGACTTGGAAGGGGCCTGCGAGGGCTCCCTCGCCTGCTCCACCTGTCACGTTGTCATCGAAGACAAGGACGTATTTGATAAGATTCCAGAAGCAGATGATGATGAGAATGACATGCTGGATCTTGCGTTCGGGCTGACAGAAACGTGCGAACTGGCATTACTTGCAACACACCAACTCGCAATTAATAGGATCGCTGCATTGACAAAGTGAAGCGAACGGCAAAATTTTCAAAGTGTGAGAACCCTACGATTGCAGGTCTCGCCTGGGATGCCAAGTCATTGCTCAACCAGAGTTGGATGGCATGGTAATGAGGATACCTGATGCCACAAGGAATTTTGCTGTGGACGGCCATCGCCCTAAGCCACACTGATCGCGTGAACTTGAATGATTCAAGGCTATGCCGAAAAAGGAGAGGTAGCAGCTCTGGTTTAAGTGTGACTTATTCATGTATGTGCCGATCATGAATCAGAGCTGCCACAGCCATCCATGCGCGAATTACAAAGCATAATCGGGTTGCAATCGCATCAAGTATGGACTTTCGATCAGCACTGACTTTACCAGAGATGATCACTGCCAACGCAAGTCGTGCTCAAGCCTGCTGAAGTGAGTTTCTCACCGGGCATGCCGTTTCCAAAGCACGCAGGTACTGGTGACATGCTTCGCTGCTTCTGACAGTCCGTTTTGTCGTGATCTGTGCAACAGCGTCAGCATTCGAATCGACTGCATCAGCTTCCACACATATCTCAAGATAGTGGTCGGTGCTGCAGTCATCAGATCCTGCATGCCAGGCGTCCGACCCCTATGGTGGGCGCACCCACCCTGTCTAGCTCACGTTGAGCATGCCCATGCTGGAACCTGCTCCAGGCTGCACGCTGCTGCACTCAAACTCGCTTTATGCGAGCCACCTGGCCGCAGCCAGCGCGGATGCAGGCACGCGATGCATTCCGCGTGACTGCCTTGCCCACAAACGGCTTGCGAAGCTGTGCGGCCGCCTGGGTGTGCTTTGGCAGCGCAGCCGGGCGGGTGCATGGCCCCGACCCCAGAGAAGCAGACGCCGTAACTGCACACAGCGTGCCTCCTCAGGTGCCATGCGAAGCACATAGCTTCAATACACTAGCAAGCCATGCTGAAGCACGTCCGCAGTGTAGGACACTCACTGTGTATGATACAACCTGTTGTTCAGACCACAGCAATGCGAGGCCAACTGCCTCACATTTCAGCGACATGCTTTTTATGCACGTGCTGCGTTTCGTGGAGCAGGCTGTCACACTTTGGCTTTTTGTGTGCGTGCATGCATTGACACAGATCGGCGCTCAAAAGTGCAGTTACTGCGCTGTCCCACAGGCAGGACCGCACCAGCACCGTCGGACTTGCCGCAGTGCGCGATGATGACGTCAAAGGCAGTGTCCCCGCTGGAGGAGCCCACCGCCTCCATTGCCTTGACAACCTGGAACCCGTCGATCACCTGCATGCACAGTGACCCGTGCAGCCCGGGCCCCCTATGCATCGCTGCCCAGGCCCGATCTGCGCACACGCACAACTTCACTGCCCCAAGCCTTCCTCACCCCTTCCCTCTGCCAGTGCGGGCGAGAGCAGGGAACTTGCTGAGACGAAGGCGCTGCAGCTACGCATGCACCACAAGCAAGTACTCCCTCGAATTGCTGGCCCACTTGTGCATATGGGGCACCTTGAGTCGCGTGCTGCATGAATTGGCATAGCAGGCAGCAGGCTGGCATAGCAGGCAGCAGGCTGGCACAGCAGGCAGCAGGCTGGCATAGCAGGCAGCAGGCTGGCGCACCTGCCCGAAGACCACGTGGCGGTTGTCCAGCCATGGCGTCTGCACCGTGCACAGGAAGAACTGCGAACCGTTGGTGTTTGGCCCCGCATTGGCCATGCTGAGCACGCCCTGCACGCAGCACGCCCAGCGCATCTAGACATGTGATGCATTACAGAATTGGGGCATGTGCATGATGAGTGTGGCTGAAACGCACTGGCCCAAGGTGGCTGAGTTGGAAGTTCTCATCTGGGAACTTGTTGCCATAGATGCTGCGGCCACCTGCAGCCACAGAACGATCACATCGCACAGCATGCAAGGTGGCTGTAAGGACACTGCCAGGAGCACAGCCCATGCGCCGATTAGGCCACCGGATATGTTGCCACAAGTGCAGGCCGCACGCATCAGCTTGTGGGCAGTGATCAATGGGCAGGGGTGACTGAGGGCCGCACCTGTGCCATTGTCATTCGTGAAGTCACCACCCTGTACAAATGTTCACTTCTGTGAATTTCTCTGCCACCACTATGCTAATGTATGTGGGCCAGATCTCCAGGCTGGTGCTTGCACAGCAGCTGTCTTTGCAACACGAGGCAAGCGTGGCCCAGTGTTCAGCTGGTCGTGAGGATGCAAGCCACACCTGGCACATGAAGTTGGGAATGATGCGGTGGAAACGGGACAAGGCAAAGCCGCTGCCAGGGTCTGCCTGAGCTAGCTGCAGGAAGTTCTCAGCCGTTTTGGGCGTCACGTCTGCCTTCAGCTCCATAGTGATCCGACCCAGAGGGACAGCGTCTACAGTCAGCTCCAAGTGGTTGTTAGGTGTGCTGCAAACTAGGGGAGTGTGACTGCATAATTCGGAGCTCTGAGTAGACATGGTTCATAAGGTTGAATCAGGAGGCCTCCACACCTGCATATCGGCCCAGCTGGACCTCAAAGTATATCACAGGATTCTCCTGCATCAAATCGGCCACCTCAGTAGGCAGTGCGTGAATCGCACGCGCAACTGCCGCGCGGGATCTGGCAATGGCACTGTTGATCAAGGTAGCATATCCCTGCATCGCTGCGGAAACGGCCCCAACACAGACGCATTAACATATGTTCAGCATCAAAGCATGGCCCGATACTGGCGCGGTAAAAATCCAGCAGATGGCTGTGCGACGGGCGCTTGCGGAGAGGCGCACAGGGTTGGGGGGGCCGAGTGGGGGGTTGTAGTTCACCGGAGTCGATGCGACGGCAACGATGTCTTCTTTAGAGACTTTGGCACCCATACTGAGACGATTTCCAATCGAAAATTTGCGAGGATACAGTGCTGCGGGGCCTCAGCGCTAATTATAAGGATCGCTTGCAGGATGTCGACGTGATTTGTCCCGAACAACGGAAACTGGTACTGTAGTCTTGTGGCTCATGTCATAAACTGGAACAGTCTTGATCCAGACGCGACGGCTGTCACGGGATGTAAGAGCGCTCATGACCATGGAACGGAAGCGGTACATGCATGCCCGGAGCGGTGACGAGGCCTTGCAAGGCTTGACTAGCGCAGGCCCGGCCTGCGCCTGAAGCTAGACAGAATATGCAAACACATGCCCGAGATACATACTCATACCCACCTTATAAACGCATCCATGCCGTGCTGTGTCCTGATCCGCTTGTACTGGTAGCGCTCGTTCCGTGTTCAAGTGCGAACATGCAGTGATTACATGAAGACAAGCACCCGCCGGTTGCCTAGACGCGTCATCGCACGCTAGCATGTTTTCCACACGATTCCTGCGAGGGGGCTTGAAGACATCCGTGGTGCATGTGTATTGCTCAGACAGCCAAGGCAGCAGAGATTTTAGATTTCACTGGCTGGAGAATGAAGACTCCGAAGACATCGCGCAGCGCTTTGAGGCACAGCTTAATCAGGAGCTTGCTGAATGGGGCAGGGAGTCTCCAGGATCCGGGGACGTGCCCGCCGCTGCAGTGCTGCCTGCACCCATTCCCGCGAACGCCCGCGTGCCCGTGACCACCTCGCTACACATCGAGAAGACCAGCAACGACTCTGCTGATCATGAAGTTGTCCTGCACATCGTGGGCATTCTGCGTGCGCACGAGCTGCAGGAGCTCCTGTTCAAGGAGCAGTGCAAGTACCTAGAGCGTTCCACAGGCGCACACCAGCTGGAAAAGTTGACCGTGCTCGACGTAACAAGCTGTGGACTCACCGAAGTCCCCGAGCCAATCTCAGCTCTGCACAGCCTGAAGACGCTCGTGCTGAGCAAGAACAAACTCACAAGCCTGCCACACTTCATTGGCACACTGCAGCAGCTGGTCATCCTGAACGTAGACGACAATGCGCTCACCTCGCTCCCAGGCGTGGCCCCCACAACCACACCCCTGTGCCACACGACAGCATCCCACCTCACACCCTGCAACCCGCTGTACCAGAATCCTGTCCCGCCATGCATTCCGACCACTTACTGTAGTTTCTGGTACTTGTTGTAGTGCACCACGCCCCATACCCACCTTGCAGCATCCGTACAGGTACTATCCTGCTGTGCCCTAACTGCTGCTAGCCCCTCCTCTTGCGCTTGAACATAGACCTGGCCAAAGTGTAGCGGCTGCCGTGAGCCTACACCGCGTCTCATGCATGGACCGCAACCCGCAATAACGCCACCTCCGGCGACACACGCCTCCTCCACAGCCACACAATCGCAACCATGTCTGAACCCACAAGCACTGCACGCACGCCCCCCACGCGGCCTCAGACCAACCCCTTCCGCCTGCAGACTCCTTGAAGAGCCTGACCAGCCTGCACACGCTGTCCCTCTCCAGCAACGCACTCGCCGCGCCCATCATCGACCTCTCCGCGCTGCAGCACCTCGCGGTGCTGCACCTGGGCGGCAACCCCCTCACCTATGTGCCGGAGCTCAGCCAGGCCTCCGCGCTGCACGTCGTCTCGCTCGCCTCCCTCCACATCTCAGCCGACGCCTCCTTCTCTGCATGGACCGTGCAGGTGCTCAAGCCGCCGCCACGTGTCAGCATGCGCTCCCGCAGCACCCCCGTCGACGCTGCCCTCAAGCTGCTCCTCTCCCGCTCCTCCCTGCAGCACCCCCTCATCGCAGGGGGCCTCGCGGAGATGGCGCGCGACACCGAGCACCGCACCGCCATGCTGCGTGCTGAGCGGCTGCTGCCGCAGCTCGTGCATGCAATGCTCGCAGAGCACAGCGTTGTGGCGGTGCAGTCGTGCGAGGCGCTGGCGCGGCTTGCGCAAGAGCCAGGCGTCGCAGCGACGCTGGCGGCGGCGGCGACGCTCACGTCTGCGCACGAGCTCATGGCTGCACCCATGCCGCGGCTCCAGGTCGCAGGCCTCAAGGCGCGCTTGCAATCCGCTCTATGCTGATGTCCATGCAGCAAGCATCGCGGGCACAAAGCGGCAGCTGCCTTTTGATGCCTGACGTGCTCCTTGATGTGAACATTTTGCTGCCTGTAGCGTGCCAGTCTGGGCAGGGTCCACCAATGCCAGCACGTGTGTCAGAACCAGGCTATCTATGTGTTCATACTGACTGAGCTTGCATCACTGACACGTGGTGGCGCGAGTTGGGCGGTCAGACATAGCCCCTTACAGTGCGAGCGAGGGGCTGCTGCCGCTGACGTACATGCATGCTCATCAGGGTGGCACACAGCAGCAGTGCAAGCATTGCACACCCGTGCTGTGCAGGTCCTGGCGGCGATGGCGGTTGCGAGCGAGGCCGTCGCGGAGCAGGCCCTCACGCCCGCCCTCATCCAGGAGCTGCTTGCGATTGCGCAAGGCACGTGCGCTGAGGCGCGCTGTGCCGCGCTCATGGCGCTCTCCAGCCTGGCCTTTCCTCTGGGTAACAAAGAGACGCTCCTGCAGTCCGCCGCGCTGGTGGACGCTGTGGAGTCGATGGCTGCCGCGGACAGCGGTGCAAGCCACCAGGCGTGTTCCGCTGCCCACACTCTTGTTGAACCAAAATTGTCGTGAAGCGGTGTGTGGTGGAGGTGGTAGCGAGCTTGTGTGTGCAGGTGAGGGCGGCCGCGGTGCGTGTGCTGGCCGTGCTGGGCCAGAACGACAAGGTTGACCGCGCGGTGGGCAAGCGGCCGCTGCGCGGCCGCGGGCTGCGCGTGCTGGTGCTGGACGGCGGCGGCATGAAGGGCATGGCGGAGGTCACGCTGCTGCGCGAGCTCGAGCGCCGCACTGGCGCCTCCATCCGCGACCTCTTTGACGTGCGCGCCCGCCAGCATGCAGCGTCCAGCACGGCTGCTGCTGTCATGATGCGTGCGACACACTGCGGGGAGTTTCTCCTGGCAACCGCCACGTGTCCCGTGCAGCGTGCTGTGCGTGCTGTTTTAGCTCCACAGCGGAGCATGCGAAGCCGTGTTGCTGATGCAATGTATATGCCGGTGAAGGGGCGGGGATGTGTGCAGGTGATTGGTGGGACATCAACAGGGTGCATGATCGCGATGGGCGTGGGGGTCATGCGGTTCACGCTGGATGACATGGAGGAGGTATATATGGACCTAGGGTCGCGCGTGTTTGACTCGGGCGGCGCTGCGGCGTCGGCGTCAGCCGTCGACAAGTCCCCTGCGGACGACCCCGTGTCGCCCCGCGGCGTGAAGCAGACCGCAGTGTCCGGGCAGAGCTGGAGCGAGATGCTTACACGAATGTACCGCAGCGGGGAGCAGGGCGTGCGTGTCGCGATGTGGGGTGCCAAGCACAACACCTCCCTCTTTGAGGAGCTGCTCGAGGCACGCACCGACCCGCGCACGCTCGGCTGCGCCGGCGATCTCACCCTCGACGCAGCGTGGCTAGGGGGCCCGCGCGTGTTTGGCTGCGCAACGCACGCGAGCGTCAGCCCGGCGCGGCCGTACGTCTTCCGCACATACGAGTTCCCACCGGACTCGGACGCGCAGCGCCGTGCGGAGCGACTCGCACTTCATGAGGGCACGAGCCGGCACCGCATCTGGCAGGCCATCCGCGCGTCGTCCGCGGCGCCTTACTACCTGGACGACTTTGCAATCGGGGACCTACGCTTTTGCGATGGCGCGGTGACGGTGAACAACCCGGCCGTGATCGCGGTGCAGGAGGCGCGCATGCTGTACCCGGACACCCCGATCGACTGCGTGCTGTCCCTGGGGGTCGGCCGGGCACCGCCTGCACCGCGCCCGCGCGCCATGCACTCGTACCTGGACGTCGGCACCGCCGTCATTGAGAGCGCGTGCAGCGTGGACCGAGTGCATGAGGCGCTGGCTAGCATGCTTGACATGAGCGGCTGCGTGTATGAGCGGTGCGCTGCTGCGGCAGGAGGCACCAAGGACTAACGTGTTCTGCTTGCTGGGTCAGACACTATGCGAGCCTGAACTATCATTCAGCGGCCGCGACACTCCGCACCCGTAGTTCAGGTTACAAACCTCAGTTGCCTTGACAAGAAACTAGGTCTGTTTGTGTGCCAGTAGTGCAACCGCTTTGTCTTGGCTCGCTCAGCTGCTTCCAGTGCCGCATGCAGGATGTGCCCAGAGGACCAGCGGTGCGAGGTGGCTCTGGACTGCACCGACCGCAAGACCATCCAGAGCCTCGTGGATGCTGCCACGCAGTACATACAAGAGAACGGCGACCAGTTCGAGCGCATCTGCGAAGTGCTGTGCTCCAAAGGGCAGGGTGAAGAGCCCGACAGCCCGGTGCGCGCCGTACGCACTAAGCACTCCACCCAGCCCTCCACCGTGCTAGCTGTAGCATAGAGCGCAAGCCATGTCTGCAGCTGAGCTTGTACCGTCTTGCCAAGCGGGATCTGACAGCGGTCATGCTGCAGGCGTCTGTGGAGGATGGCCTCGCGGCACGGCCCCACTGTGTGATCCTCTCTGCGCCCGTGACCGGACCTGCAGGGCCGGGGTGCCACGTCGGCCGGCTCCTCCATGCGCTGCAGCATCTTCCTGACACGACCACCGTACCCTTGGCGTCGTGGCAGCCAGTAGATGGCTGTCAGAGCCCTTGCAACCCAAGCCAGCACGGTGCGATGCCCATCACTTCTGGTTGCATGTGCTGCCTGGGTACCAGGTGTCAATGGCCAACTTGGCAAATAACACATCGAACGAGTCCAATGCCAAATCCAGGTCTGGATGGGAAAAAAAAACTCTGCAAACACTTGCTTGGCAATGAAGGTTTACCGCATGTGCTTGTGCTGTCACTGTTCGGGCAGAAGGCACCACATGCGAGATTTTACCTGACCGAGTGCCGCTCCGCCAAGGGCGCTGGCGTGGGGAAACCTTTGCAGGGCAGTATGCAGGGCATGCAGACGTGGGGACAGCGCAGGACAAGGCAGCGTTTGGCAGCGTGGTGCTGCCAGCGGCCACAGAGCCTCCTGCGCTGCCAGCCATGCGTGGAGGCCCGACCGTAGGCGCCCCCCCGCGGCACGGCGTCACGCCAACACCACCGAACACTGCGTCCAAACCACCCACCATCACGCCCCCGCCGCCGCTGCCGCGGCTGCAGACCGGCCACTCCGCCGCAGCCTCTACCCCTCCCCAGCAAAACCCTGTGCTTGCCCGTACCCAGATCAGCACTCCTAGCCCAGCCACAGCTGTGCATGGAACCCCACCAAAGACCAGCAAGGCACAGCCACCCATGCAAGACGGGATGTCCACGCCACATGTACAGCAACGCACGGATGCGCCCAGGGTCGATGAGAGCGGCGCCGGGGGGCCGTACAATATCCGTGCCGCGCCGCATTCGCCCTCAAGTCCCACAGCGCTCCCAGCAGCACCAGACCTCACCAGGGTGCTCAGCACAGCAGGCAGCCTTCCGGTCGAGCGGGACAATAGCGAGTCTGCGCCGGAGATTTTGGAGATGAGGCACACAGGCAAGGCGGCGGATGCGCAGCAGGCACAGCAGCCGCAGCGGCAGGAGTCTGATGGAGAGGGGTCATCACTGTACCGCATGCTGCAGCTGGTGGAGAACATGATGGCATGGTCGCCGACCAGCACGGAGCGCGCTGACTCAGCACAGCAGCCTGGCAACGGCAGTGGCGCTGCGCACAAACGCACAGACGTTGCACAGGCCGCGGTCGGTGCGCCGGCGGGTGGGGGCACTGGTGGTGTAAAACCGTCAGACGACCTAGCCCAGCATGAGGTTGCTGATGCTGTGGAGAGCCTGCTGGTTGAGGAGCGCAGCACGCTGGCGGATGCGCTGCCGGCAGAGCCGGACCTGGCAGCGGCGCCGCGGTCCAGCTTCGAGTGCTCGGACAGCAGGTGTGCATGCCCCCGCCTTCATCCAGCTGTGCATCTCGTGTGCATCTCCATATACTGGTTTGTCACCAGGAACACTATGTGGCCATGGCATTGGATGTGCATCTGCGTGCATCAGTCGAACCGGCAAGGCGTGCCGGGCTTGCAACGTCCAGATGCATGCGGCCAGGGCTAGAGTTGGTGACAGCGATTGTAGACTCTTGCTTTTCAGGCTGCTGCTGCCGGGCAGTGCACACCCCGCACGTGGACTTCCGTTCTGGCAGGAACAGGGCAGCGGGGGGGTTGGCGAGCAGCTGTCGCCGGTATGCGAAGCGCCGGTGGGATTCGTCATCGTCGGCGCACACCCGCTCGCCGACGGCGTGGTTGCCAGCTACCGGCAGCGGTTCCACGCCGTGGTCGACCCTAGCGACGAGGGAACCGTGCTGCGGCTACGCCTGCAGGGCACATCCCGCAGCGCGTCCTGCGGCGGCGCTCTCGGGGATGCGGAAGCTTCCGCAGCAGGGACGCTGGGTGACTCAGCACTGGGGTCCATGCTGCGTGGCGGGCGGCTAGTGCGGGAGCGCGGCGGCAGCGGCGCCTGGTGGCGGTGCATGTGTAAGACGACGCAGGAATTCCCTGCAGCCGAGGGCGGCGTGGGTGCGACAGTGGAGTCCCTCACGCTGCAGGAGGTTGTGCCGGAGCGCGTGCTGCGCGGGGAGGTGCTGCGGGCGGCGCTGGCGCCGGTGGACGGCGGGGTGGCGGTTCTTGCGGCTGAAGGTTGCGAGGCGCTGGTGCCGGAGGCGTTCGCGGCCGGGGCGGCAGCGGTATTGGTGTTTCGCGGCGAGCAGTCGGGGGGAGATGCGGCGGCCACAGCAGCTGCGCTGGAGCATGCGGTGCGGCTCATGCGGGGCGGCCGGCGGCTGGAGGCGGCCATGCGCGAGTCGGGCTGTCATCAGTACTTCGCACTCGTAGTGGCGCCGAGTAAGGGGCCGGCCGACGTGCCTGCATGACAACGGCGCCGATGAGCAGTTCACCGAATGTGTAACAGCTGCTTGGCTGGCATGTCACCTAATCGCACGGAAGAGAGGACGATTCAGATGTCTTTTGCGTTCTTTAACTGCACATCCTGCATGAGTATGCCCCAGTGTCAGATAACTGCATGCGCACTTTGTGTGGCCATGTCCACACTCTCGATAGGTCGTATTCCCATTCCTCACGTGGCACAGGAGGTTGAGGGACGCGACTGGATCACACACTATGCCGCTAGATGTATGCGCACATGATGCGTATAGTCATATGTATTCTTGTGTACCATACGCGCTAATGGATCGCGCGCTCGCGGCGGTTCAGTGACACTGAACGTGTGTGCCCCGTCAGCGTATCCAGAGTCGCCCGGCTGGCGCAGCAGTCCACATGTAGTTGCAAGTTTCATACAAGTTTGCTATGGATTGCGTGCTGTCCATTGATCAAGGAACGCAGTCCTCGCGCGTGTACCTGTACGATTCTGCCGGGAAGGCCTTTGCATCGTCACAGCGAGAATTTGTGCAGCAATATCCACAAAGAGGGTGCGCTGCCGCAACAGTGCACGAGTGCTACCTTTCCTGTTCAGTTTCTTATGTATTTAGATGTTGGGCCGCTGATCTGCACTAGAACCGTGGGCGTGCATGCACTAGATGGCTGGTACACAGCCTCTGCTGGATGAAATTGGGGAATATTACACCTGGGGACATGCATTACATCCTGCACTGAACCTGCTCTCTTCCTTGCAGATGGTGTGAGCATGATCCGTACACGATAATAGACAGTGTCAACCAGTCCATCCAGGGCGCACTGGAGGTATGTTGACGCCGGCCGTGGTCCATGGCTGAACCAAGCATCTGCGTGGACCTCAGGCCAGGACGGTTTGTTTTCATGCATGTCTACATATCTGTACCTCCACACATGCTGATAGTGCTTCAGGATGCCAGTCGCAAGGTCGGAAAGGTCAACATTAAAGCCATCGGCATCACGAACCAGCGGGAAACCACCATCATCTGGCGCCGGAGCACGGGAAAGCCATGCCACAACGCGATCGTGTGGCTGGACACCCGCACCAGGCGCGTGTTCTCAATATCCCTGTACATGCCTTGGGTCCCGCTCACATGGTCACAGCAACCTCTGACAGAACAGTCACAGTACCAGAATTATCGTCCAGAATACTCCCACTGGGTCCCCTGTGGACCTGCATTGGGGCCAGGGGCTCGGTTCCCTGCACCAGCGGCTGCTGCTTGAGGCCTGTGCCTGAGCATGTGCCCGATGAGTGCCAGTGGCAGCTGGCTTCAGCTCACTGGGTGGCATGCAGGCGGCTGTGCCATGAGCTGATTGACAAACACGGCATCGACCACTTCCGGCCGGTCACCGGGCTACCCATCAGCACCTACTTCTCCGCGTTCAAGGTTAAGTGGCTGCTGGACAACGTGGCTGAGGTGCAGGCGGCCGTGGCGGAGGGCGACGCGATGATCGGCACCGTGGACAGCTGGCTCATCTACAACCTGACCGGGGGCGTCGGGAAGGGCGTGCACGTGACGGACGGTGTGCCTGCTCCTCTTGCAAGGCCCGTACGTATGCTGCCGGCAGTGCTGGTTGCGCCGGGGCTCCACGCCACCTGATGCAGCCAGGTCCTCATGAGCAGCCGCATCAACCCCACATGACCCACGCATGGTCATGTGATGCATGGCCGCAACCTCGCGTCCTCGCTGGCGAGCGCGTGCAAGCGTGACTGCCCTGGCAGCGTGGGGCGATCATCCAGCATGTGCCAGGAACAAGGAAGGAGAGCTCTGTCGCTGCTCTACCGACATGTCCAGTTGTGGGGGTGATTGAGAGGAGTGCCAGCGCCCCTGCACATTCATGTGAGGCAGGCATGCGCAGTGTGCTGCACTGGCAGCACGTGAGTGCCGATGCTGTGTGCAGTGACCAACGCGTCCCGGACGTGCCTGCTGGACCTGAGCACGCTGCAGTGGAGTGAGGCCATCGCCGCAGAGATTGGCGTGCCCGTGGCCGCTCTGCCGCGGGTGTGCAGCAGCAGCGAGCATTTTGGCGAGGCAGCAGAGGGGCCACTTGCGGGCGTGCCCATCTGCGGCTGCCTGGGGGACCAGCACGCTGCGCTGCTCGGTGCGGCCCCTACGCCTCCATTGCAACTGCACATCACCGCACAGCTACAACTCCTCGTATGTATCGCTACAGCGCCATGGGGCTGCTGTGAAGCATGGCATGTGTTGTCGCTGCAGGAGTGTGCATGCATCCATTGCTGGTGGCGCCTGCCACAAACGACGCCTGAAGCGAGTGTCTTCCCTGCTTGCACGCGCAGCCATGACAAACAGAAGAGCAAGACTGGCCACGTCTGTATCAGTACGCATGTGCGATCAGTACTCTGGGCTGACAGGCGCGAGTGAAATGTTGGTCGTGGCTGATTAAACAGTGAGTGGCAGCAGGGCTGCTTGCATGGTGGGTTGCATGCGATCATGAGGTAGGGGTGCAGGGCAGCGGTGCACAAAGGGCTACGGCAAGAACACTTACGGCACGGGGTGCTTCCTGCTCGTGCATACCGGCGAGCAGGCCGTGCCCTCAAGCACGGGCCTGCTCACCACCGTGGGCTACCAGCTGGGGCCAGCGGCGGCGGCAACATTTGCGCTGGAGGGTGCCATTGCCATCGCCGGCATGGCGGTCGCATGGCTGCGCGACCAGATGGGGCTGATCGAGCGCGCGTCGGACATTGAGGAGCTTGCTGCTGCCGTGCCTGACTCCGGTACGCCTCCGCCTGCCCGCCTGCGCGCCTGCATGCGCGCCTACGCCTGCCCGCCTGCGCGCCTGCATGCGCGCCTCCGCCTGCCCGCCTGCATGCGCGCCTCACCAGGAATTGCCGCTACTGCAACGCTGTGCACATGCAGTCCTGCATGGAGGTGGGCTAGATTGTGCACCTGCCCATGACCGTGGCACGTGGTATTGTTGCGTTTGAGGGCAACTGTGACCCCAACCCAGCGCAGAGTTTCTGCGTGCGTGTTGACAGTGATACGGCAGGCCTGTGATTGCGGCTATAGCTGTAGCGCAGAGGGCCATGTCGGCGGGAGGGGACGGCCGCAGCGCGGTCGGCAACATCGCCGGTCGTCTGTGCAGGTGGCGTGTACTTTGTACCGGCATTCGGTGGCCTGCTCGCACCGCACTGGCGTGATGATGCGCGGGGCGTCCTGATCGGCATGTCGCAGGGAACCAACAAGAGCCACCTGGCGCGCGCTGTGCTGGAGGCGATCGCCTTTCAGACGCTCGATGTGCTGGAGGCTGTGCGGGGGGACTCCGAGCTGAGCGTTGACCGGCTGCGCGTCGACGGCGGCGCCACACAGAATGACCTCCTCATGCAGATCCAGGTGCGCCGCTGGCCTCCACCCCTACAGCTGCAGGTGCACTTGCGCTGCGGACGCGAGTGCCTGGCGTTGGACCCAAACACAGCACACAGCTCTAGCAACGCTGTTGAGGCTTGAGAACAGCGCCTCCTGTGGCCATGCTGTATCGGTTGTGACTCTTCACAGGCGGTGCTGGGCTCACCACTCAGAAAAAGATCAAGCGCGATGCCATGCATGTTCTGAAGGAGGTGAGAAAAGAGTCCTTGTGGCGTGTTGTGGTGCGGGGTGAATGTGCTGGGCCCTCATCACTGCCAGGCAGCTGCGGCAGCACGCCACTGATCGCTGCGTGCTGTGAGGCCGAACAGTTGGCGCCGACAAGACCAGCAATGACAAACGAGTGGGTGGCTGCGCAGGCGGACATCGCGCAGGTTGAGGTGGTGCGGCCGGCGTTCCAGGAGACGACGAGCCTTGGTGCGGCCTTTGCTGCCGGCCTGGCGGTAGGGGTGTACTCCGAGGCGCAGCTCCTAGGCGATGGGGGGGCGGGTGAGATGCATGAGGAAGTCGAGGTGTTCAAGCCCCAGAAGCCACGGGACTGGGCGGAGCGCAAGTACTCGTCATGGAACAAGGCGGTGCAGCTATCGTTTGGTCTGGCCGACCTTGAGTAGCTGCCTGGAGCCTGTTGTCCTGCAACTGGGTTAGCAGCGGCAGGTACCGCGTGGCCAACGGCAGCCGAGCGGCGGACGTCGTCATTCGTGTTGCGCACAGGTGGCAGTCGTTGTCATGACTGCCACAATCCAACACATTTTGAGAAATGTTAGGCGACGTGGGTGGGGGTTGAGTATATCGTTATGCCTGCATATGAATTCGTTTGGTTCTGTAGCAGCGCGCACTGAATTCACAAGCTTGCAACCCCGAATTCACCTATAAGGAACGTGGTTGTGATCGGACATGCATGTGATCAAGGTGATGGTGACCCCATGGGCCCCAGACGGTCAATCATCTCTGTTGTTATTCTTACTATAATCTCGACCACATGGACATGCTCACGCCTCTCCAGCGTTGAACAGCGCTAGTACGTCTTCGCCCTGCAGGTCTGCCAGCATGCGAGTCTCAGGAACCACTGAGGTGAGCTCCTCTGCTGCGAATACACCTGTAGTGACTCCAACAGGCACAACTCCAGCTGCCTGTGCAGCCAGTACATCGAACGGGGTATCTCCAACATGGAACGCCGCCTCTACTTTTTCTCCGTTACCTGCATGACGGGAAGGTTGACCATGTATCATCGAGAGAGGCGTGCATTGGGCCCGAGGCTACCTACAATGATTGCAAGCAGCTACACAACATGCTCTGTATCCACAACGACGCAGCTCCCACACATTTCTGGGCGTTGGGGAGCAGCGACAGCGAGGACGGCAACAATGGCTTTGGACAGTGCAGGCAGCTGACCCGGTGTCTGGCGTGGGAAGAGGTGCCCGCTGCGTCCAGACACGCAATCTGATGAGCCATGCACGCATGGTACTAGTACGAATGCAAGCCGTGGCTAATGCACCCTGTGGCGCAGCGCTCGGCGTACAGGCCGATAGGCCTGACGTTGGGGCATTCAATGGGGCACACTGCTGCATTTCTTCTGGGCGATGCGGATCATCTCTGCACGGTCCCGCCACATTTCCACAGTGTCCCCAGAGCAGAAGTCTGACCCAAATCCCCCGAAACGTGGCTGCGAGAAGAGATCCAGAATCCCCAGCGCCTCCATTTTGGACCACCCGATCGCTTCAAGGTTTCCTAAATTCATGCGCGCTGACTTTCGCTGTGCTATCGATGTAAACGGCACAATAGATGCATGCAACTGAAATTCGGCATGTCTCAGGTCTCAGCGCATGTTACACGCTGCGAATGCATGCAGTCGTGAACAGAAGTGCGCTGGACGCCCACTTCCATGCAAGTCACTGAGCAATGTGCCACAGTCCAGGGCGCAGGCGTTCGTAGGATGCACACCAGTAACCAGGGCAGTCCGAACGTTGGGCAACCTGTTCAGCTTCTGCATGAGATCCTTGACTCCTGGTAGCAGCTGAAGACCGTCTCCAGCCCTGCACAACAAGTCCAGTTCCATTTCAGCAACTGAAGGAGGTTTGAGCATGTGCCTTCCCCTGATTACGATTGATGACAACTCACCTTTCCTTTCTGGCGGTGTAGTACTCCAGCATCACCCGTTTCATGTCTTCCATGCGGTCCATGCACTGCTCCTTGCTCACTCCATGCGCCTCCATCAAGACCCTCATCAGAACAAGAGGATCTGTGCCACCATGGTGTTTGATGACGTCGATGTGCGTATCGATGTCAAAAATTTGTTTGAAAGCTTCTGCGAAGGCTTCCTTGTGCAGCTTGTTGGACTCAGTGCCCACGCTTTCGATAAGCGTTCCGTCCACATCTGAAGCAATCACTAATAAACACGATATAGGCTGCGATCTACTAGGGATCGCGATCTATCGAACGCGGCGTTTTTGTGACCTGGCGATATTGACCGCGATGCAGCAACGCCTGAACGCCCACGGGCTTAGCACCCACTGATGCAAGGGCAGACCCGCACCAAACGTTATCAAAGTTACCATTGGCAGCCTTTGGTATGCTTCAGCGCCAGAGCGGATTTTGCTTGCCGTCCTTGCAACAAGGGACTTGCGCAGTGGCCTCTGCGTTCGTTGAATCAGCAGTGAGGAACACATGGAAGCTTTCGAGCCAACAGAAGTTGCACAATGTTGACGATAATAGATCTGCAACCTATAACTGCAAGCGATGTCGATGCTCTGAATTTCTAGGCACAGAATCTTCTCCATGCGGCATGCTAGACGCAAGTTTCACCTGGGCTTCTCGGGCGACCGTTGCACCTGCGTGCATGTCCATACCTCCTGGCCCTGGCAGGTGCATCGTGTACATTTGCATCAGCTCAGAGTCTCCGATCACCCGCCTTTTTGTAGACAGGTTTCACGCTTGAATTTGAATTACAATGTGCCACCAGCGGATGCGTCCATGCCTGTGACCACATCAAAACTAGGCCACAGTCCAATGCGGACATCCCGGCCGTTCCCATGCTCAGTACCGCCGGAAATTCACCGCATAATCATAATTTGTCCCACCCTTGGCACATTCCTGATTACAACGCCGGGTACAGCTGGCTAGCAGCTTCTTGTAAGCCTTGTCATCCAGACGGTATCCGGACTCCTTTTTGTATGCTGACAGATAATTATCAATGCCAGCTGCACAGGAGGTTGGGCATGTCGCAGCACATCCTTCTGTGAGATCCTGCAGGACAACGAACATTCATCTAGAGTCCGCCGAGATACCAGTCAATGCCGACGAATGACGGAGATTCCTGGTCGTTCGAGCAGCGGACAAACGGTACCGGGCTGTCGCAGCATGGTCTGCATTTCTATGGCCAGCCCGGCCTGAACTACTACTTTGTTTCTGGTGAGACGGTGGCGACGAATGCAGCCCTGCTGCATTGTGGTGCTGTTTCTTCTGAAAATTGGAAACAGGAATTCCCAGAGGTTTCAAGCATCCTGTGGAGGCCTGTGGAGACCAAAAAGCCTCGAGGGATCATGTTCAGCCACGAAGCAGTATGCGTCCGTCCACTGAGAGAGATTACAATAGCGCGCTGCAGCGGGTGCCCCTGTGAAGTCAGGGTTGGTGTGCTTCACACAACTCATGCACACTGACGGCACGCACACATGCACGGCAGTTGTGAGAAAGCAGCTGCCCCCACTCTGGCGGGTGCAACCGGGCAATCATTCGGACCACGAGATGCCCGAAGAGGGTTTTCACATGGTAGCACAAATGTGGTGCCAGGTTTGCAGCTATGCAGAGAGGTACACAGTTGATCTGGAGCAGAGCATCGAAGCCAGCAAGTACGCACTGGGGTCTCTGCTTTGCGGCACTGAGCATTGCCTGCAAGACGAGCCTTCTCTCCTAGGGGAAGGAACTGCACTTCAGGGGTCTCAAGGGCGGCTGGGAGTGCAGAAGTGCAGACCACCGTCGTGATGCCCTTCTTGCGTGAGACCACCTTCTCCCCTTCTAGCTTCTCGATTAAGTATTTCCTACTGCATCCATAAGGCAAGTGTTAATTAAACGTCAAGCAGTAAACAGGGGGCCACACATGATCAGGTCCCTCTCGATATCAGATCTACAGGTACACCAGCGCCGTGCACTGCAGTGTGGGCGCTGTTCCGGAGATATGCATGGGGGCAATCAAGAGCTGGGCGCCCACAACACCGTTCCATAGAGCGTGAATGGATCGACTGGATCATTGAACGAATCTTGCGCTTGGGAGCTGAATAATTCGGATAGCTGCGGGGCCGCAGCCATCAGCGCTGGTTCGCGCAGCGCAGCACCCCAGGACTGCTGGTTGTGCGTTTCGCTGATCACGTGTGATGCGACAGCAGGACCGGCCAGCACAGCGCAGCAGGCCGCTGCAGCAACGGTATGTAGTAGGCCTTGAGAGGTTGCTGCAGCGCAGATCGGCTCCCGCGAGGGTCGACTGCTCCCGCAGCCATGGCTTGTGGCTCTGGAGTCGCATCGTACATGGCTGAATGCGGATCTGCACTCAGAACACGATAGACTACAAACAGCTACAACGACGCTATAAATCATACTTTGAGGAGTAGTTGCGTGAACTCGCTCATGCCAACCCTCCATGTGTTTCGCTCCCAGGAATGCACAATGCAGTACTGCGGCGGACAGGATACGATTACGTAGATAGATCCAAATTCATACCTCCCGCATCTAGGCTGGTAGCACGAGCTTCGTTGTGATTGCGGAACTGACGGTGTGGCAGACATTGCGATGTGAATAGCCGACGATCAGGAGCATGCGGACTCGCTCGGAAATCGGTGCTGGTGCAGGCCGATCATGCAAACAAGAATGCATTACCTCACAATATCCCATACATGTTCCCGACTTCACATAGTGCATGTTTGTCTCTTCTTTGCGTCGTTTCTCCACGCACTGGTCTGCCACGCATGCATGAGCTGCTTGAGTCACATACGTACGGATGCACGCACGTCAGAGCGCAGTGCCTGATTTACGGGGTGTAAATTGATCAGGGTCCAGATGTTCACGTCTCTTGAGCCAGTGATCCAATCGGGCTTACACGCATTATAGCGTGCTGTGGCTGGAGTTGCACGGATAGCTATGCATGCGCAACGCCCGGGGCTTGCGTTCACTGTCAGTTTCCAACATCAGACGCGACATGGACGTATCCCTTATCGCTTTTGCACGGCTGCCCGTTCCGGGCAAAGTGAAGACCCGGCTGGCAGAGGGCTGCGGTGCACAAGCTGCTTGCGACTTCTACAGTGCATGCCTGACCCACTGCCTGCAGGTCGCGCTGGAGTGCGTCGCCCCAAATCAGTACCAATGCAGCAGCGGGTGAATAAATGTCAAATTAGCCCAGATATGTGTGATCAACCAGTCTGCTGCCTCAGATCAGTCACTGCGCCTGTGCATCATCCAGAACCGGCCACAAAGTCTACTGCTGCTGTTCCGATGAAGCCGAGGTCCCACCAATGCAAGAATGGCTGTATTCGAAAGGCTTGGTGCGCCTTGTGACTCGTCTACACGGGAATTCGAGACAGTATGTATGAATGATCAATGTTGACGACATGTTTTCCTGATCAAACCATGGAATGTCTCGGCACAGCATCCAGGCCCTCCACAGACCAGCGTTCCGCGAGATATAGGGCCGCAGTATGGCTTGTTGTATGTTAGACGCCCTGTGAACATATGAGGTGGTGGTAAACAGGGTATCGGTGCAGTGAGGCCTGGCAGCACTGCGCCCTTGTCATGGGCAATGTACTGTCAGTGCTGCCATTCTGTAAAGGCTCATCAGTAGGAGGAAGCTACTGTGCAGATTGTGCATGTGTCGAGTCAGGTTCAGGATGAGGACCTGGGAGCAAGGATGCTGGCAGCGGCCACAACTGCCCTGCAGGGCGGCGCATCAACGGTGTGTACTGCCGCGCGGTGATGGCCCCTGATGTACTCCTCCTGCTGTGGCACAGGGCAATTGGCATAAGCCTCAAGTATGGCTGTCCACGACAACAGCACTTTGCAGCTAGCAATCTGATCTGGGCATGCTCAGTTGTTCTACAAACCTGCAGCATGGTGTGCCCTCTACAGCCACCGTGCGAAAACATCAAATGCACATAGTGACCGAGTGTGTAGCACGCCATGTGCTTGTGCCAGACATGGCCTCAGTGTGCTCCGCAACAGAAGTCACGCTCTGGTTTTGTCACATTTGGCATTGGCTTCGTGAATCCAGCATTAGCTGTGGCATCGCGCAGTGTGCTTAATGTCGCGAAAGCATGACTTGACGCACTTGCATCACAACAGTGTCGTCTCCGGTGGCAGAGCAGGCATGAATTCAGAGCTGAGCAGGTGGTCATATTCGGCACCGATGTGCCTGGCCTTCAAAAGGATATCTTCGATGCAGCAGTGTCGCAGCTTGACACACATGACGCTGTGCTTGGACCATCACACGATGGAGGATACTACATGATAGGCATGAAGCAGCCACAGCCTGCAATCTTCCAGGATGTACAGTGGTCCACATCGGCAGTGCTGTCCACCACGTTGGCCGCAGCACAGGAGCATGGGATAACTGTGCCTGACCCTATGCGCCTCCCAAAGCTGCTCGACATAGACTTCATCACGGTACGTGTGTTGCATGTGTGGGTGACATCTTGTTGGTGTATCTCACAGCAACGCATCGTTTCAGCTCTGCATGGCCCAAAAGAGATGTGCGCCGATGTAGGATTTGCAAAGCTGGATGCAAGAAAGCACTGAGGAAGAAGAAGGCACGCTCTTATATAAAGCTGCACATGAGGCACTGAAGAAAGCCAACCTTGAGACGTAGTGATATGACGCCCAACGTCCAGATAGCAACACACCACTGCTCGGCGCCCAGCTACGAGAGAATTTGTTTCCACGCCCTCAAATTTATGTGCTCAGTAGAAATGAAGTCCCGCACACCCGTTGAGTGACACAAGAATGGCTGTAGTGCACATGGCAACAGGAATTATTATTATTATCATTATTCAATACAGATACTGTATCTAGTATCAGCTAGCATATACCATGCGACATCAGATTTTTCAGTTATGGAGTTCCAAAGGGTTTCATGTTGGTGTACAGCAAGTCAGCATCATTGTAAGGAGCCGTCCAGCAAGCAATAAATTAGTTTATGACAATGATACACATTTCCTGCTCAAGAGTATGGATGGCATACTTCCAGCCTTCCAGAGATTGATTCCAAAGGTGAGAGACGCTGTGCTCTGATCATATTTGCACCCTCGGTGCGTCCAACACACGTGACCACACGTCAATCACTCTGTTGCTGCAGTTGTTGTCCCTTTTTAGGTTGACACTTTCTGCTTTTTCTTGGGATTATGTTCCACTAGATACGCCGCAAGGAATTCTGCATGAAATGAGCTGTTAGGTCCACCTGCAATGACCGCAAAAACAACAACGCATTCCAAGGGGCACACCAATTGGGTCGTCCGGTCGTTCTTTTGCTGCAGCCACCATGCCTTGATATACCTGTAACGACGAATAGGTTCAATTGATGGCCACAGTGTTCACCGAGAGCAAAACTTCGACGTGCGTATGAAGGTGCGTACAACGGGGACCACAGCTGACTCTAACCACTGCCTGACAGACAGAGCTTTTGTGTTAGCTTGTGCAGATGCCTTGGAAGCTGCGTCTTCAACCTTCTTCGCTGCGTCGGGATGCGGGAACGCTGGTGCAGGTTGCGGTTGGGCTGCAGGTTGCTCTTTGGGCGCCGCGGAAGACGCAGCTTCCTTCGGCGCACTATCTTCAGTCATCGTGCAAGCGATTGAAAGCTTGCTTGCCTTGAATGTCTAATGAGGCCAGGTGTTGCACCGTGTTGTTACGTGACGGGCAGCAGAACTAAACAAGCACGATGCAAGACCCATCGGTTCAAACTGAAGTTGGCCCCCGTGATTACAAGGTCAAACATACGGCAACGGGACGTGTCAGAGCATTCTCAGGCGCAAAATGACGTTTTACATCGCAGTTGTGTGCAACACAAGCATCCATGCATGCATGTTGCAAAATCATGCAGCTAGTGCTGCAGATGCGACCAGTTGAGCCTGCGTGCATGGGTCAATCTGGTCGTTGCTTGGTAGCGGCTGTGACACTCCATGCGCTCATTTGGTGCCCATTCCAGCCGTGTGGCAAATATGAGCGGCATCTATGTACGTTCGTGTGGTATGCTGGACACACTGCCTTCACATGCTTACAGTCTGTACACCAGGACATCCTCTATGTCATGCTCTTTCGAACTTGGCGAGCAAGCTGTCAGTGCTCAGCAGCAGTCGGTCGATCATCCTCAGGACTGCCATGTACTGAACTCTGGCTGAGTGGGCCGCCTCCACACGTGTCATCGGAACCTGGTACGCCTCTGCCAGTTCTGACAGGCTCCGCTTTTCCTCGACATGCTGCCACACCAAGCCCAGCAGCTTCCGCAGAGACGAGCACAAGGACCGTTGCTCGGCCACAGTCTCTGCTGAGCAACTCCGCATTACTGCATAACACATGATCATGCCCATGTCAGTACGCCCAACCATGGCAACCCCCATGTGTGCAATGTGACACATGAGCCATTTGCATGCCTTTCAAGACCCGGCAGCAAACGCTGTCGGTGCCACTGCATAGATCCACACAGCAAACGAAGCCACTGGGTCAGGCGCGCACGTGTGGTCCGGTCGAGGGGCTCGGCGCCATTGCCTGTCAGCACATCCGCAACAGCGGCCGTGCAATCACCCGACACGCTCGCCAGCAGCGGCACGAGGCTCGCGAGAGCAGCAGCCTCCACAGTGCCCCCAGGGTGCACCTGCACAGCACATGCATGTGGATGTCCAGATTCGCGGCCCGCCGCCCGAGCACTCGGGCTGCTCAAGAAGCCCAGCAACGGCGCTGGGCCACACCTGGCATGCAAGCTTGGTCGCTTGGCATCTGTCCGATGGACGTGGAGCACAGCGCGAGGTGTGTGCCTTGCCGGAGCTGGCTCGCAGAGCCCCAACCCGTATCACTCCAGGTGACACTTTTGCGCAAAGTCTTTGTGTTCTGTGCATGATGATGTGGAGCTGCTGAGCACCCCACCCCCCGGGACATAGGGCTCACCCGACCAATCCTAGGGACTATCCGACGGTACCCGTATTTGCCAAGTCTCAGGTGTCAGTTTGTGCGCCAGCGATGTGATGCTGTGGTTGGAATTGGCATAAAATCTTTGAGGTTCTGTGCATCTCACCGAGGATCGGCACGGTAGTAGCATGCACACCGAGGGCAGGTACCTTGAAGGGGATCTGTGCGCTATGAGCGCCTTGCGTGCCAACGGCCAAGAAGACCAGGCCAAAGGATAGCCGCGGCTCCGGGGACGGCTGCATGCACGCGGCGCGGCACGGCGGCAGGGCTCCCCCGTCTGTGACTTCATCAGCAAAGTACGGGTGTGCAGTTGCCAACGCCCTTGCTGCATCGTCCAGCCATTCATCTCGGTCCCCGCCTGCATCCCGTTCAACTGGTCACACACTGAGCAGGTGCATGCAATAGCGTGTCAAGTGGCACAACAATCAACCAATCACTGTCACACAGATCTATTGGTGCAAATCGCCACCTGTGTGCTAGCACAGCACATGGTGCCTTGCCTTATGACCACTCATGCACTCGCCAACCGCTGCTAAGAGCGTTTGAAGCGTGGCATGCCATGACGCATGCATGCGTAGCTTGGCTGACATGCAAATGCTGTTTGCAAAAGGCCGGGGATGGTGCAGGAGAGGGCCGAACCGGCGCGCTTGAGCACGTGCTGCGCGTCCGCGACAAAGTGGATGCGGCCCGGCGAGCCGGGCACGACAAATCCGTAATCCCGGAGGAAATCGAACGAGGACTTGCCCTCGCCGTACGTGATGAGCACCTCCTGCCCTGCGGCGTGCGACTCGAACGACATCAACTCCAGGCTGGCCCTGCACCTCGCAGCAGCTCCGCGCACATCGTCGTCCGGCAGCTGCGGCGGGCTGTGTGTGTGTGTGTGTGTGTGTGTGTGTGTGTGTGTGTGTGTGTGTGTGTGTGTGTGTGTGTGTGTGTGTGTGTGTGTGTGTGTGTGTGCTGTGCGCTTACACCTTGCTGAGGCATAGAGATAGCGCAGCTTCTCAGTGCAGGGGGTTTGGTGGTGCAGCACCAGCCGCATGGGGATTGCAACGGTTGCAGGTGTGGCTGGGATCTCGAGGCATGGTGAGGGATGATGGCGTTCAGCTCAGACATGTGGGAAGAGGCTTTGGTCAACATGTTGGCGTGAACGATGCATGACTGTGACGGGCTAACGCACTCACAGGTCCTGAAAATGGCATGACGCACGGCCATATTGCCATGGTGCTCGAGGCGGATCCTTGAGCGTGTGGTTGCAGTCTACTGACTGGGAGCTCAGAACGGGGTTTCGCACTCATCCTCACTCTCCCTGAAGGAACACGTGAAGTCGTTGCTGTGGTTGGCAAGATCGACAAACGGAGCCATGACGGACACCGGCTCGGCCCCGATGGTCAGGCCAAACGTGCGGGAGCGCACGAGCGCCATGGCCCACAGGGTGTGGCTGACGGACGGTGACAGCTGGAGGTCTCCGAGGCAGGCACCACGGCCGAAGAAGTAGGCATAGTGCATGCGCTCAACTGCGTCACGCCCCCGCTGCGCTGTGTCTCTGTAGCTGCACACGAGACTCCGCGTTGGACAGGCCTTGTGGGGTGCTCAGTGCCATACATTTGCGTTTGTGTACCAGTCAGCGGGCGCCAACCCATAGACACATGACTGATTGCCTATATTGCATGAGTAAGCGCCGTAGGCCTGTTTTGGCACGTGCCTAGACGACCCTGGGCGGGCTGCCGCTATGCAAAGACTTATCCATTGGAACAACGTCGTACTGTGGGATGGTCAGGAGCATTTGCTCCATTGGGCTGAATGTCAGAAGAAGATTTAGGTCCGAAGGGTTTGGCAGGCTCTTGATGTACTCAGGCCACACTCCCTCATTTCCTGGGCCAGACACCTTGATGACGTACAGCAGCCATGCACAGAGCCGGGCGTCCCAACATGCTTCATCAGTCAGGAAATCGGAGAGCTCAGTGGGTATTGCGCCATGGCGCTCCTGGAACGTCCTTACATGGCGCTCCCCTGTGCATGTGTTGCTTGTGATCGCGTGTCTCATGTGAGTGGAGCTCATACGAGTGAGTCATTGCAAAAGGACACACCTATGATGCTTTGAGATTCCACGGGGTCATCAGTGACCAGCAGAACGTTGTGCAACGGGACAGAAACTACCGTCCCTTCTGGACTGTCACTGTTGAAGAACAGTCCCCTACCAAATGCGCCATTCCCTACGTCAACCGCTGGCGCGTCGACCTGACTGAATTCCTTCAATGTTCTGAAATTATCGTGAGACGACGCGGCTTGCGGTAAAGCGGACGCGAGCGGGGTGCAGTACTGCATCCCACCCGCGCGGACTCGCGCCGGACGACACAGGTGCATCGGCCTAACTCACTATGTACAAGATCGCAGATTCCGGCTTCCCAGTGCCATTGTTGGGAACTTGTTTCGCCTAATACCACGAAAGGTATTCACAAGTTTGGGGTAAGTCACTGAGGACGGAAGCCAGCTAGCCAGCTGGGTCACATGCTCGCCACACCCCGTTTACGTCTCTAATTTGCAAGCGTCTCAAATTAGAGTCTACAAGGATGTGAAAGTATAGCTGCGATCGGTAGTCTCTTCGGCTAAATTGCGTAGCACTTGGATCTGAGCGTTGTACATGTTCATTTGAAGTTGAACGCGTCTTGACGAATAGGCGAGCACGTTCGCCGCGAGCGTCCTAAGCCTCATGCCACCCCCGGATCAAGCATTGAACCCGTACCCTAGATTTACTGTTGTTGAATACGACACATGCATCACCGGTAGACTGAAGTCCGGCGCGCATATGTATTCGCCTGCATTTGTGACTACTGGTGTTCCGACCGGCGCCAACTGGTTTGTCTTGCACCTGTGCACCTGCCATGTGCGAACTCTCCACCACTCTGTGCCGTGGTGTGACGCTCCAGGTCCTCGCTGCGGCTCCGCTGCGCATGCGGCTGGCAGGCCGGGCGGTAGTACCAGCCACGCTGTACCGTCAGACGTACTGGAGGCGGCCGCTGGCCGCCGTGATGGACCGGGGGCTGCGATTGCAGCGGCGCAGGCCGGCTCCACGTCTTGTCGTGCCGGTCGCCCTGCCTTTCCGCGGGTGGTCGTGGGCTGCCGCGGGGAGCGCGATGCGGCGCCGCCAGTGCCCTTTGCGCCCCGCCCACAGGCCCCTGCCGGGCAGCCGGAGGGGGAGGGCTGGTACGCCCTGCGCCGCGGGGGGCGTGCGCTCCCGGGCTCTCATGGGAGGGGGGCCCGTGGTGGAGTGCTCGAGTGGGGCTGGCTGTAGTGGGGGTGCTGCCGTTGGGGGGTCGGTGGCGGCCGGGACTGCTGGGGTGTGCGGTAGTGCGCAGTGTGGCTGGTGGTTGATGTATGCGGCTGCGGCGTGGGTGCCGTGATGGTGGGGTGCGGGAGTGCGTGTGTGTGTATGATGGGTGTGGTTGTGTCGGCTGTGCCGGTTCGTTGTTGCCTTTCACCTGAGATAGTTGATCCTTGTTGCTGTCTGCTTTCAGGTGTTTTGGCCGTCTGCTTTCCTGCTGTTGCCCTCGCTGCCGGGCTCTTGCGTTCATCTCTGTGTAACACCTGTGCACCTGGCCAGCTCGTGGACATGGGTCTGCTCACATACTGCACCGACAACTTTTGACTCTCCCATTCGCTCGTCCTGTATCTTCGACTGCGCTGGGCTGTTGCTGGTATAGTTATAGATAAATCGCAGACAGGAGCAGTGGCTACTTGTGACACCGACAGCATGCCCACCCTCGCAGGTACTCCAGGGCGCATACAAAGCATACTCTCATGTGAGATATGTCCGCCTGAGAGATGTGTCAGCCCGATTCTTGAGCGAAAAATGTTCGACACAGGTTTGCGCAATACATCCCAGCTTCCAGACCAATGTACCTGTAATGTTGTGTGCGGGGGGGGGAGGGGGGGTGGGGGGGGAACAAGAAAATCGGACATCATGCCACACCCCGGCCGGGCGGTGGTGCCTGGCCACGATGTCCCGTCGGACGTGCTATAGACGGCCGCTGGCCGCCTTGCTGGACCAGGTGCCGCGGCTGCAGCAGCGCAGGCGGGCCCCGCGTCCGGTCGTGCTGGCCCGCCCTGCCTTCCCGCGAGCCACCGTGGGGGGCGTGATGCGGCGCCGCCAGTGCCCTTCGCGCCCCGCCTTGAGGCCCCTGCCGGGCGGCCGGGAGGGGAGGGCTGGTACGCCTTGCACTGTGGGGGGCGTGCGCCCCCGGGCTCTCATGTCCGGGGGCCCGTGATGGAATGCTCAAGTGGGGCAGGATGGAGTGGGGGTGCTGCTGTTGGGGGGTCGGTGGTGGCTGGTTTTGCTGGGGTGGGCAGTGGTGCGGTGGTGGTTGTTGCTTTTTGCGGTTGTGGCGCGGGTGCCGTAGTGGAGGGGTGTGGGAGTGCGCATGCGTGTGGGTGCGTGGGTGTGTCGGTTCGTTGTGGCTTTTTCGCCTGGGAGAGTGATTGCTTTTTGCTGGTGTCTACTTTCGGGGGTTTTGGCCGTCTACTTTCCTTCTGTTGCCCTCGCTGCCGGGCTATTGCGTTCATCTCCGTGTAACATCATGCCACACCCGGACGGGCATCGGCCACGGCACTTCTGCGAGCACGGGCGGGAGAAGGGACAACACGCACCTTGTCTGCAGTGTTTTGGGGACTGCACTGCTCTGAGATGTGGCCCAGATGAAATTTTCGTGTCATTGAAGGCTCCATCATGAGGCCCCAGTGAGGCTCGCAGCTCCGCGTGCGGGTTGCACTTGCGCACGCTCTATCCCACACGCAGATAAAGATCATGTGTAAAAATTCACCACATTATTTGATGTGATAATGTACTGACATATGAGCAGCATCCCGACACACACATACAAGTGTCTTGATGTGCAGATGGTGCCTTTGCCGTTGATGCTTTGCTATCTACAGCCCTGATTGGCCACGACGCGGGCGAGACCATCCACTGGCGGTCACGAATGCTGTTCCCATGTCACCCACGTCTTGCGTGGTTGGCTGATCAGCATTCTCTTAGCACTGCATCACGATGTTCCTAGCTCGATGCTGCATGTGAACTTTCTTCCACCTTTGACCAATTGACACCTGCTCCACACAACTTGAAAGACTGGAGCTGAGCACCAGGCTTTGCCTGAATCAAGCGCCGTGCGTTCATGACATGGCCTGTTGCAGCGGAAAGCCGCTGCTGCGCAGTTCGAGCGGCGCGGTCAGGCGAGCTGCGCCTGCAGTCTTCCTCAGGAGGAGCCACGCTGGCACGCTTGCCTTGCAGGGCTAGAGACGCAAAATCCACTTTCTGCTCCACCCTTTCCTGCACCATGGTTCTCCCTGACCGCCTGTTCCAAAACACCTCCACATGCAGCTTCGAGCTAGTAACATTGTGATGCAGCTCCAACAGAACGCTGTTAAGCCAATCACGAAAGACATGTTCCACGTGGAAACAGCATGCGTGACCGCAAGCAGCTGGTATCTCCCGCGTCATGGCCAATCCGGGCTGCAGATAGCAAGGCATCAACTACCAAGGCAGCCTCACACCCTAGCAACTGGCTTTGCCAACTTGTTCCCCGTACTGCGACGCCCCGGTGAGGAGCTGCACCCGTGTCCGACCGCTAGGGGTGTGCCAATGTCCGGCCTGTCATTTAGTGCTGGTGCTCCAAACGGTGCCGTGTGGCCGACCTGCAATTTGCCGTTGTCCCCACGACTACCGGCGCTTACTCTTGCCACTCCATCCCAGGGCTCCTCAAAGCGGCCGTCACGACCACCGTCCGCCACCTCGGGAGCGGTAGTCAGAAGCGACAGTTCGCACGACTGCTCATCTGGCTGTGCGAACTCTGCCAGCTCGTCATGCATCTGAGACTGCTCTGTGCCCGCTACGCCAGGCGCAGCGGACGTGCACCCGGGCTGACTGACACTGTGTGTGTAGCCTGGCTCGCAACCTCGCCAGGATGCGGGGCTGTTCTGCCTCTCCCTACTCCCAGGCGGGTAGTCTGAGACAGCAAAGGTGACAGCAGCTTTGCCATCGGCCAGCACGTCCTCACATGGCCCACAGCCAGTGTTGTGTGCCAGCAGTTGGCTCCCATGCTGACCCATTTGCAACATATCTGGTGGGTCATCGGCACCACTATGACACGCAGATTCATGATTTGGTGTCTCCTGTCCAACAGTCGAGTCCAGGGGTGGACTGTTCCCGGTGACAGGGGCTGCAGAGGTTGACATCATCAGGGCATGTAGGCGGGCGCGCTGCACAAGGTCGTCTGTGTTGGATACCGCGCCGCTAGCACCCACGAGCATTTCTACAGGAGAGATTGCCCGCGCAGCAGTTGTGGTACTGGTCAGTGTTCTGGTCGGCCGTGTCGTCTCTTTAAATGGCACGAACGAGCTGCCACCAGCACCTGGGCCCGATGCACTGCTGGAGCCTGGCCGTAGCGTAGCCTCAGCGGGGGGCCGTGTGGCCTGGCCAACACTTGATCCTATGCTGCTTTCGGCAGCAGCCTTCCCTGTGCTAGCGTTGCCTTGATCAGACTCGGTCAAGGGCACAGGCAGCTGTGGATCACCGAGTGGTTGCTGTGTATGAAGCCCTCCCAAGCTTGCATGCTCACCATGATAGGTCGCCCCTTGAGAATGACAATGGCCACCTATGGGTAGGACATGCTGTCACGACAGCAAGTCCCTAGCAATCAGCTACGCAAGGCTACACATGTGCGCAAGCCTTTCAGTCTAACATCAGTGACGCACCTGTATCTGCTGTCAGCCCCTCTTCCCCGCCAGGCATTGAGCGACCCCGGCTCAGACTCGTGCGGGACCTTGAGGGGTAAGCCGAAAGTGATCGCCGAAAGGCGCCAGCCCTACGTGATAGTCACCACTGGCAGATCACAACGACCTGATCATAACTGTGAGCCTCAAGATGGCAAACGACAAACGCAAAACATGAGTGCCAAAGTATTGCATGATGCACACCTCCTGGCGCCCAGAAGGCTGCCAGCACTGTCCAGATCGTCGGTCATCTTGAGCATGCCTTTAAACTTGCCTGCGCTGACCGGTATCTTTGCCCGTAGTGCCCTCAGTTCAGCCCATCGTGTGTTTCTGGCCTTTTTGAACCAGGCCCGCTCTCGCCAATAACGAAGCTGCTTTTCAAGCTCCGCACATCGCGGGCATATTCCTGCAACAGCATAGATCAAATCAACGTCGCTCCTGGGCCCATAGAGCGTCACATTACAGTGCGAGCACTACTGCAGCCAAGCTCGCTTGTGTGCAAGCATGTGAGAGCGCTGTGTGAGTAGCAAAATGTAAATATAAATGCACACAGTCCATGCATTGAATCTATCAGTGGCTACCTCTTGCTTCATGCAATGCTGCAGATAGCCTGGTGGGCTCATGGATGATCAGGACGCCGGCATGCTCCGAGGGTGGCTTTTGTGTCATACCAGGCATGCCTACTTCTGGGGAATATGCATTACAAGCCATGTATCTGTACAGATAGACTTTGCTTATTCTAGGGGCGCAGCTTGCCAGTGGCAACCTCCACCCGCAAGCTGCTGTATGCTGAAACTTTTGAAACACTCTTTGTAGCTGGTGACAGCTACATTGTACCACTCGTGAGAGCACCGTGGGCGCCCAGCTCTATACTGGTGTACATATTAATCAGGGTGTGGTACTGATTGCATGCACTCAGGGTCGTGGACAAACACATGGACGGTAGGCTGACCAAAGCAACACGCAAAACCCGCACCTGGAGCGGTAACGTCTGCAGCAGAGGTCAAGCTTTGCCGTTTGGCCCGGGCTTGCATACTTCGGACTCGCTGTGGCCCTCGTGCAAGCCTGCTCGTGGACGCAGTTGCCGCACACCCTGGGGGTGTCGCGATGTCGCCCGCTCCTGCATAGTAGGCGGCCGACAAGCTGCTGTCTGACACCATACCAGTGCCATCGGCAGCGGGCATGTCACCTGCTGCAAGGCGTCTGGAGGTGCATTTTGGTCGACCTGAGGCTGACAGGATCTTGGGTGCGGTGTCGTCGGGACGTGACATTAGACCATCCAAATTGTCATTGTCATGTGCATAGGTGCCTTGTGCCTGTGCCAGATATTCCTGTGAGTCCGAATGTGTGCCTTCCACGTTTGTGCTTTCTAAATGCTTGTCTGTACTTTTGCTGGTGAACTTTCCAGATTTTACATTTGCGATCAGGCGTTGGCCACCAGATCCACGCGATCTGCCTCCCAGGGCTGTGCCGTCCGGCATTGTGCCTGGAGCAGTTGGTCCACTAGGCACTTGATCTTCGCTGAATGAGTCGGAGCCTTCTATTGTGTCAAAAACGGCACCAAGCGCCTGCGACATTTCGTCCATGTCCTGCATCAAGTACTCTCAGTGAAGCCTGAAGTCTACAACACACGCAACTCTGCATATTGGTAAGGCTTCTTAGTTTGATTTTGGCAGGGTTATGCATATTTACCTGTTGCATGCTTGCAATCAGGTCATCCTTTTCCTGCAGTGCCTTCCACATCTCTTTCAGCTGTCGGCCGATATTAGTGTTGGCTCCCGGGCTTACCATTGACGCCCCGCGACTGCGCCGAAAGGCTTCAGCCTCGTGCTCAGCTGCGGGAGACGGAGTTCCAGCAGACTCAAGCTCATTCTCACGCCAGGGCTCCTCACCTACCTCCTCCACAGCGTCCTCGTCTGTGGCCGGGTCATTGTCCTCTGTACTGTCTTCCAAACGAGCACCCCCAACCTGTGCTTCGACAGCTTGAAGACTGGCCTGACTCTTGAAATTCGGACTGGCCTTGCCAGCTTTGGACCGTGATTGGTCGGGCCTTGCCGCGGACGCTGACTTTCCCTGTAGAGGCTCGGCAGGTCCCTGGGTTGACATACCTTGTGCTCTGCCGGCAGCAACCTTGGGTCCGTCGGCCTGATTGGCATCCTGGCAACCATCCTGCATGGTAAGCATGTGGTGACAGTGTTAACGCGATGCAAAGTGTGGATAGAATTGTGGGCGGTGAGTGAACACTCATCTACGAAGGGCGGGCAGATTGCGCAGGACACATGATGATCAACAACTGCATGCCTGGGGGCCAGCTCGCTCTGTATGCCCGCCGCCCAGTACATTCTTCCTTGCAGCTGCACCTTGGCCTCCTGTTGTACCTGCCTGGCTCAGTGCACGGCGACGGCCAGGTTCTGGCCTAGCAGCGTTCTGTGATGTCCCCAAGCCGGCGGCGGGCTCGTCCCCTGACGACAGACCGCCAGGAGGTACGGCCATACCTCCTTTCAGCATACGTGCCTCCAATTCAGCGATCCTAGCCTGTGCTTTTGCAGTCTCTGCTTCTGCTTGCTGCAGTCTTGCATTCGCCTGCTCAAGCTGCTGGGATTGCGTTGTGACCTACACAGCATGCCACCTGTCACAGCTGGTGAACCTGACTCGATCTGACGCCACATTTGCAAAGTTGCGTACGAAAGTACACATCTCTGGCGCCACAGGTCTGCCATGTAACCTCCTGTATCGTTACTTTCTGTCCCTACCTCGAGCCTGTCCAAGAAGCAGTCGTGCATCGCAGGGTGCAGTCAGCTGCTCACCGTTCCGCGAAGCTCCTTCAAATTACCAATTTCGCCCTCTGAAATACCATTCGACATGGTCTTGTTTTTCTGCTTCTTTCCGCGTGGAGATTTGCCACCACCTGGTGCCTCCTGCGGCACAGCTGGACCAGGCACGCATAATGGCGCAGGCAATGCTTGACTGGGCACAGCAACTGAACCTGGACTCGCTCCTGCGAAGGACAGCATCAAAGTCTGATTCGATAATGGCTAGCCAGCGCGATGCTGTAGCTCATGCTTGACCATGCAAGTTTCAAAAAGCCACACCAGCGGAATCCAGATCATCAGCATCTGCCAAAATGATGGCATCAGGTGCTGCCGCCATGGGGGTGGGAGATCGCGGGGATGCAGCAGCATTCTGCGCATGCAGTGACGCGGCTGCAGCTTGGGCCGTGCCTGCTTTGGGTGTGCTGGCTGCAGCCTGTTGCTGCACAGTTGCCTGTTTCCGCTTCACAGCAGCTGCGCTTCGTGATTTCCCTCCAGCATTCGACTGTGACTTTGCTTTTACTCCCGCAAACTTCTCCTCTGGGCTCTGGGTCTGTTCTTCAGGTTCCTCCTCATCATCGCCCTGCATCATGTGCTATTCACACATGCACATAGCAGGCGATGAGCCATGTTAGATCTCTGGAAATAATTGCAAGGTATCAAAAGAGCAACCTGTGGAACGCAGATCTCTGTATCATCGAATGTGTCCAGCTCACCCTGTGTCCTCTCCAGCTCGTATTGCTGCTTTTTCAACCACCGGCCAACGCCATCCAGCGCAACATGTACGGTGGCCACTTTGACTCTGCTGATGAGTTGCACCGACTGCTGGACTGTAGTATGCAGTCTGTCACGATTCATCCCAGGTGTACTGTTCTCAAGCTCTTCATAGTCGGCCATCAACTCGTCCAGCTTGGTGGCCGAATCGACCAGTCTTGACAAGTATTCCTTGAACAAGACATCATCAACTGCAGTGCACGGGCACGCACGTAGAGACGCAAGCCCGTGTGGGGCAGTTCACACCACTGATCGACATCACAATCACAGCAGCACAATAATAACCGGCGGCTGCGATCAGGGACAACTCCAAGTGAGCACAAATGCCACAATGCCAGCATGCGCATGTGCTGAGACCACAGTCGCAGACTGAAATGCTGGTGGCTCTTGGCCGGGGCTCCGCTCCACCTCCCACCAGCTTCAGACGACACCTCAATGCTCTGCGACACCTCAGGCCCCTGTCGGGCAGCCGGAGGGGGAGGGCTGGTACGCCCTGCACTGTGGGGGGCGTGAGCCCCCGGGCTCTCACGTGCGGGGGGCCCGTGATGGAGTGGGGCCGGCTGTAGTGGGGGTGCTGCTGTTGGGGGGTCGGTGGTGGCCGGGTTTGCTGGGGTGGGCGGTAGTGCGCAATGTGGCTGGTGGTTGCTGTGTGCGGCTGTGGCGTGGGTGCCGTGGTGGTGGGGTGCGGGAGTGCGCATGTGTGTTACCCTAGTGATAGATCCAGCACTCAGCAGCGCCGAGGCAACAGAGCAGGCAACAAGCAAACAGACAGACCGGCCACCGTAAGCACCAAGGCCACTCTCCGCACGAGCAAATGCCAGAACGAACTAGCGCCGGCTCGAAAGCAGACACTCACACACCACGCAGTACCACGCAGCCCACGCGCACACCAAACACAGTCAGCATTCGCCGGGCCCACCGGCGGGCGCCGACTCGACACTAGCAGTCTGCACGGGCGCGCCGGCGCGCGCTACGGCCATCTCCGAGGCCGCGAGGCAATGCGCATGTGTGTGGATGCGTGGGTGTGGTTGTGTCGGCTGTGTCGGTTCGTTGTGGCTTTTCACCTGAGACAGTTGTTGCTTGTTGCTGTTGTCTGCTTTCGGGGGTTTTGGCCGTCTGCTTTCCTGCTGTTGCCCTCGCTGCCAGGCTATTGCGTTAATCTCCGTGTAACACCTCAATGCTCAGAAGACTTGCACGCAGGGAGCACGCACCCACAGCCATGCGAGGTCGATGAGTCAAAGGCAGGCCCAGAACAACCTTGACGTCATCAGACAGGAATTTGGTCTCTGCTGCGGGGTGCAACAACTTTGCATCCAGTGCTTCAGGCACAACGAAGCCTGGTTTGGCCCCAAGGAGGTCGGCATGCAGAACCTGCCCGAATGCTTGTTTGACTACGGGCATGTCGTAGACGTGTATAAAAGCTCCTAACACGGTGTTCAGATGGGGGTCGAGGATGGTCACTGCTCAATAACGTCAATCTGCAACGTGGAAGCACGCCCGCTGATGGGCATGGACGCAACTGGTAGTGTGCCAGCAAGCCTGTGAAGTATTTACTCGACCTGGACTTCAACGCAGGAATCCGCGTCATCCGCTCGGCCGGCCGTCAACAACACGCAATCGCATGCATGCATGAACGATCGCCTCAATTGATGAGAGAGCAGTCAGGCAGGCAAGCATGGCAATGTATCAAATGCATAAACCATGGCCAACCCACTGTGGCAGAGACACCCAGATTGTTCAGCTCAGGTGGCGAAGTGGCGCAAAGTGTCACAACGTTAACATGTGTAACAAAATGTAGACTGTGGCTGCATTTCTGTTTGGAATACATATAGTCTATCAGCAACAGGCTGCTTCTTGTCGAGCATCAGCGATTCAAGACAAATGCAACACATGTATGCATAGCCCAGGCAGGCATGTCTTGAGCTTCTGTACCCGGCCTCTGCCACACGTGAACACAAACACAAACACGAACACGAACACGAACACGAACACGAACACGAACACGAACACGAACACGAACACACACACACACACACACACACACACACACACACACACACACACACACACACACACACACACACACACACACACACACACACACACACACACACACACACACGCACGCAGAGCACATTTCAGTCATTGTATTTCAACCTGCAGTGAGCCTTTTGCACGCAGCTGATCAACAAATTTGCTGCCCGATGATGTTTGTCAGCCAGGGCTCGAATGCCGATCAGCTGGTGTCGATCCTGGCTCTACCATGTGTTATTGGAGTCATCGGAGGGAGTTGTGCCTGATCCGGTGCACATGCCAAGAAGATCTGCTACAGCTTTGCAAAGGTGCAAACCTATGATTTGCAAAGGTTTGGTGGTGCTACATGGAGCGTGCCGTATTCCAGCCCTATGCCAGCTCAAATTGGATTCATTTGAATGCACGTACATGCGCATGCGCATGCATGCACTCATGGCTACCGGGGCCCGAGGGCATGCCATGAAGTAATGCAATCGCGCCAGCCGGCTGCGCAGCTGTTGCTGTTGGGGACTGTGACCCGCCACCATGAACAGAACTATTCAAGAGCGGCACTGGTCACTGCACTGACATTGTGCCTTTGTGTGGTTCCAGCACATTCCATTCCTGTGCGGCGATCGGTATTCCAAACTGAGGCACGTCGCGCACTGGCTCGGAAACCCTAGCCTGCGCATGAACATGTCAAGTGAGCTATGTACATAATTGTTCCAGGCTAGTGGATTTGGACAGGATGGCGCCCAATTTCTGCGCGCCGCCGTCGGACGCGACGTTGATACAGGTGCGAACACAACGCCCAACAATCATGTGCCAAATCCCACTAGAAACGTCACCGTGTGACCAAATCAATTCAATCATTAACGTCGATTTTCACCTCATAACGTGCAAACACCGTGCAGCGCAATGGTAAGTCATGTACACACCAAGTTGCCGGGCCGAAAGGAGACGCCGTCAATGCTGCGCCTCCTCCCGAGGTGAAAACGCACGCACACAAGTTTGCGTTCGAATTAGATCCGTTTCAGCATACTGCAATCAATGCGTTAGAGGCGGGGGAATCTGTGCTCGTGGCTGCCCACACATCTGCTGGCAAGACCGCTGTCGCACAGTATGCGATAGCGATGGCGCTGCGGGACAAGACCAGGGTGTGCTATCCTTGTGCGTCCTCCTCCTGCTTTTCCATGCTGTAACACCCATCGATGATGACAATCATGTTCTATCCCACTGACTCTTGGTGAGGACAACATTTGCGTTCCTGAGATGGGTAAACCAGCTGTGATTGCCACCAATTTAGTATTGCCTTCAGAAATTGAAGGTCCAGTAATTGTCCTACCATTTGCAGCTTGACGTGTGTTCATGTTAAGGCATATCAGAATGTGCTCAGCAGAACACGCATGATGTGACTGTCTGCCCATCTAGGAAGCAGCCCTTATATGCTACCACTCGTACACAGGTCATCTACACGTCGCCACTGAAGGCTTTGAGCAATCAGAAGTATAAGGAATTTGCTGAAGAGTTTAGTGATGTCGGTCTCATGACGGGTGACATCACCATCAATCCTGACGCCTCATGCCTTGTGCTCACCACTGAGATCCTGCGCTCCATGCTGTACCACTGCTCTGAGGTCGTTGCCGAAGCCCGTCTCATCGTCTTTGACGAAATCCACTACATCAAGGTGGGCCTCTCGTTACACTCTGTCATCCTTCTGCGCACGGTTGCGTGATGCGCAGTCACGCTGTACTCACCTCTGCTCATCATTGTCTATCATGCAGGATAAAGAGCGTGGTGTGGTCTGGGAAGAGACGATTATCTTGCTGCCTGATGCATGTCAGTATGCGTTCCTGTCTGCCACCATCCCCAACGCCATGGAGTTTGCGCAGTGGATTGCCAGCCTTCACAAAAACCGGTGCCACGTTGTGTACACCGACTACCGGCCTGTGCCACTGCAGCACTTCATCATGCCCTGTGGCAGTGACCGAGCGCCGCTGTTCTGTGTGGTGAGTCTTGCGACACTCCCAACCGCCATGCCTGATTGCTCCAGAGCTTGCATCCAGAATCATGGCATGGTGACCTGTGGTGCGCTGTCTGCATGTCCTACTCTGGCGATTCGAGCTTTGTGTCCGGTGTGGGGGTGTGATGATGATATAGTACCATCAAATTCTGATGCATGGTGCATGCATGTTGACTATTTCAGCCTTGTCTGACCCCCATATCTTAATTACTTCTGTTTGCTGGAACGACATCATCTGATACATTGACCGAGTGAATTCATCGATGTTTGAGTCCAGAGGCGTTCCGGCGATTCGCAGTCATACCTCGGCAGGTTTGTTGTGGCTTTGTAAAGCTGCTGTCTTAGCATGTGATAGGTCAGTACACCTTACCTGTGGTGCTTGGAGTGCTGAGTGGGGGGAGGGACGATACAATCCGGTTCTTGAGCTCAGCGCTGATGGGCAACCATGCTTCGTGCACCAGACTTGTCTGACCCCTCACCACCTCCTGCATGATTGACAGCATTCTGAATTGCACTGTATCTGTGGTTCATGCGCGATTGTCTTTGAGCCAGTTTTCCTTTCTAAGGCTTGCTCGGCATATGGACCTAGTGTGCTATCAGCAGGCGCATGTGAGTGATAAATACAGGTGCTTCATGTAGGTGGACAAGAGCGGCAAATTCCAGGAGTCTAGCTTCCAGAAGGCCATTGCAGCAACAGGCGATTTGATGAGTTCCGCAAGACAGGCCAAGAAAAAGACAGACAATGGCGTTGACTCAGATATATACCTGCTAGCGAAACTGCTGGTGGAACGAACTCTGACGCCGGTGTGTCTTGGCTCATTGCTGCCCTCCTGATGATGCCACGGGAACTAGTTGCGGGGGTGGTGAGTACGGGGTGGAGCAGATCACTGTGACTTGCACTGAGCTCCTCGGCGCTGCAGGTGATTGTCTTTGCATTAAGCAAGCGCGCTTGCAATGACCTGGCCGACAAGCTTGCACAAATGCAAGTCAATGACGAGCAGGAGGCCAAGCTGGTGGACGCAATCTTCTGGAGCGCCATGGACGTCCTGCCCGAGCAAGACCGCAACCTCCCCCAGATAGCTCATGCTCTGCCCATGCTGCGGCGTGGTATCGGCGTGCACCACTCTGGCCTGCTGCCCATCGTCAAAGAGGCAATTGAAGTCCTCTTCTCTGAGGGGCTCATCAAGGTATTGCTGACTCAAAGCATTGCAAATTCTCATGCACCGCGCTCAAACGTTCCGCCAGTCCCCGTTGCAGGCACATCAAACAAATGCAATCACACACACACACACACACACACACACACACACACACACACACACACACACACACACACACACAATATGCTACACAATGATGACAACACAACGGTATCCCACCGGCTGTGCCACATAGCGTGGGACTTGATGCAGGTGCTGTTTGCGACGGAGACTTTCTCCACTGGGCTGAACATGCCGGCACGCACCGTCGTGTTTCACGGCGTGCGCAAGTTTGATGGCGTCGAGTATCGTAATCTGACTGGCGGTGAGTATATCCAGATGTCTGGCCGCGCCGGCCGCCGTGGCCTCGATGACGCGGGCACGGTCGTGCTCATGTGTGACTCAAAACTGGAGCCTGACGCGGCACGCTCCATTGTCAAGGGGACCCCCGACCCTTTGCACTCGGCGTTCCGTCTGACGTATGCATCGCTGCTGTGCATGCTGCGGCTGGACCGTTCAGCGGATACAGCGCCGGAGCGGCTAATTGGGTCATCACTGAAGCAGTTCCAGGCGCGCGCACAGCTGCCTGCGTTGCAGCGGCAGCTGGCGGTTGTCGACGAAGTGGTCGAGGCTGTGGGGAGAAGGGTTGATAATGCGGCAGGAGAGCTGTATCACCTGTTGTGTGACAAGGCAAAGCTGGAGAAGGAGATGCGTGATGTGGAGAACAAGCCGAAGTACGCCGTGCCATTCCTGCAGCCGGGGCGCCTTGTGCGCGTCGCGCGCATGCGCGAGGCAGCGGGTGGTGCTGTGCTGGCAAACGCGGACTTGTGGGCACTGCCTTCAGAGGTGGAGGATGATGATGTGGTGAGTGGCGAAGTTGATGCTGTGTGGGCGGCAGTGGTTAGCTTCGAGAGAGTGCGAGGGCAGGCAGAAAAGGCTGTGGCGTCGGACACGCTGTCTGCAGACATGAGCGGGGGTCCTGGCATTGTGCGGGATGCAGCGGAAGCCCAGGATGCAGCATACATCGTGGACGTGCTTGCGCATGTTCAACCGGCAGACATGCCTGTCTCGTTTCACCAGCGACGAGAGCTGCTGGCTCACACTGATGCCTCGGGCGAGGCGTTGATTGTGACTGTGCCCTTGACTCAGCTTGCGGGGCTAGGCACAGCGCGCATCATGCTGCCAAAGAGCATGAAGGCGCAAGAGCACAGGTGAGCCTTGAGTCTGCACTGATCCTGTTTGATGCAGGGGGGGATCTGTGCCAGTGATGAATGACGTTAATTATTCATGCGTGTCATATGATACTGATGATTTCAATTTTGTCTGGACCTCTGAGGCTTTGTGATCCCTTCTGCAGCTGGATATCGTTTTGTCTCGCCCCACCTTGGTGCATTGACAGCCTTTTTGACAGCCTTGTGACGGCAAATACAAAGTGCAGAGAAGAAGGCATGAGGACAGTCTGTGAGTCGATAAAGCGGCTCAAGGCGAAGAAGGGGGGCGCTGTGCCGATGCTAGACCCAATTGGCGACATGAAAGTGTCAGGATCTCAGTACCGTAAACTGCAAGGAAAGCTTCGCAAGTGCATGGACATGCTCCACGCGAATCACCTTTTTGACAAGTATGCCCCGGAGCTATGTTCCTGCTGTGCTGTGTACCAGCCTGCCTGTGGTGCAGAATCATCACTGAGATAGTTTGCTGTGCAGTCCAGGCGAGAGGATTCCCCAGCTGAAGACCTTTATGCACCAGGAGAAGCTCACTAAAGCCAGGAATCGACTCGCCAACAGCATCAAAGCAGCCGAGGGCCTGATTCTGCAGAAGGAGCTGAAGCAGCGTGTGCGGGTGCTGCGGAGGCTTGGATACATGGAAGAGTCCGGCATCGTCACACAGAAGGGCCATGTATGATCCCATCCACATTGATTGTAGGACATCCTGATGCCTGGAGCTGTATGTGTTTTGATGAACATCTGCTACCCCGGAATCTATTATTCCATTATTGCGTCCGCAGAGAATATGCACCACTTTTTGCGTTGGCCCTTCCGTTTTCTGGAGTGGCCAATTTTGCACGGGTGCCACAGAGAAGGTGTGGGACAAGTGCATACACAGATCCTTTGAGGGCTGTGTGCTGCCGTCTCTTACACCAACATTATGATGATAAGTCGTCTGCATGGCAAGCAGCATGATATAAATGATTGCGCAGCACACCTACAGTTTGCACACACAAGTGCGTGGGGTCACAATCTCTATGAGCGCGTCTGGCTGTTTCCTGACTGGCAAGGCTGTTACAGGTGGCCGCAGTGCTGTCTAGCGGCAATTGCCTCGTGCTGACCGAGCTGCTGATGCATGGAGCGCTGTCGAGCCTCACGGCTGTGCAGATCACGTCTGTGCTGTCCTGCTTTGTGTGGACAGAGGCGTCAGATAGGGGGGGACTCAAGATCCGCGATGAGCTGCAAGGCGCAGTGGGTGCACTGCGGGAGTCTGCACGGCGAGTCGGGCTTGCCCAGGCCGACGCGGGCATGCCATGTGACGTGGACGGCTTCATCAACAGCTTCAGGCCAGACTTGATTGACATCGTCACGATGTGGGCCTCCAAGTCATCTTTTGCAGAGGTGAAGAGGGCTGCAAAGAGCATTTATGAAGGTTCCATCGTGCGTGCAATACGGCGACTTCACGAGCTGCTGGTGCAATTGCAATCTGCCTGCGAGATCATCGGTGACTCCGATCTCGCGAATCGCATGGAAGCCGGTGCATCAAGCATTCACCGTGATGTTGTTTTCGCGGCCAGTTTGTATTTGTAGCATCTCCTGGTCAACTCTCTAATTTTAGCATCACCTGGCCAAACAAACTACCGTGGTATTTTCGCAACTATATATATTTTTTTTTATTGAGCTTGCAAGTGTATCAGCATCCGGAACGATCCGGGATCCTGTTCCAGGAGCGTTGTGTCTGGATCTATGTGTTGATGTCATCAGAGGTGTCTGGAGAGGACCTGGTTCAAAGCGTGTAGACACGGTGAACGTTTTGGAAACACGTGTGCGGTACATAGCATGTGCAGTGATGCTGCATACGTGTGCAGTATGGTGCAGCTTGTGGTGCAACCCAGCAACCTGTTGTGGTGGTCATGTTTGTGGGGTGGAGCAACCCTGGGTGTAACCCGGATCTTGGTGTTCATGAAGAGGTTTTGTCAAACAGTTCATTGATCCGGGCTTTATTTAACCGAGTATTTAACATACTCCATGTTACATACACTACATGACCTTACTACGGCCACACCTGTTGTGCACGCACATCGGGTTGTCACTGGCATCCATCTCGAACTTGAATGCATTAATTGTGAGAGAGCCTTCTCGTGTGGATTCATGTGTCAATGATTCTCTGTGTGTCCTGCATGGCACGATTGTACGTGTTTTTTGCGTGACGCCCATAGTTGCGGCTGCAGTCCCGCTTGGGACAGTGTTCTTGTCCACTCTCTTGGAAGTGCTTGACCTGTCACAGTGTAACACACTTGTGACATTCATGAATGTCGCAACAAGGGTGTTATACTGTGATAGATTATGGCCCCAGCAGTGGCGAGGGAAGAAAGTACGGTACAAAACAAACAATCACAAGCAGCACGGTCACCCTACACATCGGCATGAACTCACATTGAACACAACCGGTAGCGCAAGCACACAGCACACCATACCAGTGCAACATGGCGCAGTCCACGCACAGGCACCAGGTGCTGGGGCCTGTGGCGCGTCGCTGGCCTGAAGGAATACACAGGATTGGCTCAGACAGTGATAACGCACAGAATCAATTGGACCTGAGCAATCTCTGTAGTATTCAGTCTGAAGAGACATTGAAGACTCAGAGGCTCAACGATTGCCAATATACTATCAGGAGCCTGGGACGACCAACGCGAAAAAGCATTTGGTATCCTCACGCATGCATGAGACTATCATTCTCAACGGTTGGCCACAGCATCCAACATGGTCACGGGCATAACACGATGCCACACTGTTTCGCGGCCATGCACACCCGCCTTGGCCCCGGCCACAGACCACATGGTGCTGGAGCTATTGCCGGTCAACACTGCGGACAGTGTAGTGGCTGGAGATAGGTCGGGGTGGGAGGTGGAGAGGGGGGGGGGGGGGGCGGCATGCCCGAGGCAGTATCCCAGTATGGTGGTGATGCTATGGGATCCACTGCCTCGGGCATTCTGACACATGCCATTGGATGCAGCAACGGTCGCAACGTCACCATTGGCCAAATGCTTACAAGCCACTGGCTAGACAGCATCTACGATCGCATACGCAGCCAACCAGAGACGCCAGGTAGATGAACCGACACAAGTGCAACAGGGACGAATTTGAAAAAGCACACACCTGTAGGGGCCATACATTCCACTGTCATGCATGGGTTTCTTCAGGACCCACAGACCCAGAATCCACGTGTATCGTGAGGGTAACCAGGTAAGCAATGCACACCGGAACCAAGTGAAACCCAATTTGCAATCACTGACAAACATGTCCTGGGTCTCCAACTGCACAATGCAAGCCATACGCAGACACGCCTGTAGAAAAACTGGATGATTGCACGTGGAAGTACCCAGGAGCTCACAGTTCCTGTGACACAATGCATGACTGCGCAGTGTCTGCGTGGCACATGCCGATCTCATACTCTCTTGCTGCTACGGTGGACTCCCTGCTGCACCAACAGCTATGAAAATGCCACCAGCTAAAACTCTGCAGGACCGGCCATTCCATGATTAATGACTGATCCATGTATGTCCGTTCGCCCTTCTATCTACGGTTTACTGCCTGGGCCAGGGCCATACACGCTCTCTTCTGCTACCTTAGCAGCCTCCTTGGCTGCCTCCTGCGCATCAAATATCGGAATGTCCATCACATCCTTTGCAGCATTCATATGCCCTTCAATCAAAGGTGTAGGGTCCGAGAGTAGAGACGGATCTGCAGTTGATAAAACATCTGTGCTTGTCACTGCATCGACAACGGTTGTCACTGTCGAAGCAAGGGTCTCAATCGCAGGAGTAGCTGCATCAAGTACAGCAGAGCTGCTGCTGGAAATCACATCGGCTGCCCCTGAGATCACTGAGGTGACATCCCCCCCACTTGCACCCGCCGCAACAAGTGCCGCCCCTCCAGCGGCAGCGGCAGCGGACCCAGCGGCAGCAGCAGCAAGACTAGTGCCAGATGCAACAGCAGTGGACGATGCCGCAGTGGACGCGGCAGCCGCAGTGGCCGTCGCAGTTGACGCCGCTGCAGCTGTCGATGCCGCAGCTGTGGAACCCGTCGCGGCCGCAGTAGCCACGGACGCTGTGCTAGCAGCTGCGCTAGCAGCCGTGGTGGCTGCTGTGCCTGTGGCCGCTGTCCCTGTGACAGCTGCGGAACCTGCGGCTGCAGATGCTGCCGCTGCCGCAGCCGTCTTGGCAGCCGAGCCTCCGGCAGCGGCCGCGCCGGAGGACTTTGCCGCTGAGCTGGCGGCACGAACAGCTGTAGACATCGCCCCCCCAGTCTCTGCAGCTGCGCTTGCCAGCGCACTGGCCCCCGCGGACAGCGCCGCTTCACCACCCGCTGCTGCTGCCCCCGCTGACGTGCCAAGGATGCCACTTGACGTGAGAGACGCCTCGGCGGCCGCTCCAAGCACCTGTCGCGTGACAACTGATGCAGCTGTGGATGTCGCTGTGGCAGTCGAGGAGCCCAGCATGCCCGCCTCAGACAACACCGGGGTGGCCGCCAACATGCTCGCGGACACTGTCGTCCTCACAAATTCTTCTGACGTGATCGCAGTTGGGGGCGGGAGGATGTCTTCAGCCTTTTCCGAAACGCCCCGATCCGCGAGCACATCCAGGACTTTTGGGATGATGGTTGCCCCAACGATGAGGGCTGCACCTGCCCAGGACAATGGCGCAAGACGGTCGTGGTTCACGAGCGCGCCGCAGAAAAGGCCCCAGACGACCACAAGCGACAGCGTCAGGCTCGCCGTTGACGCCGGGACCTTCGCCACGGCGACCAGCTCCCCGCTCTGCCCAATCACGGTTCCGAAGAGCAGCGTGATCAGGAATGGGCCCCATGGCATTTGCTGCAAAGCAACGGGCGCTGATGAGACACAAGCTGGTGGTTCAAAGGTGCTGCAGCTGCACTGTGCTGGAGAAAACACACCCGGACACCATGCCGGACAAAAGGCACAATGCTGAAAGCCAGCTCAGGGGCATGGGTGGAGTGGCACACCGAGGCAATGACGGCTGGAGACAGCTGTGGGGAGAGGAGTGGGTCATGGCTGCCGGTCCAAGCCAAGAGGGCGACTGACAGCACACCACAGACGATGAGCTGTGCCGCTGCGAGTTGTCCGACATCCTTTGCTTCGTGCTGGCGGATCTCAGATCGAACAAGGTGCACTGCAAACGAAATGGCAGACAGCAAGCCCCACACTGTGCCCTCCCGAATGCCACAGATTGTATTTGTGGTTGCCTCGGCAGCTGCCTGCGAGCCACCTCCTGCACAGACCTCCTGATCAGACGGCTGTGATTGCCTGCGCATGTTCTGAATTTGATGCCAGAACAGCAAGGCCTGTCAGAATGCGAGCATGAGAGCACATGCGCACATGCAACAGACAACGGACGGCATATCACGTATGCTGGTGCCACTCAATCCTGGGTGGCACTGGAAGTACAGCACACAATTTAGTTGGTGCCGTGCCTCTAAAAAAACACTTGACTCATTCTCAGATGGGAGCTACACCTGCCGCAAGCAATGAAACACCACCAATGGCGACCACTAACGAGGCCACCTTCTTCGATGTAAATGGGCGACCGAACGCCAGCTCGACAATTGGTACCAACAACAGATACACAGCCAGCATGATCGATCCTTCGCTAGCACTCTCTGTGACGAGTTCTCTGGCTTGACATTGGTATGCTGCGAAGAGGGTCAACCCCAGTTCAAACGACAGGCCCCAGTTGACTTGCTTCAGTCCGGGCTTCAGCAAGAATGGCAGCATAAGCCCAGATGCCATTCCATACCGCAGTGCACACAAGATGCTCGGCGCCAGATGGCTGTGATCAATCGTGTCCTTGATCATCCTGCACAGTGTCGCAATGAGCTGACGTGGTGCGTGCAACGACTCACTCACATCGCGAGTTGGCATGTTCGATGTGACGAACCAACAATATTGTGACCACCACGAATCGTCAATGTAAGATCGAGATTCGTCGCTTGGGCGTATTCGGCACGCGGACAAATGCGGGGTGTCGCCTGCGGTGAACAGCACAGCTGACACACATTCCAAACCAACAACACGTGGCGGAAAACTTGCCGATAGCAGCTACGAGTAAACAGCACCACCAGGTGAAACTAAAACAGTCGGTTTAGGAGCTTGCAATTTACGCTTTGTGATGCACGGCTGTCGTCTGTGCACTGCCAGGCAATGCTCGCACTGGGCGACACGGCATCGCGGTGTTTGTGGTGGGCCCGCACGTCGTATTTGTCCCGTAAACGAAGCTGACGATGTTCAGCAGCCAAAGAGACTGTGTCTTGTCAAGTGAGAATCCTGGCGAACCGGTAGAGATCCTCTCGGCAGACTCCACAGGAGGCAGGTCATCTAAGGACGTGTATTGCGAAGGCGCTTGCCCTTCGTTGCCAGACGAGTCCACCAGTGGTCTAGGCAGCGGGACGGTCTCCAGCTCGGTTTGCTCCTGATCCGTTGATCCGTGTACATCAACAGATGCGACATTGGCGATGTGCGTCCGTCGCCTACGAGACCCAAGACTGCACGATTGACCTGTGCGCTTTAATCTAATCATTCTCAAGTCTAATTTGATGGCGATTCTTTGCCAATTCCTAGCTGCAGAGCAGTGTCTCGGATGCAGGTCCAGGCACCACAAGATTGTTGACGCCACAGAAGCCGCAAGTGAAAACTGTATGAGGAGCACAGCAATTGCAAACTATTGTAAGAGTGTTTGCAATTGTCGGATAAACTGACGTGCGCGCCAGTGTCTATTTGAACAACTAATGAACCGCAGTGCTGTTGAAGGTTTGGATGCGAGTACTCCGGCTTACGCATGCATGAGACCACGTATGGCTAACGATGCATCGCGATGCTCAAGGATGCTGCAGACAATCTAAAATATGCATCAGCAGCCACACCGCCAGTGCAGAACTCATATGACAGGTGCTGACACTGAACCCGACGGACTTCCTATCGGAGTCGAAGTGCTACAGTAGCAGCAGCAGACCCACGTCAAACCCGGTGTCTAGAAGAACGAACTGTATCGCGCCATTGCCCGAGAACAACACGTACGATTATAGCCAACAGCAGGCAATTTGTTCCGGTCGACGTGTGAATATCCAGGCCGGTGTTCTGCTGCATAACGTCGTGCTTCGTGTTTGTAAAGACACGACTTGCTCCTTCTCCGCCTTACAATAGCAAGCATGCGTCTTTCCAACAGCAAGATTGATGGTATATAGGCGAATCTAACTCCCGCATCAGATTTTGAACATCTTCACTGTGTTTCTGAGGTGTCAAAGTCGGAATGGCTCATACATTCGCAGGATTTCCATTGCCAGTCGTAACTTGCAACGACTGGATGCAGATCTTATATGACCTCCCGCATTCAATCACTTGCCGAGTAAGCACAGACGCAGCAGAGCCATGCGAACATACAGGCCGTTTTTAGCCTGTCGGAAGTAAGCTGCACGGGGATCGCTGTCAACGCCGACAGTGATTTCGTCAACGCGTGGCAGGGGGTGCATAATGACAGCATGCTCCTGCAGACTCCGGCACATCGCCTCGTCAATTATCAGCTTTCCCTTGCACTCATCATACTTCTCTGGTTGATCCTGCAAGCATCACACTGTTTTGACGCAGCAACAACCCTTATAATGACACACCAATTTCGTACGTCTAGTCCTGTGTTTGCTTTCTGAGAAGCCTGCCTCACTCTACGCTCAAGTGTCTAGTTTCCTGGTACCATTCACTAGTGCACATCACAATCAGTCAGTGATCATGGCCTTTGTTCAATTCTTGGGTAAATCACTCTCATCGATAGTGACACTGCGTCACATCTGTATGATGGATACGGCATTCCAACTGACAACGTCTGACAATGGCTCTTGGCATGTTCAAAGAGGAGGGCATGATAGAATGGAAATTTGCTGCAATTATGGTGTGTTTCATAAAATACAGAAGAACTGCCAAGAGACAGAGGCGTATGCAACACACCAGAAACCTCTCTTTTTGGATTCTTGTTTGGTACAGCACATCTACTTCACTTGCGACAGCCTCGAGCGTCCCTTCCTCACGCCACTTCACACCAACTTGTGAAAGGTGTTCCTTCAAACTTGGTTTCATACGAAGGATCTCTGGTGAAACAAATACCATTTCGACATTATCAAACTTTGAAAGTAAGTAGGCCAGGGAGTGGACTGTGCGGCCGTTCAGCAGATCTCCAATCATTGCGATTTTAAAGTTCTCCAGTCTCCCAAGCTCCTGTCGAATGGTGTACACGTCCAGCAACGCCTGCAACGGATTTCCATTGGTTGAGATCAATGTGATCCACGCCACACAAAAATGCACTGAAACCAGCGCCCGGACTCAGCCCAATCACACAGGTATCACCACATCATCACACATTTGGTAACATTTCGTACCTGAGTGGGGTGCTGCCCAGGGCCATCACCAGCACTGATTATAGGGCGGTTTGCTACGGACGCAGCAGCGGCAGCAGAGCCTGCAGAGAAGTGACGTAATATAAGACAGTCTGCATAGCCCTCTACAGTCCTGACCGTATCTGCAGCATCAAGCACCTGTCAAATGTGCGAGATAGGGGCATGGGATAGTGAAAGTGAGGAGCCAGTAGTCCGGTGTACATGCACAAGCATTGGACTGGGCAATGCACCTTCCAGAGTTTCTCCTTTAGCAGCCGATGAGAATTCGCCGGCACTCTCTGTTGACAGAATTACGCCACCCAGCTTCCCCATGGCTGCCTCGAAGGAGAGGCGCGTGCGGGTAGACGGTTCATAGAACAGGGTTGCCATGCAGTACCCCTCCAGCTGTTTGCTCTCGGGGGACCCCGGGACGACCGTTTCCATCTGTTGAGCGACATCAAACACCAAGTCTAGACATTCTTTTGAGAAATCTCGAGAGTCCACCACGTGCCGCAGCTCACTGTCACGCCAAGCCCGCGCAAAAACCTGTCGGCAACCTCTCCGGTGCACCGCACACCCGTTTGCATGCCCACATACGATCCTGTGCCGCGGCTTCCTCAAGCAAGCCCAGGACATCGCAGGATAGATGCAAACTTGCTGGAAGAGCAGATTCTGCCACACTAGATCTCAGGTGTACAGTCACGTAGCGGTCCAGGCACTGGAACGTCACGGAATGTGCGTCAATCTTTAGTGGTTGTGACAGAGCAAACAATTACTATGAATCTTGATCCAGAACTATTTTTGGTATGCGGAGACACTTCTCAGGCTGCAGCGTTTGAAGAGGCAGCTATGACTGCTCACTGATTTAGCGTCCGGGACGGCATAGGCATTTCGTTTCGTGCCACATAACCACAATAATCATACACGGCCGCGCCACGGACAGCAACGTGCACCTGTCATTTCAGTGCCGCGGCGTTGTTGGGCAACGCAGCACTTCCCAGGCCATTCCCCAGCTGAAGCCTGGTACATGTACAATGCACTGAAGCTGTGCGCATGCTGCCTGCGAGCCGATTGGACACGTGTAGACACACCAACTCGAGCCCCACCCCATGCATGTGCATGGCCATGGCCGTGAGGCCGGCCCCACGAAACCGACCCAGAGCCCCACCCCACGAAACCGCCCGCGCTTATCCGTGTGTGCACACGTCTCGCCAGTTACTGGGATCAATTCCCATTATATTGTGGCATTTTCCAGGGTACCTAAGAACTCGGTGTGCCGCATGCGACCGCGGCCTATACCTGGCTCCGTGTGTTACACGGAGATCAACGCAAGAGCCCGGCAGCGAGGGCAACAACAAGCACGCAGGCAACCAAAAACAGAAAGCAGGCAGCAGTGAGCATCAACATCCACAGGTTCCCGAGCCACAACGAACCTGCACAACTGCACACCAGCGCACTCCACAACCGCATCAACTACGCCACAGCCCCGCACTCCAACCGCCCACACAACTCACCCCCGTCCGCCAGCGCCCAGCCGTGGCCACTCCCACTTGCACACTGCACCTCTACCACGCCCCACAGCCGCACCACCACTACACGCAGCCTGCATGCGAGCCCAGGGGTGCGCGCCCCCCACTGCGGGGCGGACCTGCCCCGCGACGGCAGCCCAGCAGACGCAGCAGAGCAAGGATACGCTGGGTGCCCAGCACTCCACGCCGCTATCCACTCGGCGGCCCGGGCGAGCGCGGGGAAGCCGAGGTGGGCGAGTGCACGCAGACGCGGGGGCAGACTACTGCCTCAGCAACCGCTGCCCCCAGCGCGGCGCAGCGGCCAGCGGCCGCCTATAAACCGTCCGACGGGGCCGTGTGGCCAGGCAGCACCGCATGCTGGCTGCTGGGCGAGCCAGCCCACCGACGCCCACAACCACTCGATGCCTCTAGCCTGTACCCATACGCCGACCATACTCTAATGCCAGTGGAATTGTTTGCCGGGTTGTCGAGTGTCTGTTTAGGCTATCCAGCTCGTCGTTCTGCCAGGGCGGTTGCACTTGTTACACCGCCTGTTTGTGTCCCCGCAGCATGACAACAATAACTCTGGACAAACTTTTGTCCAATTGTTAGGTCTAAGGTGTAGCGAAAGATGAATCTGTAGTGTGCATTCGTACATGCCATACATACCTGGAATTGTAGCCTGCTTCGAGCAAGCGCTGCCAACAGAAACACAAAACCATCAGGTTCGAAACTGGGATGTTCACACTTGCGGAAAATGTCCGACTCAACAACTATGCACAATGCAGCTTGATCTGAGGGCTTAGTTCGTGCTAGACTTGCCACGATCGGTGTTCTTGCGCACATTCAGGCATGCATCCTTTCCCAATGCGAAACCATGACTAGTACGCTGGATTGTCTGTGCTGCTGCTCCACTATGCTTGCTATTCTCATGCCCACCACCTTCCCATAAGCAGTGGTTCATCGCTTAGACTGCTTGCGGCCTGTTCCCTCCCCTTCTTATACGTTTCTTGGGCGACTAACATCTCCATGTACGTTTTAGGCCTGATCCTATTCCGATCATCTCCCCAGACTTGAGGCGCGCCGACGGGCTGCGCCGGACCCGGCCCCCGCTGCCGGCCCCGCTGACCCTGCCGGACTAAATAATGATGACATACGCGCTGGTGTCACTGCCTGGATCCGCCTGAGTCATGGCATAGGGGTGACCGCTGCGTCTGGTGCGGCGGGCCCGTTGCGTGGTAGGCTGCGCAAACGCGCCAGGCCGGTGTCTTTGCCCCGGAGTCCCCATTGGCTAGGGGACTCTGCCTGCCGCCGTCTGGCGTGGTGCCGTACACACGCTCACCCTCTTCGGTGGTCAATCCCATCATGGCGCTCCGTTCGTCGCACCTCCCTGGGGATTTCGCTGTGTTATATGGCGCACACGGGGCCCCGCATGTTGGTTTGCTGTGTGAACAAGATGTGTATGAGGCCCATGCGTTTTTCCCAGGCGACGCCGCGGTTGAGCACAGGCTGCGCTGTTGAGATTGCAGTACTACACCACTAGACTGCAATCACTTAGCACGTCGCGACGTGCTAAGTGATTGCAGTCTAGTGGTGTAGTACTGCAATCTCAACAAAAGCTGGTTAATCCAGAGGCGCGACATTGAGCACCTGCTCCTGACCTGCTGCGTTTATGTAGGGCGTCTTGGTCCGGGCTGCCTGCGCGATGACCTGCTGCGTGCGACGGAGACGGACCCAGCTGCAAGTGCGGTGGTGCATGGCTCGTTCTATGAAGGCGGCCTTTGTGACGCTGCTGCGACGGCCTGTGTTGTCCCATTTCTTTTGGACCCGTTGGCTGCGCTGTCGCGCTGCGCTAGCGCCTCTGTCCGCTCCCTGTGTGTGCGCTTGGTGGCAGCTGTTGTTGCTGGTGCGGCTGCGTGAGTGTCGAACGTCTGTTCGGCTGCGCCGGCGGTGTTCGGGGTGGTGTGCTGGCCCGTCTGCCTGTGTGCCTGGTGATCCCGCCCCGGCTCCTGTTTCGCGTGTTGTTTCTTCTCCCGCCCCTGCTCGCAAGGGTGCTGTGGCCGATGCCCGTCCGGGCGTAGCCTGTCCGATATATAATGATGGTGCCTGGGATGGGCACGCCTTTGATGTTTCTGAATCACCACATGACCATGCCTTGCATAGCGGTGCGGCGTTAGGCTATGCTCTCTGGGTTCTGGAGCCGTGTGTTACCAACAGCTTGGTGTGTTTGTGGGGAAGAAGCCTTGGCTACGGTTCAGACGGATCCGCAAGGAAGAGATGCTATACTGGAATTGATGGCAGACCTCTGCAAGGTGTTGCCAACGTCTGGTGATGGTGCTATTGTGGCCCTTGGCTGCCTCCTCAGCCATGTGTGTGCGCTTGCTTGAGTACTCAACTAGGTAGTTGAATACCTTTCGTGATTACAATGGGATCGGAGCGCCTTAATGTTACAGTATGTGTATACATATTTTTTCCTATGTGCCATTGCCGCTGGCCAGCCCACTAAGCTCGCAAACAGGCCTAGGTACTCCATAAGGTCCGGATCAACTCCAGCCTACGCATAAAAGACGGCGATAAACTGTCATAGACGTGTATCATGGGAACATGGATGTGCTTATGCGAAGGTTTGTTCTGTTTGGGAGCGCGCTTGGCTGTCTGAACCGTGCTCGCTCACGGGCCTCGCTCACTGGCCCGCCCCACCTGCACAGCTGTCGCGACATGTCGGTGGTGCGTGGCCACGCGTGGTGTGCATGGTTGGAGTGCGTGGCTTTGGCGTGGTTTTCGCGGTTGTGGAGTGCGCTGGTGTGCGGTTGTGTTGCACGGAGATGAACGCAATAGTCCGGCAGTGAGGGCAACAGCAGGAAAGCAGACGGCCAAAACCCCCGAAAGCAGACAACAGCAACAAGCAGCAACTGTCTCAGGTGAAAAGCCACAACGAACCGACACAGCCGACACAACCACACCCACGCATCCACACACATGCGCACTCCCGCATCCCACCACCACGGCACCCACGCCACAGCCGCACACAGCAACCACAAGCCACACTGCGTACTACCGCCCACCCCAGCAAACCCGGCCACCACCGACCCCCCAACAGCAGCACCCCCACTACAGCCGGCCCCACTCGAGCACTCCATCACGGGCCCCCGCACATGAGAGCCCGGGGGCTCACGCCCACCACAGTGGAGGGAGTAACGGCCTTGTGTGCGGTTGTGTCGGTTCATTGTGGCTCGAGAACCTGTGCATGTTGGTACTTGCTGCTAGCTGCTTGCTGGGGTTCAGTTGCTTTCTTGTTGTTGCCCTTGCTGCCGGGCTCTTGTGTTGAACTCCGTGTAACACACCTGTTGGCACGAGCACTCGGACAAAGTGTCGCGATACCCAGACCGCAGTCACCCACCCGTATACGTCTGCATGTCAACAATAACTAGTGGTAGATCGAGAGCTCGCCCCGCCGCGCTGGTCAACCGAAATTCCGTTGCAACGCGCTGGAATACATTTTGTTTGGGTGGCCAGGTGCGACCCCAAAGGGTAGCGCATGCACGCAATCGCCGCCGCCGTCGCCCCAATCGCCGTTGCGGGCGCAGCGGCAGAGGAGGGTATTCCCACTGCCAGGGCCAGGCTCCCCAAGGCGCGACGCGACGACAGCTAATGCACCCACCATGCGCACCCAACATGCGTGGCCACCTGCTCACTGCAACCCCTGCCCCTTGCTAGGGCGCTGCGGGTGCTTCCCGCTGAGGGGAGGGCACTGCCCCCAGCACCGTGTACACGCGTGTGGGAGTTGCTGGGGTGGGTATGCATATTCTCCTATGGGGCTGGCTGCAGCTGCATGCGGCGGGGAAGCTCTGGTGCCACCGAGAAGGGCTCTGCGTGGCCTGGTCGTGCTGTGGCTGTGGTGGCATGCATGGGTCTGGCGTGGGCGAGGTGATGGCATGCGCAGGTGCGTGCTTGTGTCAGGTGCTGCAGCTTGTGGGACCTGGTGTGCTGCTGCTTGTTGATGGGGGCTTGCTGGGACAACACTGCCTGCTTGCTATTGCCCTTGCCGTTGGGCTGATCTCCATATAACACACTAGCTCCCGCGTGTGCATGCATGGCCACACGGCACTTCGTTACAGCCCAAGGTCGTACAAAGGGGCCACTGCTGTGATCTGAGAATTTTGGGTCACAGCGATTTTTAGGCCGAGAACGACGCAATGGCATGCCACGAGGAGGCTGAAACAGGTTGAACGCTGCACGTGATATCTGTGCATGTTACATGTGTCATCCTACAAGAGACTGACCCAAGACCAGGCAGATACACAACAGATTTGCTTTGGCACTCCTACACCTTGAATGTCCAAGATCATGTGCCGTGTGCGCTATGCATCATGCGGTGGCCTTTACTGTTGTGTCTGCCATGACGCGATCCTGCCCTCTTATTACCTTGCAACGTTGGTGAACCTGGAAGGACATGGCTGCTTCAGCGATGCTCAGGAGCGGACTGTGCGCGCACTGTTGAACACCTCAGTCAAGTTATCTGATTGAGAACCGCGCACCATGTCTGACTGTATCTGCAGGTCGCAGAGCTGCCGGCCGTGGCATTGGCCGTGATTGTATTTGCTTTGTGCGCATTCCCATGTCCAATGGTATCAGCTGTTTCAGCATTGAATCTAAAGCGTCCCAGGCGCTGTCAATTACAACTGCCTTCTCCCTCTCCTCCAACGGATCATCCACACTGCTTTTGACGTAGAAGGTGACAGCCTCCTGAATCAACTGCAAGGAACCGGAGCTTGACTTGACACGATATACTAAGACCGGCAACTGAGACATGCAGAAGCAGTGGCAAATTTTGGCAATAACCTGATGTATGTTTGGACCTGTTGAACTTTGGGGGCCCCATGTTGACTTGAAAGCCTTGACTACAAGGCTCTGCAGCTGTGGAGATCCATCTACTGCCAACAGGCAGCGGCACAAGCGGAACGTTGCTGGTGCAGTGTGACTGCATATGCATTTGTTTGAGTCAGGCATGAAGATGCTCTTCAATAGTTTTTTGAACTGCAACAGCCCCTTTGAGTCGCGGTTGGCCATGATACTGCTCTTTTGATGTTGCATAGACGCAAGCGCTGCGACAAAGTCCTGCCCATTTGCATCACATCTCTCGCCACCAGGAGCACTCAAGAGGGCTTCCAAAATGTCGACGGCATCACTGCGGCGCTGCTCTGAGCTTCCTGCTCCATAGACATCCTACAATGCCATCGCAGGTTTCAACATTCCGGAACCTGATCATGTATCCATGGGATGCAGCTGTTTGTGTGTGTATGACAGTCTGCAGAATGGAGCAACATAGCCATGTACTTGCATCTACGAACGCATCTGCGCACACAGAGCAACCATGTTGACACAACATTGACACAAATGGCACACCTTCAAAAGCTTGACCATGTACGATCTGGTGCACTCCTGTGGTAAAATTCGACTTTGCTGAGCACTGCAAGACGATGTTGCCACCCGTTTGAAGGCATGCAACAAAACACTGTTGATTAGTTCTTCGGCTTTTGGCTCTGAAACATCCTTGAGCTGGACCAGCTCGTGAAGGGCAGTGTGCGCTGCTCCCTCCATTTGCATTCCTGCAAGCATTACAGCCTTGGAAGACAGCACATCTGCCCAACATGTTGTCTTTTGATGTGTGAGCAAGGTTGCGATGATGGCAGCTATCTGAATGGCTGTCAATACCACGCACAGATCATGCCGCGGCGCAAAAATCCTGCGTGGTTTGGGCGTCGATGCAAACGCTGCGTCGGTGAGACTCGCAGGAGCGGTTCAAATCAGCCACAGGCAAGGATGTCGGCTGTGTGCTACATGTGCAAGCCACGGCGTCATACCAGCCAAACGTGTGGCAACCTGACCACCCAGGGAAGACTGCAACAGTTCTTCAAGCACTTTGAGCGCTTGCTTTGCCAGCATGACAGTCTTGAACACTGTGTCCGATGACAGAGCGACAGCCCGCTGCACCATCGCATGTAGCAGACACCTGTAGAAGGGCCCATCTGAATCATGGAATGAAGACAAAAGCATGCGGCACAAACATGTGTTCATCTCATTTGATGGGGGGGGGGGGGGGGGGGGGGGGCGGCGGGGGAATCGCACTCATTGCATGCAAGACCAGCAAGGCTCAGACACCCTGGTGTGCCAGTACTGGCCACTGTGCTGAAAATGCCAGTGTCAATGCACCTGTGTGCAATACTGATTGTGATCGCAACGATGCATTTCATTGTGGCCTTCTGAAGCCATTCTACTCTGCAGATGCTGCACATGCGCACGAATGTGTCCATCACCTGAGATGGCACAGCAAAAACAGACTCGCTGTTCCAAACAGGTTTGAGGAAGTCCAGGATGCCAATGCCTTTCTGCGCCATGTTCAGGGCGGCAGCGTCCTGGAGAGAAGGGATCATGCCCAGGTATGTACAGAGCGCCCTCCATGACTGAAAAGTTCGCGGCACATTATTCATGCAGGCTTGTAAATGTGTGCTGACCGCGTTCATTCTCTGCACAGTTCATAACCTCATCTGATTATGTGCTTGCGGAGACATCGCAGATTTAATCACACCACGTGTCTTGCACACCTTCAACTGGTATGAATTGAAATCAGGAATGCGTTGAGCGGTAGCGCGCTGCACAGGATCATCGCTACAAACCCTGAATCGCTTTCGGCAGTTTTTTCCATTGGAAACATGTGTGGGAGGCGAAAACTCCGCGGCCCCTGCACTCATCCTCACTCGTCTCACATCTACCAGACGATCTGAGATTGGGAGTCATTTGGAGTGGCGGTGCTGTTGACTTGCAGTTGCAAAGTGTTCTGCACATTGGGCCGACAGAAGCCACCTTGCGCTGCTGTATGGCGCACCTGCCGCTGTTGGTGCCAGACCGATGATACTGGGCTTTGCAACACAAGTGGAGGGACCCAAGACCAGTGTCTGCAGCGTCTGAGCTGCAAGTGATGTGTCAGAATGCGTTTGCCTTCCATGCGTGTCGATTTGCCTAGGTTGGGCCAGCAGAGCTGGGGTGCATGCGCCGCTGTGATCCTCTGCAGCAATGCTGGCAAGCAGTGCTGCTTGCAGGGTTGCATCATCGTCGTCGTGGCTTGTAGCAGCGGTCAGGTCGACTTGGCCAGCGGGATCTGTGTCCACACTGTGCAAATTCAAGCGCTCAGGCGGGCTGAGGTCCAGGACTGCTGGGCCTTTCGACTGCAGTTGTCTCTTGGCTGTGCAGTTCACCCTGCATTCGCCTGTTGCAGTTGGGCATGCCCACACATAGCTCCTGGTTCTTACACCGGACAGCAGTTCTGTGATTACAAGTAGACCGACAAAACGATGTTGATCGTGCATGACTGCCAGTCTTCCAGCAGTGACACAACAGGCCCTAATGAATTCTTCCGGCGGCTCTGACACAACAAGCGTGCAGAGAGGCACAGTATACATATCTAGCACGCACAGTGCAGGATAAAAGCAGGAGAAAAGGGATTGAGGGAGCTGCGACGCCAATCCGCACCTGGGCAACAGCGGAGACGGATGTTGATGCAGTGGTGACAGATATGGCGACAAGTCGCATTTTGAGGGGCATTTGTTTTCTTTGCCTGAATTTGGTCCGACAATCTGACCATTAGTCCCTGGCACTTCCTTTTCCAGGTCTCCAGGACCTGGCCGCAGGCCAGACGAACCTTGTGCCTTCTGCCGCTGTACACATGTTCGACGCCATGGCTGCCTTGTCATCACCCTCGTGGCCGCTGCTGGAGAATTGCCAGCATGTCCTGTTTCCATCGGCGGGCAACGGCGATAAGACCCTTCGTGAGCCTTGAAAGTGTTGCTGCTCCCACCCGGCAAACGTGGACGGTCTGGATTGTCCCGCATCCACTCTGCAATGCCGCCTTCACCTGGCTGTGGTGGCTGAGGCAACGGCACTGGCATGCCAGCTTCATTGCGGCCATGCGTGGCCGTGTCCGTGGCTGCAGTGGGAGGGTCTACGTCATGGCCGGATGCTGTCCCAGCATTGGAAGGGGCACAACCTAGCGAACCTATTGAGGCACAGGCCGTCATGGAACCACCATTTGCCGCTGCATTGGCCCGAATAACTGCAGCATTGCCTGTGCACTCAACAGCTGCCATACATTGATGCTTGAGAGGTGTCGCCTGATCATCAGCAGGTATGGGCTGCAGCCTGCGCTTTTTTACCGCAAATGATGCGGGCGCTGCTGCGGCACTGCTTTCTGGAGTGCAGAGCGTCGCTTTGGTCTCTGAATCCAGTTGCATCGCAGAGAATGCCCCGGCGTCCGATTTTGGGCTGGGAAGCTTTTTGCCTGGCAGTTGCAAGGGCAATGTCCCTTGGCCAGTCGCTCGATGTAGTGCAGCAGAGTTGACTGCAGGCAGCTGCGCAGAGGACAATGCCTTGGAGCCATGCTTCGCATCTGTGACCGTTTGTATGGTCTCCTTTGAGAACCATCGCTTGTAAGAGCCGCAGTAAGCTGCTGCAGCGGGGAGCACAGCAGTGGCTATGCGTGATCGAGGTAGGGCGGGAGCGAATCGCTCGATAATGGCATGAATGATGGCTGACTTCTGCTTTGCAGACTCTGCATGAAAAGTGCTGCCATATGTTGGCATGTTGCGATGTCTAGTGACACTCCTAGTGGCAACTGAGCTGCCGAGTCTCAAGGCGTGCAATAAGACAAGAATATGTAGATCTGTTGGCAACAGCACGTACGCATTCCGCCATGCTCTCACAAAATTGATAGGATGATGCACACCATCAGACAGAGAATCTACAAATGGCCCCACTTGCTCCTGTAGAGCAGCTGCTGCTGCAGTTGACTCAGCATGGCTTGTGTTTGCCGTTGCAGGGGTCAACTGTATGTTGCTCGCCGTCACCCGCACGACAGTCATAGTGGCATCTAGCACATACATATGAAGAGGCTGCAGGAGCTCTGCGCTCCGGGTCTTGATTCCTTCACCAGCAGCTGGGCCTGCAGCATTACCCAACAGGTTTGCTTTGCTTAACTAAGGCACAGCCACAGAGGGGCGCGAGGCGCACCATCACTCCTTGCAATTACAACAGGCTGCCCTTGAATTTTTGCATTCAACAGGACATTCAAGTAGCTTGTCGTAGCCCGACCCACTGCACTGTGCAAGATGGCCTCGCCACCAGAAGTTACGTCAGCCTTCAAGGTCGTAGCATCCCACATGTCCTTGTGCGCATCATCAACATAATCATGCGCACGTTCATCCTCAGAAAGATATCCGTCTGTAATGCATCAGATTGTCAAACCTGGCGTTCCTTACACATAATTTCAAGCTGTCACTGTGAGAGAGGTCAGAACAAGACTACCGAGGCCCTCCGCTGGGCCCATTCTCTGCCGGTCGCGCAGAAGGAGAGCCACACCCGCCACCATGAACCCATCGGTGTCCTCATCTTCGTCCATGTAGCGCTCATCATCACCATCACTGCCATCAAGTTCCTCGCCCTCAGGCTCTTCTTCCCACTCTTCATCAGACAGCACCTCATAGTCCATGTCCGGGTCTTTGGCAAACACCCTTCGAGGCCGTACCATATGGCTGCACAACTCACCATTGAGGATATGACCACAACCCGAAAGAGGCAACGCAGCAGTGGCTACCGTGTCTTGACACAGTGCTTACAGCTGCATGAAGCGTTGCAAATCGCACATCGACGCATGCGAGCGAGGCTGATACCTGTGGCGGGAGAACGACCCATAAAACGGAGGCCTGTTGCTGTCAGAAGGAAAAAAGAGCAGCTTTCGCCGCCATGTGCGCACACCCTGCCACTCAATGTGTCCCAAGACAAGCTTTGCAAGTTGCTCGGACTCTCTCGGCCCAGCCTTTCTGCGTGCAAATGCAGGAGGAAGCCCTGGTACATGCGCATTTTCCATTTTCTGTCCAAGTGGTTTCCACTTCTGCTGCAACACTTGCTTCCAGTGTCCCACAACGTCTACTTCCCCTGGATTCTGAAGTCCGTCTATGATATACTGCATTCTCTGGTCTTCATCCTGTGTTGCATGGCAGGAGTCAAGCGCGAGTTCAGCAGTCGCAGGCTGTCAACAGCAATCTCCACATGCAGTCGCACCTGACAGCGACCGCGTGACAGCTTCTCCTCCACTGGCAATGCATGGGGCTTGCCCTGGGGAACCTTCTGCACAAACATCGCCATCATGCCTCTGCTTCGATCCAGACCGCTTTTGCCACCGAAACCCCGCGACTCAGCAGTTTCCTTAGCATCCTCGCTCTTTCGCCTAGAAAAACAGCTTCTCTGATAAATATCGGAAACGATGCCCAGAAAACAAACGCCATGCAGCTCCCAGATTCATAGCTATGCTGCCGTTTTGCAGCGCCGCACATACAAGCGACAGTTCTGTAGAAGAGGGCACACACTCTTTACTGGGGCCCTTGTCTTGCGAAGAACCGCCTGGTTGTGGCTCGCCCTGTTGACTGATCTTAGCGCCATTCTGCAGAACACCCTCCTGTAGGACACAGATGAAACATGTGTCACCGCACCAGTGGTCGCTGCATGAGTCCGAACAAGAGGGGCCATGCGCACCTGCATAGTAACGAGCTCCGACGGCAGCACAATCTCGGCCTGTTCGAACGGCACTGGCGGCGCTCCAGGCAGCACAGCATGCTGAGCTTTCTCATATGCCGTTTGCTGCCTCTGTGTAATAGTTGCACCAGTCAATTTGTGTAAAGCCTTGACAGCATGTAGACGTGCAGTCATGCATTGCTGAGCCTGCAGTACTCCCACACATGAATATGTTCTGGCATGGCCTTGAAACATGCAGTGTGCAGCACCAGGTTCAGCAGACAGTTTTGACGTGCCTTTTTTAGCCATGCCCGCATTGCAAGTGCAACATGTTTGCGCTCAGCTAGGCATGATGCTTTCTTGACTTCCCATCTCCACAACAAGTCTTCCCGAGTGCTTTCAAGCACATTCTCACGTTTGACGGCTTCTGCACGGAAAATCAAATTCGAGTCTTGTTGTGGTTCACAAGGTGCGCAGCCGCGGAAGCGTACGCCTGTCATGTGTGTAACTCTTCCTGTTGGCTTCTTGTATCACCATGTTCTTGACAGCCACATAAATCGCGTCAAAATCGTTGATAGCTTCGCCGCATATTTGACGCACCAGAGTCTCTAGATTAACCGATTGCCCTTCAATGTAAGGCCCAATCTGCAACCGGGGCGGGGGGGGGGGGTTTGACGTTAGGATATTGTCAGGCGACACGCACAGCATTTTTCGTATCTTCGCCGCACCAGTCGCAATGTGACATCCGCCGCTGTTGAGAGTTTCGGCGTCGGCAGAGGGACCACTGGCCCTGGTAGCGCAGCACAAGCTCGGAACAACGCTGCGCACTCATCGACGTAAGACGCCCTGAAGCGGGCCGCTGACTCCACGCTGAGAGAAGGCGACGCAGATGCCACATTTGACGTATCAAGGAGAGCACCCCGGGCGTTTCCGCTGTCCGGTGCCGCTTGGGCTGGATCCGGTGCCGCGGTATCTGCCATCTTACACGAGCATTCAGATGCTTGCAGGTTAACTACTCTGAAGATATGCTCGACCTGCTAGCTATTCCGCTCGAAGCGATCCTGTTTCGAATGTGATCCAGATGTTACGACTCAGAGATCCGTGTTGCTCTCCTGAAGCCAAACTTTTTACAGAGACTCTCTCGGGCGCAGAATTACTTTTGCCTAAACTGCATGATTTCGCTGCTCGTTAATTGCTGTAGCATGCTACGATCGCTTCTGTGCATCCATGCCAATGCCAATTTTGAACTGTTCAACATGTCGCGATTTCCCGCCGAGGTTGCGCGGTTGCTGTGTGTCTCCACAAGCCACTCACTGCCGGATATGCACGTTATAACGCGTTAATGGACAATAAAACAAAACACGCCTTCTTCTGCACGGGTCACACGCAAGGAGGAGTGTGCGCATATGCACACTGCTATTTATACGTTCCAAAGGTGAGCACGCGGCACACACGCTGGACGTTCTGATCGCAGGTACAACGATCGCAATTTGTACAACAAGGCCACCATGAGCTTCAGTCGATGATCCTGAGATACATGAGTTGCTTGAACGTCGTTGCGCTTGACCGCGTGTGTTGCGGTGGCTCCTCGCGACATCCGCTTCTGGATTGCAAACCTGGGTGTGACTGACGCACCCAGCTTGGTCGTGCTTGGCGCGTACGCCCACCAGTTCACTAGGCTTTCTGGTGGTCAGTCGTGGAATGCGACAATCAAGCGATGTAGCTGCGCCTCCTACTCGAACAAAGCAGACCATGGCCAAAGCAGATTATCTGGCAAAATACTACTCTGCAGAGGGGGCAAGTCGCCATGACGTGAAGCCCACCAAAATGAAGAAGAAGAAAAAGAGGCGCCGGAATGAAACTCAGCCATCACACGTCCGTGTTGTTGATGAGGATGTAGGGTGGCCTGTTCACACCGGCTCTCCGACTTTGGGCAAGCCAGTTGACGGCGATGAGAGTGATGATGGTATGTGTTGTGCTTGAAACAGCGTTAGAAATCATGCAATGCTGTGCTTGTTATGGCAAAAGCATGCAGGCCCTCCGACATGCCACAATGCGTGAACACATAGAACTGCTCCAGCATTGCCATAAGTGCACGGCATATGCGTACGAACCCACCGGCCTGCAGGTCCAGTGGTGGAAAATGCAGCCGAGGTGCATCACCAGCTGCAGTTGCTCCAGGGACAGGCCAAATTCAGCAGCCAGTGGGAGGCTGAGGAGGCTCCTACACGTCCCACCCGCCGCCATGAATCCGATGACGACAGCCCTCCACGGCGCCGGGCTCGGCATGACTCGGATGACGAGAGCCCACCACGGCTGTCTCCAAATGGTCGTGGCATGAATATAGCAGAGGAGATCCAGAACCGAAATGATGTCAGTGGCTCTCATCGTTCCAAGGCACTTGTAAAACGCGGTGTGCGCCCCCTCACAGCGTCATTTTGCATCCCCCTGTCTTCCAAATTGAGCCCACAGCCACCCAAGTCATCGAGTGATGCAGCTGCAGACGTGCCGCAAAGTCATCACCATGATTCCGATGACGATAGTCCACCTTGTCGCCAAAGGGCTGCGCCACGGGCAGGCAGACATGAATCTGATAATGTCAGCCCTTCACGTGGCCCGCACCCACGTGGCTGGTCCTCTGGCGCTGTTGTGGACAATCATGGAGGTGGCAAGTCACATCAGCATGACTCTGATGATGAGAGCCCCCCCCGCAGAAACCAGCCGGACGCCGCTCATGGGGGTCATGTGGATCGTCGCCCAGCACAGGCGAGAAGTGCACGCCATGACTCAGACGACGGAAGCCCGCCACGACAAGGAGCCGCCACTTCAGTCAGGCCGGCCTCACATACACGGGCTGCCCCAGGTCACAGAATGCCTGAAGAAGAGTGTGGAAGCGAGAGTAGTCATGGCCGCAAAGACGCCAAGGACGATCGGCAACGTGCCATGCATATGAAGAACACAGGAGCATCGCGCCATGGCCAGAGGGCTGCTGCGACTGGTGGCCTAGTGGAGTCCCACGTGATGGCGAAGCAAATCCAGCAGAAGAAACATGAGGATCGGCAAAGGTGTGTACATCACTGCAATGTGCATCTGTCCATCAGTGTTGCCATTGCAGTTGCAAATGGCAAACGTCAGACCTGCAAGTCGGGTAACCATGTGTCTCTGGTTGCACATTGTGTGCCCACCGTATCGACAATTACATGCCTGTACGCAGGGTTCTTGAAATGGACCCTTCAAAGTCAGGCCGTGGAGCAGTGAGCACATTCCGCTTGGACGGGACAATTGTTTCCAAGGAGCAATATGAAGAAGCCATGGCTGCGAGGCAGCCAAAGCGCCATCCAAAGTACCTAGAAGAGGATGTGGAGTGGAAAGGCGGTCTGGCGCAGCGGCGTGCCGCAGAGGCACAGAAGCAAGCTCTTGAACAGGAGGTGTGATCATGTCACTTGTAGTGGGCGTGATTCCCCGTCTGACAACTGCTCACATGGCACAGCATCGCTGGACAGGGCATCAGCAAGCCAGGTTCGCTTGGCATTTTCTTACTTGCACGAGGTATACCCATGACAGATCCTTGCACATCCTGTGCTCTTTTGTGCAGGGAAGAAAACGTTTTCATCGTGAGTTCGATGAAGACGCCGATGCGAGCATGCAGCAGGAGCTGCGCATGGATGACCCAATGGCAAGTTACTTTACGTTCAAGCAGCGGACACAGCATATCTCGGCAGAAGGAGGTCTTGTGGACACACACACTGCTGAGTTGTCTCATGCATCCGGATTCAAAGTTCCACAGACCGTTCCAGCACATAGCTGGATCAAGCGTGGTGTGCAACCACTGCCAAACAGGTACAACATTAAGCCAGGCAGGCACTGGGACGGGGTCTCCAGAGGCAATGGTTTTGAGCGAAAGTTTGTATTCCAATACCAACATAATCGTGCCGAACGTGAGCGAGACCGATACGTGCTTGCAGAAGATCTGTAACACCCAAAGCATCGGCCTTACATGTCGAAGAGATAGCAGTCATGCAACAATTGTAATCTGAGCTTTAGTACTGGTCTGTGCAGTCTTGTGCAGCCAATGCTTTGGTTGAACCTGGATTTCAGGAAGACAGCAGATTGTATGCAGATCAAGACCCGGATGCAGTTTATGCATTACTACAGCTGAACTCGACACTATATACAGAGCAAGTCGAACAGGTGCAAGCAGATCACAAGATGATAACTCATCGGTATCCTGGCTGTTGAAGTCCCTGTTTCGAACAAGGTTGATTCCTGCATGGCATCCATTCCGTAACAGATCAGCATGACACTTGAAAAGCCAGGACAGATCACTCTGATGAATAGTTGAGCCTGTTGACGTACCACACTGGCAGACGCAGCATCTGTGTGATGCGTGTACCCTGCTTATCGCACAGCTCGAATGCCTGACTGGGCATGGCCATGAGCGACCTGCTGGCTCATGTTTCAAAACGACACACAGGCTGTATCATCTGGGTTTCTGAACGCATGAACGGTATGACCTGCAAAGATCTTTCACGCCGGTGTTCGTCTTGGAATTTTCTGTCTGCAAGTCACCGTAATGTCGTGTGTGCGTTTGCCCAGCCTGCGTCTGCTCTATCACACTGCAGCCCAACTATATGGATCATGCCTATCCCGCAGCAACGCTCAAAATTCTGTTACAATACATCCCACCAAAGCACAGCACAGTGCTGCCTGCTACCAGGCAAGGCTGCCAGCTGACCAACGGAGCTTGGTAACCACAACCTCGAATGCGCACGTACAGTGCTTCATGATTCATACAGCTGTGTGCATACAGCTGTGTGTATGATTGCATCGCTGTATCCGTGCCCACATTGACGGCTTTGTTTCATGTATTTGTGCTTCATGTACATTGCAGGCCGTGGACTCCCAACGAATACCTTTGCCCCCGTCACATCCTGGTCATCACGGGGCCTGCGCATGCCGAGAGCACCACAGCATCAGGAAGTACCCGCCTGACTGCTGCACAAGATCTAGCAACACTGCGATTGGCAGAGTCGGTCCGCGATGCATGCAGAATGGTCTTCAAGGTGCAACAGAGAATCCGGGTTGCCCCAGCAGTAGGGCTGCAGACTTAATACTGGGGCACGGGCGCCGATGGGCCCGATGGGCGAAACATACGTTAAGGTTATTGCAGTCTTGTGATGCTCGGCTGCTCACGTGGACATTTGCCAGCGCCAGATTTTGTTTCAGTTGCTGTCGCCTCTGTGCTAGTGTTATATACATTCGCCGCTGGTGGACCGGACGCGCAACTCGCGACGATGTGTCAAGCTAGCTCGCTCCTCGCGATGACCTGCGAGATTATGTCTCGCCCGCTGTTGTACTGATCTTGAGCGTTGACTTGCATGTGCCCACTTCGCAGCCGTTCCTTGTACATGTGCACCGCACGACATCCATGACTGTTGCAGAAGACTGACCGGCCGGGTACAGCACGCAGGCACAGACGTACAGCAGCTCCCAGCATACATGCAGCCACGCACCGCGACCAGGCTATTGAACCACGCTGCGGACAAAGCCATGCATCGACGCGTCCTCCCTTACTATCGCTGCTAGCCACAGCGTGCTGACAAGGTAGACTATGCCGTATAGCAGTACGCACATGGCTGCCTCGAACCATGAAAGGTCGCGTGCCACGTTCGCGATGCCGTTTGCTAGGAGCCAAGCTGAAGAGCTACACGCTTTTCATAGCATCGCGACGTTGCATTGCAGGACATGACGTAGAGGGTAATCATGCCCGCATAATGACGAATGCGGGGGGGGGGGGAGGGGGGTCTGGCTACTGTGTATAACAGGTGACTCATGAATAGCCGGGCATGCACAAAGACATGTGCAGCACACCTGAAACATGTGCATGGACAACGCTCGCGCCACCACGATTGCGCGAGCCGTTGCAAGCGGGATTTCAAATTGTTGTCATGCAGCCACCACGTCTTGTTCAGCTACCATGTATTGCGTTGCTTTGCGCGTGGAGTGTGATGAGCTACGTAGCTACGCGTACCGCTGCATGTTCGATGCTGGCGCACATGCATGTGGCGTGTTCAACGTGTGTCTCTACCATGTTCTCCACCCATGCATTGTTCGACGTCGATGACTGCTGCACCAATCAAGTGCGTGCGCTGCCAGGATATGCAGTTTCCAGATTGTCTTGATGTACAATATATGGTACCCATTGATACCTATTGACCTGATGCCAAGAAATCGTGCTGATCGTGCATGCGTGGTAGTCACGCCAGACAGCATGTATCAATTGGCGATCGAGAAGTCGTTGTACCTATAGGTCAACCGCGATATGCCTAATCCTCAGTGGTGTTTGGTGTGGCTCTGCGTCTCGGCTGTGCTATGCGCTTCGTGTCCAAGCGCTGAAGCTGGTGCGCTCTCCAGACACACCTTTGGCTAACACGTGCTGCACCGACGAGAGCTGCAACTGGAAAGCATGCGGACCGTTACGCCCGCGTGGAATCCTGTTGGGCAGCCGCAGCAGCTGTCAATACGGCTCTATCAGCAGGATGGCGAGCAGCAGCTTCGTCGACTGTACACTGAGTCATGCAGTGTGGCGTTCAGAACTGCCTCAGCAGTAGTGCATCCCCGTACGGCCAAGCAATAGGCTCGTGGCGCGACATGGAAGGTTAATGAGTGTGATGAATGCGTGCAGGCTCTTCTCGATCGCTACAAACACGATGGCTGGCTCGGCTGTCAGCGCTATGCACAGGCCCAGCATGTCAGGCGTCTTCACAAACGCCATTCACCGACGCAGACACTAGGCGCGGTCTTGCGCAGGCGCCTGCCAACGGCATGGATTGCCCTCCACTATTGCCCGATGGCATCGCTGATCCGTGCTACGACCCAACATTGGGCAATTGGTACCACGACCGTCTTCCAACATGTTTTCCGGATGTTGCCGTCAGCTGCTGTTTGGACGCGTTCTCTGCGGAGACACTCCAGAGCCCAGTTTGCGACACATGCAATTTTGTGATGGCACGCACCGACTGGCTTTGTGCAGATATGTTTCGACCTATGGAATGTATGCTTCCTTGTGAAGCAGCCGAAAGATGATGTCCCTGGCTCAGGCTCTAGCTCAAATAAGCCAGGATTCAAATCGCAGGCTGCAATTGCTGCATGATTTGTCGCTCTCCAGAAAAACCGTGAAGCACCAGTTATCACTGTCTGCACAGCCATATGCGGCTGTGACTCGGGCGCAGTTTTTTTTTTGGTATCACTCGCTGAGCTGTTGTGGAGTTTCGCCAGTCTTTTCGTGCTGAGGGTTGTTGATGGATGCAAGATGCAAATGAGCAGTAGAAGATGTGTATGTGTGTCGGTTTTAAACGGATGGTCGGACTGGTATGTCCATGCTCATCTGATAGTGGTATGAGGTTGAAGCTGGTTGTGTCAAGACCTGGGCTGTTACACCACTGGATGTAACTTTTGTCACTCTGCTCACCCAATCTCCCGAGGTCGCATCTAGATGTTTTGAACCGAGCATGTCTGACAACAAGATTGCATCCGGAGTGTGGTGGAATGACACGTCAGTCCTGACATAATGAGAGTGGCTTGGTGTCCTACTGTGTTGGTAGCGACACTGTGTTAGTGAATATAGCCAAAGGGTTATTCCGGGTTTTATATGTTGTGGTATTGCCAAATACTACGGACTGTTTCACCTTGTAACCTGGGCCCATCTCATAACATTACACGGAGCGTCGACTGGTGTTGTTGGTCTTCACTCTTTCGATAGCTGTAAACAGATTTTTATAGGTTGTTCTTCCAGATCTGCACAGACAGCCTTCCACGAAAGTGCTCTCACCGTTAGCTGCAACTGAACTGGACCTCAGGTGCTGAAATTGTGCAGCATGCTTAGCTTGTGGTGACGAAAACACTAAACCGAATCCTGGATTATTCGGTTGACCAATGGCGTGTCCTCATTACTATCGGAGCGAATGGTGCGCTTACCATGGTCCATCGTTACACTGCTGCATGCATGCAGGAGATTGTTGGCTGGGAAAAACAAATCTACATGATGAACCCATGATTAACGACCATAAGTACGGCAGGAAAAAATCTCGTGCATGTGGGGCTTCTTCGTATGTGCAGCGTGTCTCTGGCACAGGCTTCAAACTTGTCCGCTTCCAGCTGAGGAGTTCATGCTGGATCACGCGCATTACCTGTGATACACCCCATTCCCCGGAGCTTCCAGAATCTTTGTGTGCTGTATCCACACACTCATTGAAGTGCAGGACGACCTTCAAGGCATTCTGAAGGCTCCGCTCCCACATGGGGTCTTCCGCAAGAGCCTTCAACATCGTCTGCTGGTGCAGGAGGCTGTACACAAGCTCTGCATTTTTTGTCATTGCTCGATAGCATACAATGTCCAATGTGTTGATCACATTCCGAAGAAAATCCTGGAGCAGCTGGCGCTCTTGCATGTAAGTTTTGCGGTCCACACTCTCCACAATCTGCATACGTGCACAGTGCCATCCATGGGTATCATGATTAATCTGCTGCTGATGATCGAATATTGAGCGATCACAGCCTGCCTCAAAAGCAACACCAATCGTAAAGTAGACCAGAGTACATGCACCACCTGTAAACATGTTCCCAGCAGGCACGAAGTGCCACTACAGAGCGGCTCACCTTGCGATCAAGCCACGTCAACCGCTTGTATGCACCCTCCATGCTGAAGCACAAGCGTTGGGCAGTAGCTGAGCTGATGTGTGTGGCATGCGGCGCAAGGTTGATGAGCGCAGACAGCGCATTTGAGTGGAGGTACTCATCTTGAGCAGCAGACGTATTGCGGAAGGCAGACTTCAGGAGCACAGATACCATCAGGTCACCCAGAGACAAGCCTACATGGCTGCGCTCGTTGAACCATGACAATCGGTGCAGCTTCACTTTGAAGACAGTCTTGGAGAATCCATCATCTTCACTCAGTAGCAGTAGAATGATCTGCATGACCGCATTGCGGCGACTTTGACAAACCAAGGATCAGACTGCTGTGGCTTGGCGCCCCCACAAGGGCAGCTCAGCCAGCAGACAAGAGTGGGGTGCAGAGCGTAGATGGTAAAGTATATTTCCAAGCACGTGGGGTAGATTCCCAAGGCGATTGCTTTACTAGAATGTTCACTGCCTTGCCTACACTCATTTGGGCTCTGAGATCGCACCAGAAGAATGTACAGATGGTTCACAGGTGTGAATGAGCCGCCATACAGCTGCTCCAGGAGAGGTACAATGAGAGAGTCTATGTCAGACCGTACAAGAACGTTGTGACGAAACATTTTGCAACGTGTGAGTAGAGTGTACAGCAGCAAGGCGGACTGAGGTTGTTTCAGGGTTTCCACGATGCTCTCGAACAGCGCTGAGAATGACACAGATGGCCGAGAAGACATCAAAGTCGCAATTCCTGCTTCAACATCATCGACAGCGGTATTGTCTGCATTCAGCAGGTCCTGCATACACTCAATTGCTGTGCTTCCCTGCACGCCCGCATTCCTGCCCGTGACACCATGTGCACTGTGCTCCGCTGTTCCATTACGTATCATGGTGCAGTAGACGGAATTTCTAGCTCGTCGCTCGTTCGAAAGGCATCGAGCAGCGTAGTTTAAGGACTGCGAGTGGGACATGTTCAGATACCTTTGAGTGTGGTACGCTGACGGGTGCTTAGAATACAATGATAACAGGCGGTTGTGACGTACCGATAATCGTGCTAGGAAGGTGCTACAGCTGGCTGGTGCATCTCCTGTATCTTGGTAGAGCAATAAAAGCAACAGTGACAGTGACGTTTCAGCCACTGGCGTTGGACCCAATCCAGAGTTTGACCTCATCAAGCCTGTGACCGCCCTTGCAGGGGCCATAAACACATCAGCCACGAGCTTGGTAGCTGTGGCTACTACGCTAGGCTCTGTGTCCGTGTGCTCAATCATGGACAAGTGCAGCTTGGCATTGGGCTCCATGCAAGGTGGCCGCACCACATTGCTGAGCAGCTTCACAACAACTTGCCCAGAACGCACACTTTCAGACTGCAAAGCTCTAGTGAAAGGATTATCGCCTGAACAAAGAGTTCCGAGGACTGTCAATCTCATCAGCACCTCTGCAGTTGCAGGCATGTATGTGCCAAATATATTTCAGCGGGAGCATACCGGCCGGTCCTGATTCGGCATGATAGAGCGAAGAGCTGCAACATACTATCAGAAACGTAATGATTGTGTGATGCAAGACGTAGGTCTTGGCATTCACTTCGGTGGCTTCTACATACGCCAGGCATGCCTTGATCAGCCTGTCCAAAACGTCATCTGCCACTTCCGAGAAATGCGGGGGCATCAGTATACTTTGTTGCAAAGAGGGGGGGATGAGGGCGATGAGCTGGACGGAAATGCCTCTGAGCAAAACTAGTGTGTTGATTGCATTGAGCACCTCTGTCGCAACAGGCGATAACCTGGTCGCAGCTTGCACATGATCGCAAGCATGTGTGACGAGACAGGCAAAGTGGCCTGTTCTGGGATTGTTCTTGGCCAGCTGTTCGCAAAATGGTCGAAGGTATGATAGAAACGATGCCGGGCTCAACGCACTAAGCGGAGTTGAGCAACGCAACAGTTCCAGCCAAAACGAATTAGCAAGCGAAATATAAGATGTTCCACATAACTTGGTAATGTAGTTTCGATGTGATCTCTGATATGCGTCCATCGTGCGCGCAGCGCAGCGTCATCAGTTGGGCGCCTTGGCTAACCTAACCGGTATTGCGCATAGGAACGCTTTCAAACAGCTGCCACGCCAAAGCATGTCATGGCACCAGCGTCCCCATGGCCGGGTACGTCACCTTCGCCCGCCCAACGAAGCCTTACATAACATGCCTAGTGCTCGGCACAATTCGGACGGCCACATGGCTATGTGCCCATGCACGTCCGAGCATCGGGACAGATTCGGTTTATCTCGAGCCCACTTACCTAGCTTCAAAATCTTGTGAACCACGTACATCACAACAGCCACACATGGCCGGTGCGTGACCACTCACAGGGATGCGGCAGCCAAACAAGTGGATCGTGAAACGCTTTGTGTACCAAAATTCTGAACTTCCAATGAGGCACAAGTACTAGAGCAAGCAGGTGACCGTGGCAGACACAGCGGTGTGCGGGCACTGCCGTGCAGGCACTGCTCACAAGCCAGACATGACTCAACTGCGTTGATAGCGGCAACAAAACACCCATCTCGCCCGCCATGTGCATGCTCGCTGATATCACGCAGCCCAACATCACGACTTGGCGTCTGCGCTGCCCGCTGTGAAGTGACGTGAAGTGAAGTCGCCCTTCACACTCTCTAGCAAATGAGGTAAGACAATGCCAAGGATCACATTGAACCAGACTGAACTTCGCCTGCTCGCGCTAGTGCCCTGTCTTGTCGACCTCCTCTGCACCACAGCAGCGTGTGAATGGCTATGTTGTGCTATTCCAGAAACGGATCCGAGCTGCTCTCAGGCGTATCAGAAATTGCTTGCTAGACGGTTTTGTCTGGACACCAGCTTGGCAATTCCAGTAATGTGGGAGCTCTCGCGGATCTCCCACGTGGTTGGATTTTACAGCCGGAGCACACAAGTCCAACGCTACCGCCCCCCCACCGCGGCCCAAGCCCCGACGCGCGATGCCCCCCGCCCCTGACCGGGAGGCAGCGCCCCCTCCCGCACCCCCGCTGCCCCGATCGCAGCGGCCTCCGCAGCGCGGCGACCTCCTGGCATTCCTCACCACGCGCATGGCGCTGCTGGACGTGAAGGTGATGCACCCGCTTGCCAGGTCGCATGTGCGCGGTGCGTCACGTGAGGCCGGTGCGACCGCCGAGAAGGGCAAACGGCAAAAGCGCGACAAATATGGTGCCGTCACAGGTGCTGCCCAGTTCATCCCGCTCGTGCATGAGACGTATGGCAGGGTTGCACGGGACGCGTACCGCTTCCTCCAGACGGTCGCGGAGGTAGCCGCGGGACACGGCGCGGTGTCAAAGCGTACTTCTTGCTCAATGCCATGCGCGACCTGTCCACAACATTGTGCCGCGCGCTGGCGCACCAAGTCCGCGCGGCCGCGCCCCTCCATGCTAGACTGGTCGGACGGGCGCTGCTGCCGGGCCTTCCTGTCCCCACAGACGGCCTGCCGGCGCTGACAGGCCATCGCGCATAGGCTTGCGTCGTGCCCCCCCCCCCCCCCCCATCTCGCCCTGCGGGCCCCCCCGCCCTCCACCCATTTCGCCCTGCAGCCCCCCCCCCCCTCCCGCACCGGTCCCTCCTCCTCCCTCCCTCCCTCTTCCCTCCTCCCAGCGCACGTGCGCCGTTTCTCCTCTGCCCCCCTTCCCGGACACCGTTCGTGCTGCCGGGCTGGCTGTGGCTGTAGCTCCTTGGACCGGTGCCTCGCGGCCTCAGAGATGGCCGTAGCGCGTGCCGGCGCGCCCGTGCAGACTGCTAGTGTCGAGTCGGCGATCGCTTGTGGGTCCGGCGAGTGCTGACTGTGTGTTTGGTGTGCGCGTGGGCTGCGTGGTACTGCGCGGTGTGCGAGTGTCTGCTTTCAAGCTGGCGCTAGTTCGTTCTGGCATTTGCTCGTGCGGCGCGTGGCCTTGGTGCTTACGGTGGCCGGTCTGTCTGTTTGCTTGTTGCCTGGTCTGTTGCCTCGGCGCTGCTGAGTCCTGGATCTATCACTGTGTAACACAAGTCCAACACACTGTTTCCGGTCACCATGGCAAGAACAGCTGCCTGTCTCAGCTCAGATGAGCTCAGATGTGCATGTTTTGCAGATCAAACTTTGAATACAGTCCCACTGCCTGCAGGATCGAAATCGGCTTATGTTTCACATGTCCTGTATTGGCGATGGTACTGTGTATCCCTGTCCCTTGCAAGGCCTTGCCAATGGCACTGTTACTCATGCATGTTGGGTTCCACCCTCCTTTCAACTCGTGAGGTTGATATGGGAGTAGCAGGCGCTAAGCAACATAGGGTTATTTGGCAGCATCGACGTCGTGGTTGGCATGCAGTTAAGTATAAGTTCGGCAGGAACTCCTCTGTCGTCCCTGACAGAATGTGGGGCCACCCGGTACCATTTGTTCGAATCTATGCGAATCTCTGAGCTGGACCGATGACCATGCAGTAGATAGATAGCGCTGCAGACAGTATCGACCTGGTGCACGCACATTGCTTTCCTTGCGCACAAATGTTTGGCCTGATGATTTGGCAGATGGGATTGAGCGTGAACGAGAATTCCGCGGAAGGACATTGCGTGGAAATCATGCATGTCGCTTTTGGCATGGAATTGCATTCACTCGAAAGACATCGAAAGGCTGGGACACTTTCCATCGTCAGCTAGAACAAAGGCGGGACTGTATAGTTATTTAGCAATCAAAATTTACTACCTTACTTTTTAAACCGTGTGGGTTGTGCAGCGTTCATTACTTGAGGTAGCATCATCCAATGGCCGACACAGCGCTGGTTGAGGAAACCGAGAAGAGGCTACGATCGCATAAGGGCGTTCAAGGTCTCATCGTTCTGAATGGAGATGGGATTGCAATACGTTCGACCATGGACAACGCGGAGACAGTCAAGTACGCAGCCCTGGTCAGTCGATACGTGGAAAAGACTCGGACGTACATCAAGAAGCTGAGTACTGAGGACGATCTCGAATTCGTCCGGATACGGTGCTCAAAATACGAGATTATGATTGCACCGGACTTCGCGGCGGGGTCGGATTATTGCCTGGTGGTTGTTCAGAATCCAACAACGGAGTAGGGGCTGGTAACAGCGAGGGTGTGTGACGAGGGGAAGTGGACAGCTGCTAGCGGCGTTGAGAGATACCTATGGTGGCACTCTTCAGCATTGCGCACGCCATTGCTGTATGCACATTGGGCAGGGTACACACACTTGTGAGTATAACTCATGTCTGACTGGGTCTTGGCTGAGACATTGATGCCCAGTCTGGATCGCAGTGCTTCCCGCGCTGCACTGTCGGACATGAGGATCCGGAATCAGGAGCATGATGGATGAAATTGGAATCCAGCCAGTAGGGTCCTTACAAATTGTCAAGCAGGCTCTTGACTGTTGTAGTCTGGCTGTCCTGGGTGTCACAGGAGCCGATGACACAAGTGATCAAAGCGAATGATCGTTACAGACTGCCGCATTCCTACTGATACTCTTGGAAGTTTGTGTGACCTGTGCTTTTCGCATGCTCTACAGCCTCAGTTTCGCCCTTCAAGCCAATCAAACAAGTTCCGCATCTGAGCGTAAAATTTGCTGTGTCTGTAAACTTCCGCTGTGCATGCAAACTACAGATGAGGTCCTCTGCTGCCCTCATGATCTGGACACGGTGCAGCTTGGTCAGGCGCTGGATATAGGCATGACACAACTGACAGAGGTGAGGCACTGCTCAATGCATCAAAAACACAGATGGCAATGCTGCTGCTACAGAGATCAAGCTCACCTGGTCTGCGTCTGGTGCCGCGGGGTCAAAGACCGTGCAGTCAACTTCTTCTGGTGCATCAGGGACCGCAGCAACAACTAGTGCATCGTAGTGTAGTCCATCATACATCAACATGCATCTACTTCCATACTGTTCCTCCTGTCCATAAATATCGCATCGCTTAGTGCGGATGTCGAACGCCGCAATCTCACAGCGAAAGTGCCTGCACAGCAAACGGCTGGTCCAGCTGTGGGACTTGCTGCCTACAGACTGATACATGTCAGAAGCATGACCGCAACACTGCATGCCTGCAAGAGCAGGCTCATCAGAGACACGTTTTGCAGCCCTGTAGTGGTCAGAATCTGAAGGTGGGAGGCAACAGGACCTGGCCAGGATCACAAGTTCAATGGGACCACCCCAGTGATCCATATTCATGATCCAGTCTTGGTACATACGATTATCTTTGCCAAGCATACCATCATTGAATGTGAAGGGGTCTGCTTCAACAGTGTCCCTGACAACCTGGCGCAGCTGACGAGCAGCGGACCTTGTGCGCTCCAGATTATACGCTACAGCATTGAACAGACAGCTGTTGTCCGATGCAATAATGCGGCTCACAACGGCCCTGCACAATACTGCACAGCAGTCATCACCAAAACTGCAATGACATGTTAGCATAGCCAACAGGCGTGCAGTTTTATTTTTCTCATCTAGTCTTGATCATGCATGCTAGGGACGGTGCTGGAGCCCCTCAGTGTCAACAGGCACAGCAATCAGGCAGTATGTGATGCCAGCAAACCAGGTTTGCAGCAGAGCGTGAGTTTTCAGACGCTCACCTGCCATCAGGAAGCATGCCGGCCACGCTCGTTCCAGGACCCCTACTGTTGTTTATACATGCAGAGTCGATTTGGACTTGCCTTTCCATACTACAACGTTCCAAGATAAGAGTCTCTCCAGAATTCAGCTTTAAGTCAGCGATGGTGAGTCCTTGCAACTCAAGCTTTCTTGGTGGGAAGCCTGCTTTGAATTGTTGCTGTGCAGGACCCACACCACAGGCTGTGAAGACTTTCTGTTGAAATTCTTCGAGAGTTACATCAGCCGTAAGATCTGCAAATAAAGCACCCGAAGCCTAGTTTAGTCGCTCATAACCGATTGCACACACCGACGTGGTTGTGTTGACAAAACTCAACAATGACCCCGCACAACAGCTGGAGACAAGTGCAATAGTAGATTAGCACAATAAGTGAGAACATTAATTCTTAGCGAAGTCGAGAATGTGTTTGGCGGTGGCTAATAAAGACAAGCACGTGTCGACAACCAGTAGGTGTGAGGGAACAGTACGGCCAGGACGAGCACCAGACTGCAGCCAGAACATTCAATATTGACGTACCTCTGATGGTCGCCATGCCATTTGGCCCCCGGATTCTGAGAGTGATTGCTGGCATCTTCAGAGATACAGGTTAACAAGTACCAGCTGAAGGGCGAAATATATCCTACCAGTCACGTTGAAGCTCACACGTCTAGCATACGATATGCGATACGTCGCATCAAAAGGCAGAACTGTTAGATGCTACACCGAAGCGCGCTACAGCCGGTGATGACGTGACTGAACGCAGAAGCATGGTCCAGAATTCTCTTGCGAACGCCAAGGCGCGTACGAGTTGTTAAGGAATCAAAGGCTACTCACACTATTGCCACAATTTCCGAGTAGTAATGAAGCAGCAGGGCTCAAGGTCACATGTGATCGTCCCGAATCTATCCTCCGCTCTCTGTAATCATCGCCAGCAGGCAGCTGCAGCATACTGCTAAACACAATGACAGGCGATCACATAGTCATGTGATCCACAGAAACAACAGCATAGTCGCCATCATCCAGCAGCCATACATAAGCTTTCAGAGATTGGGAGCGGCAGTCAAGAGAGTTGACATTTTGGAGCGTAGACATTGGGGGCTAGAGTGTACGTCTTACACCGCACCCTACAGGCAGAACACATGTGCGCCAATCAAGATGATGCATGACGGAATCGTGCTGCTAATGACTGAGTCGGGGCAATTGCAGGACCACTACTGCGACCAGGAGCTTGCAAGTCTTTCTCCCTGTCAAACGGGCGCCAGGCGTTTTTTCCTGCCCAGTCTGGTTCTGCTGGCACACTTGCTTTAATGCCCGCTGCTGCGTCTCGTTTGGCATCTTTACGCTGCTGCTTACGTTTTGCTTTCTCTTCGTTACGACCTTCCTGGTGCTTTTCAAGCAGTGATTTCCGTGTCTCCTGCACAGCGGCAAATACACGTTGCAAGCTTGGCAACTACCTAGACGAGCAGTCCGAGTATGATTGCATTGGTTAAAAATTCTGCGGTCCATGCTCTCGATTCGTCACCATATCAACTGTGATACTAGTCAACAGCTGCATGTATAGCGAGAGCATATAGACTATGCAAGGCCGTCACTTGGAAATACAAGCATGCCTGAACCGCCAACAGGTGCACTGTTTTGCCTACACAATTATACACATGTTTTCCATGGTGTCAAAGGAGACCGTGCTTCAGTACGCATGGTACAATGTTCATGATTCGACTGGCATGACTGCAATGCTTAAATCCACAGCATGCCACCACACGTGCATTCACATGTGGGAAATGGTCGTATCCACGATGACAAGCTGCTGTGATGAACAACTGGTTTGAGATTTTTCATGGTGATGTGCCTTCAACACTGCAATGATGGCACAAGGAAGGATCCACCTGTTCTTGCTGCGATTCCCTCTCTTGCTCCCTCACTAGCTCCATGAGCTGCGCATTCTTTGCTGCAATCAAGTCCTCCACGGTCATTGGCTGTACAGTCGGGGCGGCCGCAGCGGCCCCGCCCGCCAGCAGGCGCACCTCGGATGCTGCCTGTCCCGGAAGTGCGGTCCAACCCACATCCACCTCTGCCACGCTGCTCCCTTCATGCGAGAATGATGTTACGCTTGCATGTTTCATGTAGGCGGGCTTCGGCTCTCTCTTTTCTGGAAGGGCTGTCATCCACTCATCTCGAACTTCCTGTGCATCAAGTGGGCCCCTGCAACTGAGTAGCCTCAAGCTGTTTTTGCCAGAACATGTGCAGGAGAAGCCTCAGCTCTGCATTCTCACAGCCTCTACATTAGAGGTTCACATATGGTCACAAAGCTTACAATATAGTTCTGTCAGATGGCACTGAGCAGGCCCAAGGAGAATACATCCTGGATCCTCCTGGAGGTCAACACAGATCATCCACTCAAACATGCACTGCATACACAAGATCATTGCATTGCTAATTGACACCATGCCGTATTCCCACACCTGGCGTCCTCTGCTGTAGCTGTGCCTTGCACAACACGCCAATGGCGTTCTTTCTCCAGCTCTACGGCCACCTGCCGGTCAAGTTCGCTATTGGCCTCCTTCTGTTTGTGTTCATCGATGCCTCGCCGAGTCTCTCCATCCATTAGTGCCTCTGCAGCCTTCTTCACTGCATCAAAGGCTGCGGCAGCGCCTTCATGACAGCACTTGTCTGGATGCACAAGCAGAGAAACCCTCCAAAAACGCTTCCGCACTTCAGCAGCACTCGCTGTCTCTTTTATGTTGAGCACTTCATATGCATCTGCTCCTGCATGACACCATTTCCGGGTCCTGCCCTATAACACTAGATCAAGACCACCAAACAATGCAGATGCACATTGTAAAGCATCACACACTTGCATGTTGAAAGAGCTGTTGCCCAATCTGGGTTGCCAGCTGTGTTCGCAGCAGCAGTCCGTGTTGCAAAGCATACCAACATCAGAGGCACGTGCCACAAGCGCATTGACTCGCATGACTTCGGCAGCCCTGACGTCCCTAGAAACAAATTCCACTTCCTTGAGAACATCTGCCGGCGGAATGGGGCCAACAGATTCTGCGGAGAGGCCAAAGACGATGTCGCCTATCAGGCCCTCGTCTCGCATAGCTGCAGCCGCCTGTGCAGCAGCCTGCAGCAAGTCTTGAGGAACTGCAGCGGGAAATTTTACAGTCCGTGCTGATGGTATTTCTTCTATTGTCTGGCCTGGCAATGTTTCGCCTGACAGTACATGGTCAGGACCTGCATTGTCTTCCAAGCGTTGGGTGTCCGAAAGTTCATGCTCTATTCGATTTGGGGAGGGAGACTGTAAAGCTTGTCGGAGTTCTCGTGGAACAGGATCTCCTGGCAGGCGGAGTCGCTCACTGCTCTGATCGGGAATGGACTCATTGAAGACCACTCCAATCCTGCGCAAGATTTTATCCTGACCGCGCTTGAGACTGTACGTGTCCTGTAGTACAACAGTCTTGTGTGTCTCTCTCAACCGACCAATTGCGAAGCATGAGCAACGACTGCATCCGCTGAGGCATGTTTACCTTTGAGCGCTTCAGATTCAAAGCACCAAAGAGACCTCGTAGACCGCGGAGCAAGTCTGGATCGTCTACATTGCTCAGCTGTGGGCTCTCTCCAGCATCAATCTGCCAGACCAGGTCTCTCAGCTCGTTCTTCATGGTCGGAAACTTTCGCAAAATGCATCGCACGTACTCCGCAGCAGCTGGCGCCGATTGCGAATCAAGCCTGTAGTCAGCTTCGCTGTCTGATGTAGAGCTTTCTCGTCTACGCTTTTTGTGCTTGTGCTCTTTTTTGGAGCGCTTCCTGTCGGAATGTGAGCTTTTACGATGTTCTCCGTGCCGCTTGTCTCCTCGGTGTTTGCCCATCAACTACTGCGATGCTGTCCTTCACCGATCGCAAAAGAGCACTGATACATACACGCTGCTAGCAATAGTATGATGTGTGGTTAAGGCAAGGACATGACAAGCAAGAACCGAGCGACAAATCTGACATAGTTGTTTGCAGCAGGTGTTGCGGTGCGCAGAGGCTCAAACCTTCAGCACGCACGCACACCGTCGAGCTTCTCAGCTTAAAGTTGCTCAAATGTTTTACTTAATGCAAAATTCCTTCTTTGATTCTGACAGTTCCTCGCGGCGTTTGGTGGCGCGGGTGTCACATGCACCGCAGGCCATTGCGTTGATTCAATGATCTCGGAATGAGGCCGGCTGCAGCTTTTCCTAAATGAAGTCTGACGTGATTATGTGGCCGTATGTGACACAGACGAGTTGTTTTGTATTCCTTCAGGGGCTCCGAATGTCGCGTGCTGTGCCACAGTGGACCTGTAGCAGCGCCAGGATCACACTGCCGGCAATTAGGTGTGCTGCGTCTATATGCTGCCGCAAAGCCATGAACTGCACTTTTCGAAGCCTTCGCTTGTGCATATGTAATGGCATGTGCTCTTCCACTGAGTTTGAACTGCATGGATACCAAGCCGCGCGCTGACCATGCCCTGAACACCTCACGTCCAGTATGCATCTTGGACTTTCACAATATGTAGACCTGTGACTGATCGCCCTTGCTCCCATGTTGTTCATACTGGCCAACATTGAGGGTGAAGAATGCGCTGCCGTGGTTCGCGTATGCGTGCCACGCTCGAATTCGGATTAGAGCATTCGGAACAGGTCTTCTGGTGTACTTTCGTAATGCCTGCCCACAAGTTTGTAGTTTGGGTATCATACCAACTGCCCAAACCTCGTTCCGCAATTCAGCGACCCCGGAACCAAGTCACCACCGAGTGCACCCATGCAGGGGCGCGAGACATTACAATGCAGCTAAGGGATGGCTTGCAAGTTATCGGCCCTGCGTTTTTAGTCGCGGTGAGTCTCTGCTCGCATGAATGCAATCTGCCAGTACGTCGCAGGGCGTGTAAAAGTATCGACAGGTGCAACGGTTGCAGGTCGCATACCTAGATCCAGGAAATTGGGCCACAGCAATTGAAAGTGGCTCCAGATTTGGCTACGATCAATTGTGGATCCTCGTGCTGTCAAATGTGATAGCCATACATCTGCAAGCCCTTTCATCACGGCTCGGTCTTGCATCAGGGAAGCACCTAGCCCAAGTGTGCCGGGATTCGTATCCTCCTGCTATCTGCCGCCTGCTGTGGCTTATGACAGAGGCAAGCATCGTGGCGCTGGATTTGACAATGGTCCTTGGTATGCACGTTCTGGCTGTAACCGTGCAAACACAAGCTTCATGTATCTTGGGCAATGCACTGCGTATTCTGTGCGTGTGAGTGTTCGTCTCAGCCTTGATGGTTATGTTATGGATTCATGCAGGTACAGCTATTGGCCTGAATCTGCTGTTCAAGATTCCCCCTGTAACTTGCATTTTGTTGACAGCTCTGGATGCCCTCGCCCTGTTTCTTCTTTTCCCACAGACTGCGCTGCGGCAAGCTGAACAATGGACAGCTGTGCTGGTGTTCTCGGTGCTGGCATGCTTCGTCATTGATTTATTTATTTCCAAACCTCCTATTGGTTCAGTGCTGGCTGGGCTCTCACCGACGCTCCACCGCGATGATATTTACTCGGCTGTGTCCCTGCTAGGGGCTAATGTTATGCCACACAATTTCTACTTGCACTCTGCTCTCGTTGCTGGCCAGTCCTCCAGGAATGACAAGGTCACGGCTCGGCGATGCTACCTCAATTCGCTGGACATAGCATGCGCGCTTGGCCTTGCGTTGCTGGTCAATGTTGCAGTTCTCCTTGTGGCAGCTTCGACCTTCCATTCTGCAGGTGATTTAATGGACAGCCTGAGTTCACGAGCCTGCAAGAGTCTGAATTGCTGCCGCATGCCACAATGTCGAGCCATGAGCGCATACTACAAGTGCTCATGTTTGCCCTCAAAATGAACTGCATACAATTTGAGTATTACTGTGGTCTTCACGGCTTCTTCAGCAGCCAGCTTCTAACACACGATGATGCAAGTCTTGGTTGAATACATGTATAAACACGCTTAGGTTTCCGAACAGCACGCCAATTTGCAACAATTTCCACATTTATCTTCAAGTGTCAACCATGCAATAAAATTGCTTCGGTCCAGTATGCAGCCTGAAGTTGCCTCAATTGGGACATCGTCCTTGCCTTCAAGCTGACTCGCTCTTAAGGCCCGATGAATTCTTCCAAGCGTGGCATGGCGGCTCACATGGTTGGTGCATGTTTGCAGGAGTCAAGGTTGCAACACTTCAGGAAGCTCATGATCTTCTAGAGCAGATTCTAAACTCTCGAATAGCGCCCCTGGTGCGTGGACCCATCCGTTCAGCAGCGCCCGCGGTGTAACAGTGTGATGTAGCAATGCTGATCGTGCTATGCGTCAGTGTAGCCATGAGTGCAGGCGTTTGGATTGGCATTGCTTCTGACAGGGCAGATGTCGACCTTCACAAGCACGATTGCTGGTCAGGTCGTCATGTCAGGATTTGTGGGCCTCACAAGTAGCACGCTTGTGCGCAGGCTGACAACTCGTGCACTGGCCATTGTTCCAGCCTTGTGTGTCCAGCTCCTGTATGGTGCTGAGGGTACTTATAGGTGTGTTCAGCTGCTACTACCCGGTTCCTGCTGACGATGCAACATGATTGTTGAAATGATTTGGTAACGGAAGAGTGGAGCTAATTTTATGTGCATCTTATGGGTTGTTACCTTCCAGTCATGCTGTGTCTGTGGCACATCTCTGGTTTCACAGAGTCCTGATAGCAGGTCACAACACAGAAGCCATGCAGAGCTAGATTGTGTGTGTTTTGTCTGTAGGATGCTTGTCATCGCTCAAGTCGTCTTGGCTATGCAATTACCATTTACTCTCATTCCTCTGATCAAGTCTACGTCATCTCGTGCTATCATGGGCGCCTTTGCATCATCTTGGATACGCAGCCTCATCGCATGGGCTGCATCCTTCATTGTATTCACTGCCAATTTGCTGATGCTTGTGGATATGCTATGGATGGAGAGTCCTGAACAGATTGCAGCACGTGAAGAAGAACAAGGATTTGCAGACAAAGGATTTGACGAATGGTTGGCACAAGTGATGGATGTCATGACACGGTGCACAGCCTTTATGCCTTCCTGCCTGTCATTGATTTTTTCCACATCCCGTGGCAACATATGGGACACCATAATTGCTTCGACATGATGGGCACCTGCTGATCTGTGAGCGCGAAGCCTTGTGGCGGTAATGTCATGTCGCATTAGGCCTGCCTGTTTGCAGGTCACCGAAGCAATTTTTGCGCACCTGCACCATGGCCGTTGTGGCAATAATGGCAATGGCACTCCTGATGTGGATGAGCGTGCACCCAGTGCGTGTGCATGGATCTCTTCGTGCTCGCAAAGTGTCGTCGTCAGGCGACTTGTCAGAAGACGACATCGAAACTGGCTTTCAGGAAGACCAGGACATTACTCCCTCAGGCCAAGGGCAGACCACATCTGATGGCGGTCCTCCTGCAGTCAGTTTTGTGAATCGCCTGTTTGCAGATCTGCCCATGCAGCATGTACGGCGCCTGTGGACCACGCTGCACACCAAGATGCAAGCAAGACCACTGCAGCAGCCTCTGACGCAGGCGCTGCTACAACAGCACACCCTGTCCTCGCATCCCACAGCTTCAGAGTGGGAGTTACAGCACAGCCTGCAAACTACACCAAAACAGTTGCCACGGCCGTTGCTTGACTGGAGGTCACAACGCGAGCGGCAGCAGCTGTGGCAGCGCGCATGTGATGACATGCGCAGTTTTGCGCCATCTGAGTGCTCGTTGCCGACGTTAGACGGCATGCAGTCCCTGCAGTCGTTGCAGAGTACGATGACCGTTGTATCAGAGCCGGGGGGTGGCAAGGGCCACCGCATGGGACGGGGGTCACGCAAACAGCTTGCCGTCCTGGTGTGTGCCATCTGGAAGCAGCACTGGGATACACATGGTCAGCCAATCAGACTGAGTACTGCCGAGAGTAAGAGCCGGGATATCGAGGTGGTGCAGCCTGTCATTCTCAGTAGCGCACGAGAGACTTTGGTGGAGTTGTGTGACGCTGTGGCGGAGGTCCTCCGAGTGCCCGGGGTTGGCTCCATGCTGCAGCGGGGAGAGGGGCACGGCACATATTCAGCAGCACCGGGGACGGTGCGGGCAGTGAGCGACAGCACAGATGGCGTAAAGACTGCGCAGATGGCACAGCTTGGGCCTCGCCTTGCAGCCTGCGCTGCTGTAACGAGGGTGCTGCACGAACACGCAATGCCTCTACGGGACGCGGCTGCCACGGCACAGAGTGATTCGGACATGCAGGCAATCCCGCAGACCTGCACTGAGAACTGGTCACCTGTCGCACAGGCCCTTTCAGAGGTGTGGCCGCATTTTCGGTTGCATCAGAGCGAGCCTGTGGAGGCTGACCAGCCCGATCACGCCGCTCCCCCGGCACGGCTAAACATACAGGTGCAGCAGCAGGACAGTGCTGACACAGCTTGCTGTGAGCATGACAAGCTTTTGTCGAGCTGGGGCGCCACCCTTGGCGCACAGTGCTCAATTCAGACTCAGCAGCCGCTAGACATTGCGACTCAGTGCCCAGGAGCATTATTCCCTAGGCTCTGTTTGCTGGGGTTCTGCCTGTGGTGCTTGGCGGCACTGTTGCAACTGGCGAGCGTAGAGCCGAGGCCAGAGCTATGGGGTAGATATGTGGCCGCCCTGAATCACTTACAGGGTCCACTGTTTGTGACGCTGAATCTTGCAGCAGCACTTCAGGGGTCTGCATGGGTCCCAGCAGGCCGAGATGGGCCATGGCGTGCGGCAGCATTATCTGACTATGGACTGGAAGGGATTACAAGGTCAGTGCAGGACCAAGTGCTACTCTCACTCGACGCGATGCATGAAGAATTGCGGCAGTTGCTGCAGCAAGTTGAAGCTCATATTGACACATGCGGGGCATCTCATGATTCGGATAAAACAGCTATAGCTTTTGCGAAAGGCAAGCTCAACATAATGTCTTTGGTCAAGCGGCTCCGGTCTCATCTTGCCAGGCGTGGCGCCGATGCTGTGGCGCCTGCTGGAGGCGGGCGTGCACCCGGTGAAGCACGAGGTCAAAGGGGTCAGGCATGGCACTCCCACGGGCGTGCTCCATGGAGACCTCGTCAAGGACATTTCAAAGTTGCAGAGCGACAAAATAGGCACGCTGACCGTTCGCTTGCTTCAGCATCATCTTGGCGCAGCAAGGCCCATCCAGATGATCCTGGTCGGTGGGGCCAGTCTTGAGTGTTGTACCAGCCAAATTGTGAGTTCATAGTGCACTTTGAAAGAAGGTCAAGCAATAAAAATAACATGTGCTGCTTGTGTATATTCCTGGCACAGTGGTCCGCCCAGGCAATAGGGCCCCGTGCATGGGTCATACCGGATAGTGGTGCAGCTGCAGGCGCATGCGAGCATGCGAATCCGATATTCTTCTCATCAGCGTTGCGATCGCGTCAATTCCGCATGCACACAAACTCTACTGTTGCTGATCTGAATGATAAGCGTGGGCTAGAAGATCGTGTCCTGGCGTAGACTTGACTGCGCAGTAACCATGGACCTGTATGAGGAGGAGTATGTGCGCTCTGAAATTGGAAGGCATGTTAGTGCCTTGCGCGAAAGCAAATTTCTTACGGATATCGTCGTTCATACGGCAGGAGCTCCAATAGCGGCGCATAGGATCATTCTGGCGACTCATAGTTCATTCTTTCGTGCGGTCTGCAGCGCACAATGGGGCTCGCAAAATGGCGCAACACAGACAGTAGCACTGAAACACATCCCACACGATGTCATGAATACTGTTTTGGAATCCTTGTATCATGGCCGCCTGGAGATCAACAGCGATAACGCTTTGTCAGTGCTGTCCCTAGCTCTGGAGCTGGACATTCAGTTGGTCCGGCTCGGTGCGATCAAGGTGAGAGACTGCAATATCTCATACTTCTACAACGAAGCTTGCATGTCGTTATGGCACGTTCTAGGCGATCAGGTCACATCGCTTGCAAGATCGGGTCACCCACTGGTCTGCGAGGCTTGGCACATTGTGAGCGTTGATGCTGTATTGACGGGCTTCCTTGCAGTTCATCAAGCGTACGTTGTGCTCTACTAACGTCTGCCAGGCCCTTTCTGTCGCCTGCTTGCATCTTCAAGAGGACCTGCAGCGTCAGTGTGTTGATGTTGTAAGGTCAGTGCTCTCTTCGGTGCCTCAGAGTCCAGCGTTTTTGGAAGAACTGTACCAACTGGAAGAGGAGAGCTTTTTCCACTGTATCAAGCCTTCTGCTTGTGCCATGGTGTGCCTTTTGTGGCAATCCACTGCATGTAAAATGTGTCAGACCATGCTTGAAGATTGGTGCTGTCGTATGGGAGTTATCTCATGACACATGTGTTGGCTCCCACAATGGTAGGCTGACCTCAATCTGCTAATGAGTTTCAGGATCTTGAGCGGTTCACAATCACTTTAGCCTACTTGGCGCATGCCTGGGATGCGCGCAAGCACCTGATGAAGACATTCATCCAGCAGGTCCCTTCGTTGGGCAGTGAGCTGAAACGATTATGTGTTATTGCTAGCCATCACAGTGCAGTTGAAGACCAAATACTGGGCCTCTCATTTCATCGGAGCTGTAGTGGCCATGTGGACCGGTGTGCGGGGCTGCAAGGCAGCTCGAGTCCCAGCTTTGACCAGTCAGCCTGTGCAGCAGCAATGCACGAACTTACGGCATGGCCACGCTGTTCATGTGGTGTTTACCCAGACCAGATGCATTTGCTGGCACGGGCGCTGAAATGCATGATGCAAACACATCTGCTTCCCAGTTACAATCAAGACAGAATAAGAGCCCGAACAGCGCCTCCTCTGAACCGTCCCGTCTTGGGTGAGTCCAATGGTGAGGAATTATGTTTCTATGATGCCGCACCCGAGACAGATACACATCACGTCCTAAGGTGCTGTGGAACTGGAGCGATGCATAGGGAGGCTAGCATGTCATGGCCTGAGCAGGGCTCAAACGAGCATCCACATGTGTTTGTTGGGGGAGGGCGTGATTACTCGTGGCGGGGCTCGTGTTGTGGGCTGCGCTACAGCCCTGCAGATGACGCATGGGCCCAAGCTGGCCCTACTCTACGCGACGGGGTCACATTTGCAAGCGTTGCGTCCGTCGGGGACACGGTGTACATGTTTGGCAACTCGCAGCCACCAGTGTCAAGCGCAGTGTGCAGCGACGGTTCCTGGCAGGCTCTGCCAGTCCACAACTTCCATGCAGGGCTGCAGTTTGCCGCTGTGGAAGCTGTCGGCGGGCAGATCTGGGTGGCTGGCGGTCGATCGCTGCCAAACAAGGTGTGAGAACTCGACCATGTGGTGTGTGCCGGTAACAGAAAGGGTTGGTTGCGCATGGACATGGACGACACCGCCATGTGCAAATTGATGCAATACACCATGAATGCTGAATCCTGCCCAGCAGTAGGCCAAATGGTGTGCAGGTCCATGAGATGCTTTACTGCTTTTGTCCAGAGACACAACAATGGCGCACAAGCTGCAAGCTGCTGACCCCTCGGTACTCTGCCGCGTCGGCGGTCTTAGGGTCACAGATGGTGATCAGCGGGGGCCAGGACAAGGCGAATGTGCTGGGTACTGTTGAGGCAGCTGATGCAGAGCGAGGTTGGGTTTCATGGCCTGAGCTACCGAATGCGCGAAAGTATCACAGCATGGCTGCTGTCAGAAGGTGTCGATCCACCTTGACCTACTTGTCCAGATTCTGCCCGTGAAACGTGTGTTGCTTCGCCGCCTCCTGCACCCGGTGACGCAAGGCCCAGCTGACTTGTTCGTGCAACTGATGTGTATGTGATTCTGCACTCGACATGCGGCAGTAGATTACCAGACTCGTGCAGGAGAATATACTGTTTCGGCGGGAAACGCTTTGACTCACAACGCCTGAAGGTGGTAGAGGCTCTAGATCCGCGGGAGGGCAGGTGGCAAGTTGTGGGCAACATGGTGGAACCCCGATCTAGCTTCGGTTGCACTGCATTGAATGGCTATGTGTACATCATGGGGGGAAATGACAAAGCAGCTTTCCCCATGTCGTCAGTGGCATGCTATGATCCCCTCATGGAAAGGTGGAGTGATTGTTCTGCACTGCCCATTGGCATTAGTGGGCTTTCAGCGTGTGTTGTAGACTGGCATGCTTGAAGAGCTATCTGTGACTGTATGTCCTGTATTGTTTCCTGGGTTCAACAGACCAGAAGTGCAGGGCCAGTTTGCAACATTGTGGAGAAGCATTCAGATTGTCGTCATGCAATGCATGCCACCATCATGCACTGTCGTAACCATCAATTCCAAAACTGTGGAGAGACTTTGTTCATGACACGGTAGGATCAGATCAATTGTGTTGGAGGTACTTGTAGTTCTGCATTGATCTTGCTCGAGAGGTACTGATTCAGCAGTGCTCTCAGTTCCATGTTTTGTTGACCAGCATGCTCGACATTGCGCACAGCCTTCTCACGGCGCCTCAGCAGCCCATGATACTTCTGAAGGTTGCTCTCTAGAGAGGTGAACACTCTCTGACCCCTTTCGTCGACGACTCTGGTGATATTTCGCCAGAACTCTCGTTCACTTTCCAGCACACGCCGACTCACGCCTGGCTTGGGGCCAGGCGCATTAGCTTTGGGACCCCCGCCTTGAATAGATGCATTCTCCGCTTCAACAAAGGCACGTAAATGACGCACAACATCATCTGGGCACACAAACGTTGGAGTTGAGCGTGCTGGTGGCTTATCGCGATTTCCCATCCCCTTTGCCCGAAGCTCAACATCGCTGCTTGGGTCCAGAGCCTCGATGAGTGCTTGCAGACCAGCACAATCTGAGACCCCGAGAATTTGCAGCAGTGAGTCGAAGGTCACATTTCCATGCTCATCTGATGGCAGCGACTTTATGTATTTCCTGACAAGTGGTTCCAACAGGAACCCTGCTTCATCTGTGATCATGTCCACACCAGGCTTGAATCTGCACCAAAATCTGTTCACCACTGTTTCCACCACAACACGCCAAGTAGGTTTTGCTAGTCTGATCAATTGAGCCACATCAGATCAGCTGCTTGTCACATCTCTGGGTACTGTGCCTCACCTGGGGTCGGCTCTTAATGTACGCATTGCATACAGCGCCTGCTGCTTGGCCAGGGCCTGCTCGTCCAGGTCTGTTTCCTTGGAGTCTTTGGCCAGAACATCCTCCTTTTGTGCTCCTTGTCCAGCCGCATCTGACGAATATGGAGATATGAACACCTGCGGCACTCAGGACTCCGTGCGTGCCATGGAACACTTCATGCATGTCTGGAAGCATGGGATGCGTGTGTCTGGAAGCATAAGGGACAAACTTGACCTGCAGTGGGCGCAACTGCCTATACTGCGGAAATGGGGCGCGTGTGACACCATGAACGTGGACGCTGCATCTGTCACATAGTGGTTTGTTTACTCGTGGCCGGTTGAAAGGCAACCATCAGGTTGGTCATAAATCCTGTGTACTCATTGGTGATGGCGTTACTGGTGGTGGATTCTCGCCTGGCCCGGACACGGATGTCGTGGGTGGTGAACATCTCAGAGTGGCATGATCTGCACCTCAGTTGTGGTTTCAACAGATGTTGGACGAACACAACTCTCACCCGGCATATGCAATGGCGTGGTGTAAGGTGTGTATGGTGGCGTTGTTTTATGAATCTCAGGCGAGTGCCTTCAGCTGTGCGAATGCCATGCAAATCCCCACAGCCTGGCGGAGCATTGCGCATCCTTGCAGGCCTTGGCAGCATGCATGCAGCACAAGCACTGCATTGTAGCTAGCTGCAGCATGCGGTGAGTTGACTACAGGCCTTGGAGGTGAGAGCTTGGGCTCACCTCATCTGCAGGCGGCTGCCAGGCAAGCCCCAGCTGTTGCTCGTGTAAAACACGGTCTGCTGCGGCAGCGCGCCTTGCCAACTGGACCACATGCTCTTCTTTCATTTTCCATACCTCCACATATTTCTTGGAGTCGGATAGCTCAAAATGTTTGAACTTCAACTGCAGGTCCTTGAACTGCTCTGTAATGCGTTTGTACTCACCAGTCAATTTCATGTTTTCCTCATGGAATTTCTTGTCTGAGTCCTGGTACCTGCTCCTCAGCATGCGGGCTGAGTCCTGCGCCACCAGGACCTCAGCATGCAGAGGTTGTAAAACTACTGAGCAGCCGGAAATGGGTGTGTACTGGTGCTGGCGACGCCTGTGAGACCAGAAAGCCTCCCCTTTGTCTAAGGATGTCATGTGTAGTAAAGCCGCACCTCGCCTTCAGGTTGGTCAGCTGGTCACGCTGCCTTGCAATTTTGCGTTTCTGCTGGTTGATCGTGGCGCTGTTCTCATGGTCCCGTTCAACAAGCACCCGATAATTGTAATCCAGCTTTTCAATGTTGAGTTGATATGTTGCAAGCATGGCCTCCATGTGGCGCTCCAAGTGCTGGCGGTCACTCTCCAGCTGCAGTTTCAGGGTATTGAAGTCTTGTGCATCCCTCCCTTGCATCTCAAACAGACTCTTCTGATATCCTGACACAAGTGTAAGGTACCGATCCAGGAACTCTTGTTCCAATTGGTTACGGCGATCAAATAACTCCTGCATCTCGTCCTTGTTCTGCTCGAGCTGGGCTTTCCGCTCATTAATATATGCCATCTCTACTTCTTCCAACTCATGCCTGTGCGTGTAGTTCGCTTGGAAACAGTGCACACAAGAGTGGTGTATGGGTGACCAATCCCCACAGTGTGACGAACTGGCTACAAGACCGCAGGATCGAACCGGCAAGCTGCAGACATGCCGTCCAGCTGCTCAGTCATTGCCTTTAACATGGAATTCATGTCGTCCATCTGTTGCTTGAGCAATTTTGCGAAGTCGTTGTCCATAGTTTTGAGGTCTTTCTTGATCTGAGTGATCAGCTGGCTCTTGGAACTCATAATAGAATCACAATCGGCTCTCTGTGCTTGCATTGCGCTCCAAAGATCCTGCATGACTGCTGAAGATGGCGAATACAATGCTGGGGGGGTGCGAAGTTGGGCTGGACAGTACATTGCATCCATGGCCAATGTTGCCATTCCATGACGAACACCGGGAGAGCCTTGATCGTATTTGACCTGCTGCAGGGCAAGACGAAAAAACATGCACCTGTGGCACATCGATTGAAAACAAATCTGCCCAATGCATTGCCACTGCTGCGTTCTTCCGTGCACTGTCCTCCGCCTCCTCGAGCATTTTGGAACGCAGTCCTTTTTTGCGTTTCTCCTCAGCCCCGTTGCGCCAGTTCTCGGCAATCTCAGCTTCAATGGGTACGGCATTGACGGCTGAAGTTGTCTCCTTGTTCAGGTCCATGATCCGCCTGGTTGACTCCAGCACCTGTTGCAGGCCGGGACCCACTGTTTGGGACCTTGACTCGCCATCAGCTTGATTGCTGGAGCCACCTTGTCGCAAAGCTTGTAAACGCTCTTGAATTCTCCGGCGACGTTCTTTGATTCGCCGTTCCCTGCAAATTGCTGCTTTCTGTTTAATATCGTTACACGCAGTGGCTGCTGCACAACTCACCACCACGCGATGCTGTATACCCAAGAAATGAGCTTTGTGGTGGATGCGTCTTTGCAAACGCAGCTACATGGAGTACGATAGCATCAAACAATGCCGTTGCGGCCAATCGGCGGGAAGACGCGCCGGTCGGACTGTAGCTGCATTATGCTGTCCATGATGATGTGCCCAGGCGCGTTCAAGGTCGGAAGATCTCCACAGCGTCACACCAACAATCTAATCTCCCAGCAGTAGACAGGCTGTGGAATCAATAGACCAAGGGAGGCAACGCAAAGATCTGTCCTGAGACAGCGTTGAACGGCAACGAACGGCAAAATCCGCTCGGATGGTAGACAATGCCATGTTCAAACGCGGAGCATGGCTGGAGGTTGCAATCAGTGAGTCCCTGGCCCCAAATACAGTTGGCAGCAGGCAGGATCTGCATGAAGCAGCCGCGGGCGATCGCGCTCGAAACTTACAGGTCGCAAGCATGCATTGTCGCAGTGTCGACCTGCTTGCAAGTCGAGATATCGCGGTCAGATACCGGGAAAAACGCCAAGCATCATGCTGCATAATTCATGCTCAATCACAGCCTGATGCATCCCTTGTGACGAGGGACGAACACTCAGTACACACAAATACAGTCATACCGCTGATTGTATCCATGTCGTCTATGGGGATGCTGTACAGACTGTGCACGTGGTGACCCGGAGTGGCCTAGCCTGAAGTCAGCGGCACCACATGCCTGCCTGCCTGCCTGCCAGCATGTCATGTTCGGAGGTGAAATGTGTGCATCAGAGCTACTGCGAGCTCTGACAAAGGTCAATCTATTGATTATGTTGATCAATAAGGAACAGCGTTTCACTTGCTGTCACACCTACTAGACGGAGAGTGGCCTTGGGGCTTGTGGTGGTTTGTCTGTTTGCCTGATGATTGCTCTGTTGCCTCGGCGCTGCTGGTTCCTAGATCTATCACTGTGTAACAAACCTACTAGACTAAATGCCGACCTGTGACAACCAATAGGTACAGCATGCAGATGCAGGATTGCGGCAATTGCAAGATTTCTGTCACCCATAGCCGTGTGCACGTGTGGGTACTGCCATGGTCATGCGCGCCAAAAAGCACACAGGAGTGCTGTGTCGCCACAAAATCATGCATGACTACAACATCGTATGACATATGTGTTACCATTCTCACATGCAAGCCAATAATGCATGTGTAATGTACCCTAGAAGATTGGGCCACATCACTTCCAACTAATGATGATGCATGCAGGGCGCATGAAGGTGTGACAGTGTTACGTAGAAGGATCACTAGCATGTGTTGCTCATTTAATGGCATGGATTGATTCCCGCAGGCACGTGATGGCAAATGCTGAGGCCTTTCAAGCGCAGCAGGCATTGCCTGGCATTAAAGCAGCATGCCCATGGAGCAAAGCTGGCGCTGCAGGCATCTGCGTCTCATAGATGGAAAACATCTACAGCCGCACACGCAGCTGGTCCTGTGTGAGCGTTGTGACCCGAGAGCTCAGCACGCGCTGACGCAAAATCAGGCATGCTGACTTGAGATGAGATGAGGAAATCTTCAGCAGCCAGTCACGAATGGGTCATCAACGCACGTCTGCCGCTGTGCGTGTCCCACATTCATATTGCAATTGACAAGTCGCGGATTGCAGTGGAAAAGGAAAAAAACCGAATGAGAATCACGTCCAACCCAAACTGGCATCGGCCACGGCACCCCCCGGAGCAAGGGCACGGGATTCAACAGCACAGACAGCCCCGTGCTGCTTGTGTTTGTTTTGTTTTTGTTCCGTGCTTTCTTCCCTCGGCGCAACTGGGGCCTTTGTCTATCACCGTGTACCACATAGCCCCATCATGAGGGGCAGCAGACGACGCGTCCGCATGCACAACCAGCAAGCACAACTGACAGGCACCCAATAATTTGGGCCCAATGAGGCAGCCACACCAGAGGCAAAGCCACCAGCGCAGGTTCATGGCGGCACAAGTCCACAGCAGCTGGCCCTACCACCGATGCAGCTACAAGGCGCGTGCACAGGCTGCGGACATGTCGGGCGACACAGACGGGCAGGGCAGCCGAGGGCAACAGGTGGAAGGGTACAGGGCACGCCATCGCGGTGACCTCTCTGGCAAGGGTCCGGAAACGCCTGGCTGATGACGGTCTGTGCAGCCACATCATCCGCAGTGGCACATAACCAATCAGACCGGAGACAGTCGATGCCACGCACGCCCGTCTCAAGACCGAATGCATGGGCAGAACAACAGCAGACGCTCCATGTGCTCCCCGGGGGGATCACAACCAAATCGGTGTGTTCATCACACACATTGCACTTGCACAACGAGCAGGTATGGGGGTGACACGCAACACCACATGACACCGCAGAGTCACCAGGCAGGAAGTACCGCAACGCTGTGATCGGATAAACGACGCGGACGGGGACCGCATACACGGCGCAACTCCCATGTCCGGGATACAGAGTGCAATTGCCAGAGGTTTACGATAGACGGGGCGTGGGCTGGGGTGTTTCCTGAGGCGGCCGCTGAGGGGGCCATGACAGTGGCAGGGCGGAAACGGGGCAATAACACCGCATTATCTCCGCAACCAGGAAGTGAAGCCAGTGTGGACATCTGCATTTGTAAGCTGGCAGGCGCTGCTGACACTGTCGACGGCCCCTGGAGCGACTGCAGAATGAGGGCAAACTGGGGACGAGCTAGGAGGATGCAAGATCATACGAGGTAGTGGCCCGCCTTGACCATGCAGCCCACTTGCGCATGGACGTCCCCGTACAGTCCAGCTCAATTGGTAAGGGGAGCGCCCAGCAGGAGCCGGCTGTGAACATCATCGGAAGAGAAACTGGAGCCGAACTGGCTCGGCAAAGGCAACTGGTGGCAGATCTACCCACTGGGATAGTATCCAGAGCGCAATGCCTGTGGATTTGTTGGCTGAGTAGTTGCAAGCCGCCCGAGTGTGAGTGAGCTCACACTGCCAGTGGCGGAGTATCGCCAAGATGCTGGTGGGACCTTCGGCTTGACCTACCTGGGACTGCCGTCCGCGCTCCCAGTATCAAATGCAGCCTGATCATGCCTGATGTACATAGGTCAGACTCAGCCTACAGCACAAGCGGTAGATGTGCCATCGCGCATAGGCAACCACCCATGGCCTATCCCCCTCGATCCCTGGCGCGCGATGCAGCCAGCCCGCCCGCCCCGTCCCTCCTCCCCCGCCCCCCCCCTCTCCGCCTCCCACCCCGGCCCATCTCCAGCCACTGCCCTGACCGCGATGCTGACGGGCAGTAGCTCCAGCACTGTAGAGTTTGCGGTCGAGGCCAAGGCTGTCACGAATGGCCCCGCACCAGCACGGCAATGTGTCGTACCCGTGGCCATGCTAGCTGCTGTGGCTGGCTTTGTGCCGGCTTGGCGCCGCGGTACCCAGCACCCGGTGCCTACACGTAGACGGCGCCGTGCTGCGCTGGGTCGGTGTGCTGTGTGTTTGCGCTGCCGCTTGTGTTCCGTGTGAGTGCGGTTCATGCCGATTTCGATATGTGTTACACGGAGATGAACGCAACAGCCCGGCAGCGAGGGCAACAGAAGGAAAGTAGACTAGTAGAATTCGATATGTGTATGGAAACCGTGCTGCTTATATCTGTTTTGTTTTGTTCCGTGCTTTCGTCTGTTTGCTCTGCTGGGCCCTTGATCTGTCACAGTGTAACACATGTAGGTAACCGCGGTTAAGCGCTGGAAGTCGTGCGCGCTCGAGCCATGGTCACGAGATCACATGCATGCAGGTGGTTTCGTAAAACGCTTTCTTAGGATTCGACCAAAACCCTTGTCTAGATATCACTTGGAGAAGCCGCAGAGGTGCCAGACTTGCACACAGTGCAGACACGCTTATGGTGCACATATGCATGACAGTGCGATGCGCAGCAGAGCAAGGCAAAGGGGGCCTTACTGGCTCCCGCTGAAGGCTGTGTGAAACTGCTGGGGTTTAGGTGATTCTATAGCATGCTCGCACGCCTGTTGAAGTGGTGTGGCCGCATGGCAGCGGCCCGTTCAACCCCCTGGTAGCACAGCCTGTCGAGCTGGCTACAGCCCACCGCGATCGAGAATACCCCCTTACACGTCAACAAGAGTTAAAAGCGAGTGTGTGACGGCACAGTGTGGGGCCGGAGGCGGGGCCGTGCGCGCAGTGCCTGCGGGCTAGGACCAGGCCGTGTACCAGCGTGAGTTTGGCAGGACACACAGGCTGGACTTGCTGTGGCTGTGCTGGCGTTTCGAAGCAATCCGCTCCGGTACCACTGATCTGCAGCAGCTGTGACATAGCAGCGTCGGGCAGTTTTTGGGGGCAAACCGGGCTGAACGAGCCTTAGCTGCGCGTTCTGCAAAAGCCATGATCCACACCTCTCACAAACCTGATCTTGCAGCCAGAACAAGTTGAAGTGTACATATGTTGATGTTGGTCGTGGGGTTGGGCAGTGCTGTGGTGTGTGGTCGTACATGGACCAAGATTCACTGGATTGAATCCTAATATTTATTTTGTGACTGCAGGCTGTGTGGCGACAGTGCGTTATGCATGGCCACCGCGGTGCACCGCTCGCGTATACGCCATTTTGCGCGCGCTTATCACCCAGCGGTGACCGCAACAATCTGGCGACTGAAAAACCGAGCAAATAAAATCAGTCGAAGATTTATGATGGTGCTGCCCTCACCAGATTATAGGTGGCAACGCACGCCGCAAATCGAGATCTTCAGTTGACTTCAGGCGGTATTCGACGCCAGAGAAGTGATATCACAATTGTAACAAACATAACTTTCCCGTGCGAACTGCCTGGAATTGCATGTTGAATTGTCACAGGCGTGGAGCGACATGTTTGCCTCGTTTGTCGAACCTGTGCTGCGACTGGGTCACCCATCTTGATCTCTACCGAAGCCAGCTGGGTGTTTCGATAGCGTGGCCAATTCTGTGCGTCAGTCTCTGGTGGCAGGCTTCTTTCCAGATCCCTTAGTTGAATCCTGTGCGTTGCACCCTTCTCTGGCTGCTCACCTGGTATCGATAAGCGCTTTGACGCTGCGTGCGTTCACCGGAGAAGTTGTCTCTCAGCATGGCGGGCGGGACACCGCCAATGCTGAGCAATCAAACCGTCCTTCAAACCATCCTTGAGAAGACAGGCAAGACGCGTTTAAACAGGGCATCCCTGCGCAAAATTCCAGTCGCCGATCTGCGCGACGTTTGTGAGGCCGTCGGAATCGAACACGATTCGTTGACCAAACCTGAGATAATCTGCCTGCTCCTGGACGCTGGAGAGCTGAATGTCGGCGGTACCCTTCAGAATGCGTATGCCGTGGTAAAGCCGGAGCCTGAGGACAATCTTGCCCCAGCCGACCACACTGCTCCCGCGGCTTCACGGCCAACTTCAGGGCCAACTGCAGGGCGAGCGCTAACTCGTAAGTCGTTGAAGCCTGCCAAACCAACACGTGCGAATCCACGCAGAGGCAATGTTCAGAAGAACCAAATTCGGAGGCCGGATGACAACAGTGAACCAATCCGTCAAGCATCCACATCCAGCAACGTAAAAACATCTGACAGTCCAGTTCGTGAGTTGAATACAGCACCAGAATGCAAGTTGCACCGGGATGCAGGTGAAGATCATGTGGTGCAAACACAGGCATCAAACGTTGGTGTAGATCATTCAGACGGCGTCGTCCAGCCCAGTGATGACAGGAGAAAAAGAAAGGTTGATCAGACCCGAGACGAATTTGAAGCCGCGGAGGTGACCCCAGCCGGCTCGACTGACCCGGAGGGTGATCAACGTGGTAACCAGGAGACGGTGGGAGGGGCTGGATGGCAAGGCTCCTTACACGCCGCAGCGCTTGATCAGGAGCATGGCTGTTGCACATCTGATGAAATGGTAGACGAAGGTCCACCACCGTATAGTGATGATGATGCAGTGACAGAACGCCAGACCGATGGTGTTATCCGTGGCCCACCAGATGTACCAGAGCAAGATTATGAAGAGGCAGGCCCCTGCAGCGAGGGTGCCGTGTCAAGCATGGAGAATGCCTCGGACACAGCTGAGGCTCAGTCTGGGGCAGCGCATGATGGGCAGACGAGCGAGCCAGACAACACTGCATTAGTTGGTGTTGCTGATAGCGATTTGCACGGCGATCAAGTCACAGAAGTTGCCGAGGTGGAAGCTGAGGCAGATGATGCGGTTGATGTGAACGTGCGTTCGTCTGTGTCTGACACAAAGCTGAGGCTCAGCGACGGCAGCAGCCTGCAGCAGGTTGGGGCCGATGGAGGTGCTCAAACGAGCTCCGGAGCCGCCGCCAAGCGTGCCAAAGTGCCCATTGTGTGGCAGAGCGAGAAAGACGATCATGGGAGGGCGGCTGAGCGCCCTCGGCGGGGCATGTTTGAACAAGTGCTGCGCGCATCTGAGACAAGTCTGATGGGCACCCAGGAGGGTGTGCTCCTGCTGCAGCAATGCCACCTGACAGAGTGCACGCAGGGCTTGCTGCACAAGCTCTCTCCAACGGGGTGGGCGCATACGTGTCGCATTGAGGGTGTCAGGATGCAGTGGCTTCATCGGGCGATCAGCGCTGCTGCGCTTCACCCTTTGCCCATGTCCTGCTTGTAGCTTCCCTGCGCAGCGCCATATGCCATGCAGCCTCTGTTACAAACTTACATGTAGCCAACGCTATATGAGCTGCTGCAGAGGGGCGGGTGGAGCCATATGACGGGCCACGTCTAATCATTACGCTGGTGAAAGCCTCATATGCGGTCAGCCGCAACAAACCGGGAACAGGGCAGCCAAGACGTAGAGTGGAGATGCGGAAGCCTTTGGGACGGTTTGCCATGTCTGGCTGCGCCGGCGTTTCTCCTATGGACAGCAGGGGCCCTCTGCACATGTCAAAGCGCTCGTCCCACAGCCACCCATACGTCAAGCCCTGGAAGCGGCACGTCTCTGCCTCAATGTTTGGCTGCGGAACACCTGACTGCTTGCACGTCCTTTCATGAGCGCTGGGAGTAGGCCGCGGAACACCTGTCGGCTCGCAGTATATATCCATGAGCGCTCCGGACCATCCAAGGTGCCTTGCAGATCAGCAAAATTTACCGGTGAGCTCCTGCCTGGGGAGAAGGCAGAGTACGCTAAACACGGCCACTGCGTCAGCATTCGTGTTGCTACACCCCCACATGACTTTTGGTACTGCCCCGCTTTGGAGAAACGGTTTGTGATCGATCCAATGGAGTGGGATGAGGAGTACCAGCAGGGAGTACAACGCATGGAGAGCTCCATGGCAGCACATCCAGAGACCTGGGCACACGACTGGATACGGAGGAACACCACTCGGTACGGCCTAACTGCACCTTTGCCTTTCTGTATGCCCTGAGACTGCAGGGCCGTGCGTTTTTTTAGAGCAGCACAGCACGCTCGTCACGTGCGCCGTGCTGCTGCACTTGCCCCTGGGACACATCTATCATATATGCCCGATGCATAGAGGCTGTGGCGTTGGGGTAGCTGCTACATCTGCCTGGCTGGCGTGATGGTCTGAGATGGCAGGTCAGTGTGCCCGCAGGCCTGCACGGGCGACAGCGATCCGGCAGTTCATGGCCCCGGACCGCATGGGTCAAAAAGTACCCAAGGCGACATACTATCGGCACTTCACAAACCTGGCAAAGGGCGTGCAGCGACATCTGGGGACCAATGTGCGGAGAGACCTAAAAGAAGAGGCGTATGAGCGCGGGTGTGCCCGCACGGTCGGCTGTGCAGGTGGCCTGACATTCGACATGCTGGTTGCGCTGCCCAAGCCTGTGATGTGCGCAGCTGCCTGGCCTCCCCTGCGCCTGCCATTTCAGGTGCATGCAGTATTGCCAGACATCTTTGTGCTCGCCTTGGCAAAGTAGAATCTGTGCAGTTGCCAAATTGCCCACAGATCGTTGAGCAGGCCTAATGACCATCTGCCGCAGCGTTCGGTGGCAGTGACATGGTGATGGATGCCAAGCAATATGCATTTCTGCCAGTATACATCTTGCTTGGTGCCTGAGAATCGCCATGTACCGTACCAACCTGTCTTGCCTGCGCTACCTCGCCAAAAGCAATGCACCGAGCTCTGTTACAAGGACGTTCGCCTGCAGCAGCTGCCTGGCAAGCTATCCTGCGATATATCATCGCGATGCACCTGGATGCTGATCTGCCAGATCACATGTACGGTGAGTCACCATGGAGTTTTTGGGGCTGCAGTTATGACGTCCTGGTGGCCTTTGGCCAGGAACCGTGCACAGATGCCATCATCCCCAGGGCTGGCGCTAACGAGCTGCTGCGGCGCCTGATCACGAATTACTGCCCGCCAGAAAGCTTTGACCGCGTTGTGTGCAAACAAGGGCAGCCACCCAAGGTAGATCTCGGTGCGGTCAAGGTCACATCTGAGCCGCCACCGCCCCCCCGTGCAGCGGAGCGGGGGGTGTCCCGAGCATCCGCGCGTGAAGCATCGCCCGTCGCTGAACCCCGAGCTGTGCGGGGCCGCGGACATGTGATGGCAAAGGGCCTGGAGCATCGCCAGACGGACCACGAACGTCCGGTACTTGCTGACGGAGACCTCCGGCAGCCCCGGAAGCGGGTCGTGCCGATGAAAGCCTCCCGGGGGGTCGCATCACAGGCACGGCATGAGGACCGGCAGGGCTACAGCCGGCCGGCCGGACGTTTTGACGAAGGTAAGGAGGCATGGAAGCTGGATTCCCGGAAGTGGGTGGACCGTGGTCGGCGCGGAGAGTCGCCTACACGGCGGCAGGGCCACCTGCCAGATGAGGGTGAGGCACATGAGAGCGTTCACGGCCGACACAGCGGTGTGCAGAGATCGAGTGCCTTCCGCGCTGCAGCAAAGCGATCGCCCTCCCCCGAGCCGAGTAGCCGCGGCCGTAGCGGTGGCCGGGCCACACGAGTGCGCAGCTCGGTGAACAAGGAGCCAGAGCCGAACACGGGGTTGGGGCGAGACAGTATACATGTGCATGAGTACCTCCCCGCACCCCCGCACAGAGTGCCGGACGTTGTTCCCGCGGCTGAAGTGCGCCCAGCAGCACTGGAGACTACAGGCATGCCCTTGGCGGAGCGTGCATACGCCGCACAAGGCCTGCACGATGCGCCCTTCGCAGCTGCTGCTGTGAATATTCCAGCTTCGAGCATCCAAGATCACTTCCAGGCAGCTTTGACAAAGGCGGTCCAGGAGGTGGTCAAGAACATGGGCATCGTCCCTGGAGCAGCCACTGGCGGAATCCCCAGCGTGGTACCCCCATCTATGATACTCAATGCTACACCCGCGGCGATGCAGCTGGAGGCATATGTGCCCCCGTCTAGCATGCCGTGCATGGCAGAGCCGCAAGCTCGTTTGCGCACCGCGCACGTGCGCTTGCCTTCACCGCACGCACGCTTGCCTTCGCCGTCGCACCCTGCATCGCCTGTGCACCCTGAGCCCGCGGGGCGGGCGTCGCCTCGAGCTCCACACGGTCTCCGACATGGGAGTGACTCACATGCGGGCATGTATGGAGATGATCGCAAGAACACCAAACGTTCGAGAGTGCCGGATGATGATGACTTCGCAGACTTTCCACCCCCACGTGCTGTCGTGCCACGTTCTGCTGCAGGGGGCTCCGGGTACGGCCGTGCTGAATACGCGCCACACAGGGAGCGCCGGGCGGAAGGCAGCTCGCATGAGTACCGCGATGGCCGCCACAGTGGTTTCCGTGGTGTACGCAGGCAGCATGGCAGGCGTGCTTCGCCGCCACCTGCCAACCCCCCGGATACGAGGGAGTACTCCCCTGCACGGCGACGCCCCACTGCGACCGCTTGGGACCCCCCTTTCACAGATGCTCACAATCATGGGCGGGTCGCTGCTGGATTGAGGGACCATAGCCTGGGGGATGCCAGGTATGAAAGCAGATCCTGGAAAGGGCTGGACCGAAGCGGCGATGAGAGCAAGCAGCAACAGGCGGCACACGTGCGTGCGCGGTCGCCGCTACAGCACAGGCCACCTCCGCACGATGAACGACCGTACAGCAGCCCTGCTGACCTGCCGCCTCCCCCACCATCGGCAGCGCCGCGTACATTGGGCCGCATACGTGAGCCAGATCTTACCAGCAGTGGTAGGGAGCCTCCAATGCGTGACGTGTCCACAGGCTCACGGAGCCAAGCCCCACCCAGGCGGGGCGAGGGTGTGGCTTCTGCGGCAGCTGATGCAAGTGCCGGGCTGCGTCGCATTCCATCATATCAGTCGCGCAGGGGCATCGGTGATATCAAGGCGCCGCCGGACCAGCGGGGATCCTTTCAGGGACTGCAGCCTGGGCGGGAGGTGCCGGCAGATGTGCCTGTGGTCAAGCTGCGGTCCGGCGGGTCCCGGGTGGCCGACCGACGGCGCACGGCTGCCAATGCACGGCCAGGGATTGCAGACAATGAAGATGCATTTGCGGTTGAATACAACTGCTTTGCAATTGGGGATGGGTTTGAGGGCAAGGAGAACGCCAAAAGGACCGCTTTCAACTCTGGGAAGTATACTTCGGAGCTTGTGAGACAGGCAGCTGGCTTTGCAACGAGCCAGATCCAGGTTTTCATCAGCGAGCAAGGCCACAAGTTACCACTTATGGGTCCTGTGCATGTGCTTCAGCAAGCCAGCAACTCGGTGCGTTCCACAGGTGCCGCTGCAGTGCTGTTAGGGATGCTGAACCCCCTGACTGGATTCTTGAGCATCGGCAAAGTGGGCGATGTGGGCTACTTGGTGCTGCGGCCTCCTGGACCAAACGACTCCAGTAATGATCTCAAGGTATGTCCCAGTCCATGCCCATGAGCAAGCATTGTATCTTCTGAATGGCTGTGAACTCCTGCACCAAGCTTGTGCAGGTGGTGTGACACCACCTCGCTGTGCAGGTGGTGTCAGTGTGGCGGCCGTATGATACCAGGGATCACAAGCAGCATTTTTATAGCACACAAGTCACAGCATCAATGGACCTTGCAACTGAAATGAATGCAGCATCATGGGCGCATGACTCGCACTCTGCAGAGGTCCGGCTGCAGCCTTCTGATCTTATCATTGCTGCCACTGATGGCTTTTTCGATGTGGTACACATCTTTGGATCAAAAGGGCTGGCAACTCGGCAGTACATACGTGAGCTTTACCTCGAGGGCCAGTTGGATCCAGGGCAGTTGGCAGAGAAATTGTTGCTGCGGGCATGGAATCAGGTGCAGAGTTGCAGGAACATGCGGCCTGAGGAAATTGACACTCCGTTTTTTGCTCAAGTCAAGCGGGCAGATGTCCTGGGAAAATTTAGATACATGCCTGAGGATGATATTGCTGTAGTGGTGTCGTATGTTTTGCAGGCATAGAAGATCACAGAGTGGTGATGCATGACAAGTAGCTTGGCATTCGCGATCCACAGGTTGTAACGCCAGTTGTCATACAGAAGGGAACATCGTTACAATAATCCATCGATGCCCTCCTTTGCCCACACATTTCTGTGCCTTAATTCGTACTGTTCCGTCAGGCTCTCCAAAAATACATCTATGTCATGTCTGTGCATGATCAAGACTGTTGAATCGCAACATCGCTCTGCTGTGTTGACCTGCGAGCCCTGCAATGCTTGATGGAAAAGCCCCATCTCGGATCCGTATACGTTCAACACCCCGTCGTGACTGGTGTACATTCTCTCTTTCGTCACAGGATGCCGCTGAGGTAATTGGTCCCCAGGTATAGCTGTTATAAGACAAATGCCATCCATGTCTGACGGCCCGACACACACAATTGGCCGTGTCCTCCATTGACCCGTCCGTACTCTCTTCTCTTGCAATCGTCTCACATGCAAGCGCACCGCATCAGTATCTTGCAACACCTGTGCCAGGTATGTCAGTGCGATTGGATGTACCTGCATCAGCATACTGTGTCTCATCCCTGGTATGTAGCCACAGAATGTAGCCAAAGGTTGGAACTGTGCCAAGCACAGGTGCAAGGGTCCACTGTGGTTCTGCAGGCACAACAGATCTGCAAGTAGTCACACCAGCGGTGATGTGGACGCCCATGCATCATGTGTAGAGAGGTCCAGGCACTGCCCATGGCCCCCTAGCCCATCAGACATAACGGTGTGTGCTCCACTGTGCCCAGGGTCTGATATGCACACATCCTGCAGCAGCTGCCGATGTTGTGCCATGGCTAGGTGCAACCCCTGCACCACCCTGCGATTCCTAATGTCCAGCGCTTTGTATGCCTCCCTGCACATGCTCAGCAATATCACATCCACTCTCAGTCATAGTCGTGGCACTATTACTGAAGATCACAGACGGGCAGCGCCGCTGGACATCAGAACAGCAGTTGGCCAACGTGAAAGAATGTACGCAAGTGCCGGCTACTTGTAGCCACAACTGTGTACCACACCTTTGCAGAGATTGTGCAATCATCTGCCACGAGAGACCAATGCATGCAACATAAGCATGGAGACTGCAGGTCGACAGCGTGCAGGTGTTTGACTCACACCAGAACCCCTCATGGAGGCTTTTGCAGCGCTTGTGCTGCACATTGAGAAGGTGTGCCCACACGGCATGGACATGGTCTGCCGCAGACAGCGTGAGGTGGCTGGTGTACTCCACAGTAAAGCTGCGGTACTGCAGCTCAAAGTCGCCATCGACGGCCTTGACCGCTGACGACAGTTCGTCAAGAAGTGTCTCCATCACCTCTGGGGATTTGTATCGCACTTTCATCTGCGCATACTGAAGTGATGCCTGCACGGTGGCTCAAGGCCTTCAGCAGACCATTTATCGGCAGTGGGTGGACCCACACGTGCGTCACATGAGAACGGCAAATGCCTGACCGGTTCAAATCACTGCCAACCCCCATGCCATTCCGACCCATCGGTGGGAGCGGTCAAATTGATGCCATGTGAGTACCAGTGCAGGTTGGAGCACGTCAGAGGGGCACCTGCTGTACAGGGATGCCAGTCGTGGCCAGGATGCGATACAGCACTGCTTGACCCTGGGATCCTTCAGAGAAGGTTGAGAGCCGTGCCATGACGTCTGGAGCATGGATCATTGCTTCGAGTAGGCTCCAGTGCCGGTGCATCAATAGCTTAGTCTCCATGCTGCGCCTGCATGCATGCTGTTCTGAGGGATCAAGCGCGCACTTAGTGGTCAACAGCATCAAAATGAAGGCGCTCTCTATTACAAGCAGCGCAATTGTGTGCTGTCCTGCCTGTGAGCCTGTTGCTAACAGCAGATGTGCACTGTCCTTAGGCGTGATAAACTGTGACTGCATGTTTGCGGGTGATGATTGTTGAAAGAGTCACACATGCCGCATAAAAGGTGGGCTCACACTGGATTCTGCCTTGGCACGACTTTTTTGTCGGTGCAGGTGCATTTTCGACACCAGGGTCCTCTTCATCCGACTCAAAGCCCTCCCCGAAGAGGTCTTGCTGCCTGTCTCCAACACTCATTGCCTCTGCAAAGTCTTCCAGTCGATCCAGGCAGCTCTCGTAGTGCGGAACTGCCTCACTGGCACGCCGAAGCAACCGCTGCTCCGTCAGTCCCAAAACTGCCATCCTGCATGTGGGCCACAGCTAAATACAGCAATCACAGCACGGTGGCACCTCCCTGTGCGCAGTACTGCCTGAGCATGTCCAGTACAGTGGCAGAAAGACCTGTCAACTAAGGTCAACAGCACGATGCCAGATATGTGCGGCCCTTATCATGCTGGATCGGAATGCTACAGTGTCAAAATAGAACTTTACCAAAGCACATATGGGCTTCCAAGTTGCATTGTATGTGCAAGCTGGAACAGGGTGACACTGGCTGGAACTCCAAAATGGCATCCACGCGAATAATACTCATCCAGCTCATCTTGCCTTTCATCCTCATCTGCATGATCAATGCATGCTGAAGATGGTGTTGACTGATTCATCATGCGCAGTATGACAAACCAATTTTGGACCCAGCAAGGAGAACATTATCCAGTTTTGGACCCACCTGACAATGCTACACCATTTTCATCCAATCTCCTTCTCCTCTGGGGGTGCCCTACATTCATTCATTGCTTGCTTGCTCACCTATCAAAGAAAATCTATTTCTCCTGACGGTGGCTCAGCTGAAAAGCCTAACAGCTTGATGAAGCAGACAGGACAGGACCCGGCCCCGCAAGCCCAGCATCTTACCTGTGCCTGGTTCCAAACAGGTTGATGCCGCCGGTATGCTTGCGAGGGGCGAGTCGCCACAGTCAGGATCATGCAGCAGTACGCAGCTATGATCCTCTTCGTTATGGAGGCTGTGATGGATGGGTCGATGGGAGTCAATGATCACAAGGCGCACGAAATGAAGTGCAATCGGACCCACCGACTCCATTATGTCATGCACATCTTCGTTGCCCCCACAATTTATGCAAAAGGCTGTCCGGTAGTCCTGCATGTGTCATTGTATGTATTACAAATCTTCTGTACTCAGAATGAAATGGCATTTGCCAAAGGACATGCCAGAGGCACACCGTGACATCCGCTCCAAATTCTTGTTTCAGGCATGCACGGAGATCCTGGCGGTAGCCCGTCAAATATGTTGAGAATGATATTTGGCTGGCCATCAGCATGGCCTGCACCAGTATGTCCAGTTACCGGGGCGTGGCTTCTATCGCACCCAACAGCATTTTCAATTCCCAAAGCAGACAATAAAAGTAGATACTAGTGTACGTCTAAGTGAAGTTTTGAGACAGGGACTGGCTGATGTGACGTTGTTTCTTGAATTCGTTGGTGCGCACTTGCAGGACCTTCAGCGCACATATTGAGTCGCAGTCTGCGCCTGCGACAAAAATTGATATCTTTTTCTCTGAGCTATTATGCATGTCCTCACGTATCCCGCTGTACAGGTCGTGCCATTGGCTTGGTAGCAAGATCATAATGTTGTTCTCTGCGCTGTGTGTTGCAGTCCTATCGATCAATCATCAGCTCCACAATCGTAGCATTTGTTGCCACTAGCGATTGTGTCAAGAATGCAAATCTACTTTAGCCAATGACCGCATGATGCGGGATGAAAGCAACGTCGTGTTCGGGGAATACCACGCAATTTTGAATCAGGCCACACTTCACGAGCTGGTGACGTGACGAGTAGAAGATGTCCATGCCGAATGATTTGTGTGAAGGCGGACTGCGCCAGACAGCGGCTGGCTTGGCTGCGAAGAGCTCCGAATCACTATCGCGATGCATGCATGCGCTTGACGCGTGGCCATTGTTGACGTCTGGGGCGCCATGGCGAGCACTCCCTGCTCTGCAGCGCTCATGTAGCACGAGGCAATACGACAAGGCAAATTTGCTACATCTGAATGCTTGGGAAGGTACCTCAAAGCGTCTGCACGTTTGCGGAGGGCGGATTCCCGCTTCTGACGTCCGTAACTATAGAACTGCTTGCAGTACAAAACCATCGGCCCCTGGCCACTGGGACGACGATGATTGTCCTCGAAGATCAGCGTGGCCTCATGTCAGGCACACAATCAGAATCAAGTCGGTGATAATAGATGAATCCGCACAAGTGTACGACGATGCTAGACACAACGCAGCGAAGTATGTGCTCCTGCTACCGCGGACGAGCTCTCAAGTCCCACATGCATCCATGCTGTGTGAATGCCGGACAGAGCGATGAACGGTGACTGGCGCTGCTGAGGTTGGTTCGACTTCCTACACGGCTTGACCATCGTACGCTGGAGTGCTCATCCTGCACTGACTCAGGCTGAGCCATTTTTGGCCAAATGATTCGCACAGTGCCGCAGGAATGATGATGCCATGAAGAATGCGACACATCGTTCAGTTTTTGGAACGTTGCATCGGGATCGCAAGATGAATTCTGCCCATTCCAGACGCACGTACGACGTCATTCTAGTTGGGGCTCGAAAGCAGCAGGACGCTCGATTAACGCTAGATGAAGCTGGCATCACTTTTGAAGACCCTCATGCAAGCCAGGATCCACTTATTGCACATATCTTGTGGGCTTTCGTGTTCAAGATCGGCAGGAGCAGTTTCGCGAGCGGCACGTCGGATCGCATGGGGTATGCGGTCCGCATGCTGGACATAGTTGTGCGAACTGCCACGGGCCTGCAAGACCTGAGGGTGGCCTGCGCATCACGAGTCGCAGTGCGTGCTTTTTGCTCCTGTGCCTCGTGCAGCTCGGCATTGTGTTACTGCTAGCAACTGCCGCCACGTCATCAAGGGCATTAACCACGCAGGCCGAGAAGCTGCTCTCACAGTTCCAAATCAGAATCAAGGTGTACTGCAAGGAGGCCAGAGCTGCAAGTCTAAAGAATGCTGCATCATCACCAGCATTCTCGCGCGCAGGATCTTTTGTCAGCACGCACCAGTCTGTCCTTGGCCAGGTGATGTATCCTTCAGATGTTGAGCACGGATGCTATCGGAAAGACTGCGAGGCCACAGCACTGTATATGATGGAAGTATCAGCACTAGATGCAGGTACAATCGCTCGTATCCCCAGATCCTGCATCAGTACTGGGCCCGACATCAACGGCCACAAGTGCTCAATGCCCGTCTCTCGACAAACAACCAATCAGCGGTCATCTGGACACTCTTCCTGCGGCAGACACCATGATACCTGACCCCTCCCCTGGTGCTTCTGGTGCTCAGCTCATCCATGCCAGTCAACGGATCATGTACGCCCATCATGATGTCTTGAAATGGACCATTGCGCACACCATGCGTCTACTGACGAGGATCTGCTCACGCTGCTAGGGCATAGCTCTATGTTCCACTGGTCATAACACAAGCTAGCTTCATCCACTGGTCATGGCATGTGCAAGCAGAAATTGTATGATTCGTCTTGCAGTACTGTGCACACGGTCGGGGCAGTGGATGTCACACCAGCTTGGGAAAGTAAATCGCAGTCGGCAGCCAGCTCATTTTTTCTCTGTTTGTATGCAGATTCCTAGAGGAATACATCTCACGCCTTACTGCCAAACTGTCCGAACTGCAGCAACTCAACTGCAGCAAGTCTGAAACAAATATGGCATCGGCGGCAAAGGTGGTTATTGAGGAACAGAATGATGTGGAGAGTGCTGCCCTCAAAACGCGCAGGCTCCAGCTGGACCCAGATGAGGTGCAGCCACTGCTGGTCGCATATGATGCAACCATCGGCCGCCTGCAGGCCAGATTGCAAGACCGGCAGGACGAGGTGCTCCGGTTCGAGCAACGCCTCGAGCAAATCTCAGCGGACAATGAGGGGCTCCTGGACAAGTTGAGGGTGGCACTTCAGGAGGCCGCAACCAGCGTGCGCCTCATTCTGTCCTCCGCTCCATAAATTCTACTGGGAAATGGGTGATTGAAGTTCAGTCAGCATGCACATGCTGTCTTCTCTGTCGTCCTCTCTCAATCAGTTGCATGTGTCAGTTGAGCGTCCACGCCAGTACATGCAGCTAGTGCATGGCAGGCGCACACGTTGTATCCTTTCATAGCCAGGGCCAAGTGCTGTGGTATGGATGCGGCATTCCTTGATGCGGGCCGTCTTGAAACTTGGTAGAACAGTGTAGTTTTTACGTCTGCCCAAAGTCTTCAAGTCGAGCTGAAGTTACTTCCATTGCTTTCTCCCACAATTGATGTTTTGGGCATTGTGTGGGAGTGGGAGCTGCCGGATCTGTCATTTATGTCATGGTGCAGGCGGTAGCTGATGCCATCCAGCCCTCAGCAGGGCATGCGGGCCGCTTGGAGTTGCTCTTACGTGAGAACAGCCTGTTGTCAAAGCAGAATTGCCAGCTCGATAAAGAGGTAGATCGACTACAGGCCGAGCAGCAGTCTCTTTCACAGCGCTGTCTGGAGGCCACAGACAATGCCCACACTGCCAGTGCACGGCTCAGAGCCAAGGAGGCCGAGGTCGACAACATATCTGCCACGTATGTCAACACTGTCTACGGCAGGCCAGGCTGCATCAGCTTTTGCATGTGATACTTTGCTGGTCACGATTCAGTGAAAGACTGGACTGTCGCCCAGGTATATTGAGAATTGTGGTGCAGGCTGCATGCGCTAAATTTGAAGTCGGATGAGCTGGAGGCGAAGCTCGTTGACTCGGATGAGGTCAAGTGCAAGATGGAGGCATATGCAGAGGAGGTGCTGGACCTCCGACAGCAGGTAGAGACGCTGCATGTCCAGCGTGCAGACGCACTACGATGTGCAGAGGAGTCGGCCGCGGCAGCCGCCGCACTTCATGTGGATGTGGACGCCTCACGCGAGGAGGCCCAGGTTGCAGCTCGTGAGGCAGCGGCAGCAGTATCTGCCTGTGAAGAGCTGCGCGCCACAGCGGCAAGCCTCCGGCGGACTGTCGGAGACTATCGTGAGAAAGAGGCCGAGGTGTACGCCAGCATCCAGGAAGCGGTGGAGGCAGCGGAACAGGTGACACTCCTGCCTGCTGCCGGCTACTGTGCATGCTGCCAAGCTTGGTTTTCCGTGGACATTGGTATCACCTGTGCTGCAACAGACGCTTTTCGCATGCAGCATAAGTTAGCGCGAGATGCAGCAAAGACGCGGGAGCAGCAGCTCCATGAGGAGGTGGCATCACTGCAGAAGCAGTATGCGGAGGCGGCTGCGCAGCTTGCGTCCAACTCATCAGTTCAAGAAATGGGGGCGGCGACACAACAGGCGGATCTGGCATGTGCCCGAAGGGCTGTGGGTCAGCTCGAAACTGCAGTATCAGACCTGCAGGCTACAGTCCGGCGGTTGGAGAAGGAGAAGCGGTCCATGCAGGCGCTCATGGACGCTGCAGCAGGCAGTGAGGGCTGCTCAGCCGAGGCGCTGTCAAATCTGCGCCGTGCCCTAGAGGCTGAGCGGGAGTGCGAGGCTGCAAAGATGCAGCTTGAGGTAGAACGTCGTAGCGCACAGCAGGTGCGGGTGGATGAGGAGATTCAAATGAAGAAGATGGAGGCTCAGTTGCACGAGGCAAGCCGCCAGCTTAGCGCCTGGTCGGTATGTGTACCCACTACAACCTTGTTCTCAAATCAATGCTGAGCGAGTTCAATGTACAATTACCGTGGTGTGACAGCATGAATGCTGGCTGTAGTGTGGTGCGTGACTGATGTGATGAAGCGTGACACAAGCCTGCATGGGTTCTGCAGGCGTCTTCTGCGGGAAGCAAGCACGATGTTACTCTACTCACCCAACAATTGGATATGACTCGCCGTGAGCTGGAAGCGGTAAGAACGGCGTTAGCTCGAACCAATGACTTGACAGGCAACACGCTGGCATCTGTTAAGTCGGAGCATATTTCAGAGGTACAGTTGCTGGCCGCCAAGCTCGAAGAGACCATGCAGGCGTACAACCGAAGTGTTGCTGAAGCTGAGCACATGATGTGTGCAAAAGAGGAGATTTTGCGCAAATACAAGGCAGAGGCCCGCAGTGCTGCTGCAAAGCTGCATGCCACACATGTATGTGCTCCACTAATGTGTTCATCGTGACTGCAGCATTGCATGCATTGGGCACGGGAGTTCCGCAGATATTCAGATGAGATCAGTTAGGCGACAACTCCGCCATGCAAGGCCCCGCTGCCATTTCTGCACATGTATTTTCAGGGCACTGTCAAGGAGAAGGAGCTGCTGCTGGTTTCGCTAAAAGAACAAATCGGATCCATGGACCGCGAGCGCCGGAAGCTCCGCACGGATCTCCATGCCGCAGAGCTGGTTGCAGACGAGGGAAAGCTCGCCCGAAAGCAGGCTGCACACGCCACTGCTGAACTCGCCGAGCTACGAGGCAAGCATGCAAGTGAAAGCAAGCGGCGGCGCTATGCAGAAATGGAGCTGGAGAGATCCAAGCTTGTTACAACCAGAGCTCGTGGTGTCAAGCCTACATCCTTGATCAAGTCCACTTGAGGTCTGCCTGTCCATGTGCAAACATCAGTGCTGACAATCATTGTAACAGCACCTGTGGAAAGGATATGTCACCTACTGTTTTGCTCGGGGCACAACTAGATGGTACTAACACATCCAAGCGCTCAATATCCAATATCATCTTCAACAGCTTGCCTTGCCCGTGCCAGAATATCTTGAGTGCGGCGGGCACTTTTTTTGGTCGTTGGCAGAGCATGTGCTGGACCCGAACTGCCATATGTGAGCACCTTCGAAGGAGTACTGCCAGCCTTCAACCCGACAGCCGACTGCCTTTCTGAGACTTGTCGCATCATCCTCAGTTCACGCAATTCATTCAGCCGATCAGGCGATGGCGTGTTGCAAGAGCCAGTGGCGCTTGCCGGCGTGGTCGCTGCAAACAAGGGTGAAGATGAGTCCAACAGGGAACATCACAAAGAATGATGTGCCATGTATGCAAACACCAGCAAGGGCTCATCGGCTTACAACGCACCTTGTGGACGGGCAGATGACAAGTGTACTGGCAGGGGTCCACCAGCCTTGCACCTCCGCTCACCTGCCAGGCTTGTCAGAGGCCGATCACGAACCTCCGCAAGGCTTCCAGGCTGACGCAGAACGGATGGTGAACCATGATCAACCAATTCTGATGGCCTCACACATGGGGTGTGACGGACCATGGCTGCCAATGGTGATGTATGTGGCATGCCGCCACGGGCTGGCTTGGGCGGGGTAAGTCTGCAGCTGTCGACGCTGTCCAGGGTCTCAGATGGGAAGGCACTGGCGCTTGTCAGTGACATATTGTCATCGTACCGATGTTCTCCTGCAACATGCCCTCGCTGAGGCGAGCACAACCCTCACACAGTGGACGCGTGAAGAAGACCTGGCACGTCAACAATAGATATGGCTCATTGTTCGAGGGACAAACCTCCTGGTTTGAAGCCGAGTGGACGGTGCCTCAACGGGCTGCTGGTCACCGCTTCAACAAGCTTGACACCGCTGCAACATGCAACATTGTCTGCTGGGCCCATGGTTGCACCCCCTGGGCGTGTGCTGTAGTCCGTATTATGCATAGAGTTGAGTGGCCGGTCTTCTAGAAGGTCACAATGTCGCCCTGCCCGTGCCTGTGGACCATTTTGCTTTGATTCACTGTCAGGCATGACCAGTTTTTTATTCTGCTCCACACTTGCGGACACAGATGATGACTTTTGCACATCCCCACTGGAGATGGCAGGCGCCTTTGCTGGAGCAGCTCGCCCCGAATGACGGCTGGCGTGAAAGCCCTGAAAGCCCCAAATTTGTGGATTTGAGCGACCACGGGGAGTCATCCTTGACCCACGCGGAGTAATGCCCGAGCTGCGCAGTTTGGCCTTCACAGCCATGGACGGCGTCTGCATACTTATGGGGTATCAGTGCTTTTAAAGCACTTCACAAAATGCCACTAGCATGATGCGAACGACCTGAAGTATGGCCCAGCATCTCAGGTGAAGTGAGATAACCTCACAGACTTCCACTCTTGCTGACAGGTACAAATAAAATGAGATGCCATGTTGCCATGATTGTGTGTAAATTTAAGCACCTTTCTGGAGCGCAGTGTGCAGGCAGAAAGCTCTGTGCTGGACGTAGGGCGGCTGAGGTTACCAGCGCCAGTAATGCTTTCAGAAATTAGCCGCCGCTGCGTGCCTGCCGTTGTCAGACACTCTCTCCGCGCATCAGGAGTCAGCCGGCAGAAGGCCTGCATCTGTTTGACCACGCCTTGTTTGACCTGCATCGGGCTACATTCCAGACCCGGGCTGGTGAAAGGCGACCTTGCCGTGAATGCTGGAGAGGCAGCAGCGCGTGCAGCGCGGCGCTCCACCTCTGCAACATCTGACATCGCAGCCTCGAGATGCTTGAGGAAGGAGTGGATGAGCTGAAATAGCTCAGCCGGCGTTGTCGATGGCTTAAGACCTTTCAGGTATGCCACAAGCTGTGAGAATGACTCCATCTGCTTGGACCAGGACCGCCGCAGCGCATGCACCTCTTCCTCGATATCGTTGACAGACTTGCTCAGCAACTCAACCACGCCAGCCTTGAAATCAGATTCGCTGCTTTGGAACCCTTTCATCAGCTCCTTCAGCTGCACGCACGGTAGGCTACTATGTGTGACGCAATATCAGGAGTAACAGAATCGACCTCCATACACGCTATGCCACACACGCTGTGACACAGCTCAATTTACATCAGGCACCGAGACTGCCAGGCTTGTCAAGATGCCCAACTTGTAGCTGTTCCTCACACGGGGACTCGATTTCCAAAAATCGGGGGTTTGGGCGACAGCATAATAGAAGAGTCAAACAAAACCATAACTGCATTTAGGTTGCATGGTTGCATGAAGCTGTAAATGGGGGATGTACCTGACTAAGTGAGTTGGATGCGTCCGCGATACTCTTATTGGTAGCTGACACGTCCATCTTGCTTGCTGGGCCACAGGCAGCCAGCTCGTCGCGGATAGCACTGATGGTCGCCGAAGCATCCATGCCAGCTCTTGGCGGAGTAGTGTCTGTGTTTCGTGCGGCAGCAGCCTGGCGTTCCTGCAGCCACAAATACATGCCATACTGTAAAAAACGTTGTGCGTACTGCTCCAACAAAGGCTTGTAAATACCATACAGCTGGGTTGACCACGGCATGTACACGAAAGGGCGTGCGACACTACTGCAGCATAATTCCTACAGAGACCACTGGGTGGGCAAGTACCTGCAGCAACTGCTTTGCAAGGAAGTGGAGCAGTGATTTACAGCCGCCTGTGCCCCCTGAACCTTTCACCTCCTTTAGTTTCAGGAGATCCTCTACATGGAACGCGGCAGCGCAAGCGTCTTTGCTGCCTGTGTTCAAGAAGTTGCCCATGTCCAGTGTGTATCGCAGCACCTTTCGGAGCGTCTCAGAGCTGTGAATATCTGAGCAAGCCTGTGCGATCGTGCGCACATCAGCTCGCACACTGTCCACTGCTGCTGTAGCGGTTCGCATGTGCTTGGCAGCAACTAGCATCTGTTGCAGTGTTGGCGAAGCCAGCAGCTGCAGCAAAAAATGCTCCTCCTTAGTCGGCCGGCGGTCCCTGCAAATTAGAATTCATATTCAGCTGCCCTGAAAAGCAAGCACATGCTGTGCAGCCAGTTGTGGAGCGCGGCCATGACATTCCAGTCTCCAAGGCTTGTGCCATGAATGTTCCGGCCAAGTAGCAACATCAAGGATACAAAGCGGGCCTCTGTAGGATCGTTTCGATTCAAAGAATCACAACACCACTTAAGACAGGAATTCACATGAAGACTCAAAACTGCTACAGTAGTGATATACCTTCGCAGAAAATTTCCTAGACAACGGCTCTTGCTGTGGCTCACACATCAGCAGGCTGGACCACACCCGAGGCTTTGAAGCTGTTGGGCCTCTGCCTTGCTGGGAAACGCTGCCAGAATACCCTCGATCTCAAACTCTTCCAATCGGCGCTGATCACTGGAGCAATTAGACAATGAGGCATATAGGGCAGCCTGTATGGTCGGTGTGTCCATTTTGAGGCTCCTCATAAGCACTCCCACGTTTCGAGCCCGGTCCATGTCCAGAACGCTGGCTGCGGGACCGTGTGCATTGCTCTTGCTGGGACTTTGTTGTACGGGCTTGTTGGTAGCTGATTTAGCAGCAAACTGCTCCTCAAGCTCGGCGAAGTCAATTTGTACCTGTGCACAACTGTACATTGAAATTCAGCAACTTGCAATAGACTTCAATTTGGTACACTTGACGAGTGCAACATCACTCACTTGCTGAACATTGGCAGTGCCAAAAACATCTCTGCATGACCTTGCTGTCCGAATGTTAGAGTGACAGACATCACACCGGCAATGCCGCAACATCAGACCACACAGTAGGCTGCTCGGCCTGCGTGGGATTGGCCATTTTCTTCCAGAAGAGCCTCACAGTCTTCTTCGTGGGCGCTGGTCCAGATTCAATGGTCTGCTCAACTGCCTGATCAGGCATGTCTGAACGCTGGGCTAGGCTTTTCGAGCCCCGTCGGCCTGGCGGTGGCGGAGGTGGTGGCGGAGGCGCAGGACCTCCAGAACTTGTTGCACCGGGCAACAGCGGAGGATGCGGCGGCGGCTGTGGCCTACTCATAGGTTTGGCTGCCTGAGCTTTCTGTGGCAAGGGCGGGGCAGGAGGAGGCGGGGCGGCACCCCGATGCTTGTTCGGCATGCTGATCTCAATCTCAGCAGCTTTGCAAGCCGCTTCTGTCACAGCAGCACAGCGGATACGATGTGTGCCAGTGCCAGGAGGATATGTGGGAGCGGGCAAGGGGGGTGGTGGCGGCACAGCTTGAGTGTATTTCGGAGTGCCCTCGAGCGCAGTTGCTGCGCCCATGCCATCTGATGATCCGAAGCCTGAGGCAGGCGTATGGAATGCACACGTGTGGGGGCAGAGCATAGGTGGAGTTTGCTTTCCTCGTACACCATGCTTGCACTCCGGAGTGTGATCGCCCACAGCCAGATGCTCCTGAACACCGGCTTGGCCATCGCGGCACAAGATGCCAGGTGCTGCTTGGGCCATACCCCAGCGCTCTCCCGGCGCTTCAAATGCCTTTAGCTCCTCTGGGGAGGTTTCATCTCTGCGTGGCCGCACACTTTTTCGCTTGCGGCGTACTCGTGGAGATTGCGGTGTGCGCAGCGCACTCTTGACCTGGATTCCTCGGCGCCGAAGGCGCCGACTAACATTGTGCACTGAACGACGGACGGTGGGTGTGCCCTGTAGCGAGAGCGCGGACACTTCATGCTTGCAAACCCCATGGAGGCGCGGGCCATGACAGTATCGCAGCTGAATCCGCACAAAGCGTAGCAGCTGTTGCTTGTGCTCTGGAAAGCCTATGACATGCGTGCATGCCTCTGATGTCTTCTGTACATCAGCAACGCCAAGTACTCGGAAATCTGCAGTTGGGCTCTGGGAATGATGTACAATCACCAGGGCCGGGGTGTAATCGGGAGAGCTGAAAGTCAGGCACAGCTGCACGTCTTTGTAGGACCGGCGGTAGGTTTCCAGTACACAACTGCAGTGCAAACTGTGCTGTGGGATGTTGGGTCATCTGTGGCTCCTGCAGCGCTCGCAGTCGCAGGTTTGAGGGCATGCATGGGGACGATGCAGCAAGCCACACCTTGAAATTGGACGCACGGCGTGGCTGGACGTTGTCCATACCGGAACAGGGCCGACAGCGTGTTCCTGTCCCAGAAGCTGCTCAAGCCCGTGTCCAGTCGCTTCGACTACTCGCTTCACTATGCTTGACACCTTGGGGGAATTGGGTTGACCTTGAGATGAGGGCAAAGAAGACAACTCAGCCGCAGATGATGCAGCTGAGGCTTGCCTTGGAGGTGCGCTGTGCTTGATGCCGAAATTCTCAGGATGCGCATGCATGTACTGTGCGTTGTGCTGGACGTCTGGCTGGTCTGGCTGTTGCTGCGGGAAAGCAGCGTTTTCAGCGGCATTGCGAGGACACCCCTTCAGTCCCTTCAGCTTGGCGTCTGCCAGTTTGACATCGTCCAGAAGTCGCCGTTCGGCCGAGTCACAACTTCCCAGCCCGTGGGCCGACCTGCAGAGTCGTCTCCTCTGTCGTACCTAACACCCTGGAACGGTAGGGCATGGCGCAGACACCGAAGCGTGGCAGGCTATACAGGCACAGAGAATGCGAGATTATGTTTGATTCCAGAACGCATTTCCGCTGTCGCTTGTACTGTTTCACGACAGCAGTTTCAGCGTTAGCATTTGAAACGAACAACGCACCGGCCCATATTCTGTGAATCTGCCTCATCATCGCTGAAACTGTCATTTACCTGCACCGGAAAGCTAGCTCCGCGTGCCAACATCGGCGGGATGCGACAGAGTACTGCAAACCTGAAGCGCAACTGTTGGGAATGCTCAAATGCACGAGTCCCACTTGTCACTCAGCTGTTGTGGAATTGCCAGAATCTCATTGAACCTGTCACGCTGACTTAACTTACAACTGAGTACTCTATTTCCAATCTTGGCGTTTTCTAGCTCATTTCGCGACGAAGCTCAGCCAAAAGCCATTGACAGTTGCAGGTGCGTCCCAGCATGTCCATTCCCGAAGGACTATCTGTTCACTTCATTAAGAAAGAGAGACGCAATCCAATCAGGCATGTTCGAAGCCGGAACGTTGCAAAGTGTTGCCGCGAAGCGATAGAACCTGACATGCGCGCACGATGCGTTGACCCGTCGCCACCATGCATGAACCGAGCTTGCACGCACACAGCTTAACACCGGAGAATCCACCAACACTAGCTATATATAGCCCCGATTTCTTTTAGTTGGTGGAAGTACTAGTCACCGGTCTTGAGAGTCGTGTCCACCAACTCGGACGGATTGGGCGTACATGGGATGGAAATTCACAATTGCATGTAATTCAAGTCGCGAAGTTCAGCGCCAGATAAAAATCACCTGCTTGCACTGTGAGCAGTGAACTGGTAGGTAACAGTCTTGCGAGATTACCCCAGGTCTACAGTGTAGTACCAGTAGACACACCAGCGAACGGCCCACTCTTTATTGCCGCCCCTTCTCGCAGAGGTGCTGTGTCGATGCCCGTTTGGGATTGGCGTGATACGCGATCGTTTTTTTTGTGTTGCATTGAATGCCCACTAGCCTTGCCCACTAGCCTTGGTTTGAAAATATCATTGCTCGATCTTTTATTTTGTTTTTCATGGGTTCAGCGATTTTGGTGTCTGCAGCCATGGGGTGGCGTATGCCGCAGTCACGGCAGGCTCGTGCTGCCAGATTGAACCAATGGGAGCCTCGACTGCGCCCGGCACCACACATGTGATGATGCATTGCAAGCGGGCACAACACAGGGCCTATCGATTTGTGCTCAACTGCACTCCTTTGTTGCCTTGGCCTCGTCAGACTGAGCCTGCCTGTTCCCCTATTTTTGTGAACCTGGCTCTGGTAGTGCAGGGATATGTATTGCCTCACATGCCTGTGTGGCAAGGGTGTGGCTCCACCGTAAAAATGGATTCGTGTTACATGTGTGATATATCAAGGCCCCAGCAGCGACGAAGGAAGAAAGCACGGAACAAGACCAAGAATCACAAGCAGCACGCTCACCCTACACAGCGGCATGAACCGCACTCACAAGGAACACAATCAGCAGCGCAAGCGTAAGAATGGATGTTTACCTGGTTCTGCACATGCATGGCAGACCAAACAATCCTGGTCATTACTGGTCAATCTTGTGCAGATGGCAGCTGAGGCTGCCCTCACTTCCATGCACCAGCTCCAATGCAGTCTACAGAACGTGCTCCATGTGCATGCATCTTGAAAGCTCGCATGGCTGAGCGAATCTGCACAAGAACAACCACCCTGTTCAAGAAAGCGATTGGCATCAGATTCCAATCCATTGCAATGCATTCCACACATAAAATTTGCTGGCAAAGCATGTATTGGATGTTGGCTACCTTGATGCCTTGCGTGAGTTGGTGCAAATCGCTGGTCTTGAGATTGATCGCTGTTCTTCCTGAAACCAGAGTGAATCAAAGAATGCACATTGCATGAGGAACATGAAGAGGGAACCGAATAAAGTAATTGGATGAGGATTCTGATTGTCAAGCAGTTCTCCATCGCGGAAGTCCAAGAGCATTGGTTGATCAGCATGAGAACAGCATTGGTTTGATCACATGAGAACAGATTCGTAGTCTCCGGTCCCACAGTGCAGCAGGACTGTAGACAACGCGAGCCGCACCAACAGCAATAATTGCAAATTCAAGCTCGGGCTTTGGTACATTTTCAGGACCATAGTTGTCATGGTCCCCGCAACTGGCATCGTACTGTATAGGCGTTCCGAGCGCTGAGCGGATCCTCGCCGATTTCTCTGATGTTGAAGTTTTTATGGTCTGCGTGTCTGCATCCAGTTGCTGTGCATCCAACTGCTGTGCATCCGATTGCTGTGCATTCAATGGCTGTGTATCCAGTAGCTGTGCATCCAACTTCTGTGCATGCGCGTTGCGGTGTTGTGCGTGCGACAGAATTGCTTGCGCTGCACTCTGAGAGCCTGCAGAGAAGCTGCTCGCTTGCCGCAGGAGCTCCTGCACATACATTGCTGCATCACTGAACGCTGATCTGCGCCACTTAATATGTGCATGATGCCCCACATGTATGGCTTGCAACACTTGTCTCACCTCACCGAGAACAACCTGGCAGCGGCAATTCACGTGAGGCAGGAGCATGCCCTGTGAATTTGTAGCTCACACGTTGATATTTTGCGCCGGGCGGCTTGATTACTCAGCCGAAGCCTGTGGATTCGTTGAATGGTTGTCTCCAACTCTTTTTGAACCTGCTTGTCCGACTGGCGGAGCATTCTTCGCTGGCAGACAATTCATATCAATGCGGCTGCTGACGCCGACAGTGGGTCTGATGTGTTACACAGTGATAGATCTAGGACCCAGCAGCGCCGAGGCAACAGACCAGTTAACATGCCAACAGACAGACAGACTATCTCAAGCACCAAGGCCACTCTCCGTACGAGCAATGCCAGAACGAACTAGCGCCAGTAGTTCTGATGTGTATGGTCAGCGTGACACATGAAAGCACAGACACCCCTGCTTCGAGCTGAGTTCAGCTGCTCAGGTTCACGGGGCCCGTGGGGCAACAACACCAACACCGTGGGTTACCAAGCAGTGTAGCGGCCATGTCAGTAGGATGCAAGCTTGCGCATTTGGCGCACGCTGCGTCAAGCTGCGCGTGCGGTGACATGGTTCCAATGTCGTGTGAGGCCTCATGAGGCCTAATGAGGCTGGTTTGTGAAGCTGTTCAGGTCCGCACATACTCTGCATATGCATGGTGGCTGCATGATTTCACAGTCGATTGCAATCCGCTGTGGGCACATCACACCCTTGTGAAATCGAACCTGCTTGTTGGAGGTGTCAATTGCCACCAGGATCACACTGGCACATGAGTGTCTCACACCTGCACAGCTGACACATAGTCCTGCTATACGGCACCGGCCGGCCCACGGGAGGCACGGGGGTGGCCTGCACAACTGGGCGCGGGGTACAAATATCGGAATCCTAGCAGTGATGACATTCCCTGGTACAGTGACGAGAAGTTCACTCTTGCTGACGGTCCACAGGAGCATAGTGTGTTGCTTACTCGCAAAGCTGCTTTGTTGGGGTTCTGTGGGCGAATACGCATTGCCTGGTGCATCCGAACATCCAGCTCTGTTATTAGCTACGTCGTTGGCTGCATTACGCGGGCATGTGCTACAAAAGCGGGCACCACAGGGCAGCAGAGCTGTGACACTAATGTGCATGATCCAAGCTGCAGTCCATAGCTGGCCATGTCCATTGCCAAGTGCCTCATGACCATTGGTCCATCTGGCATCCCGCCATCGTGTTAAGGCCTGCACATATGGTATACATTGCTGTGGATGAGCTTTGCGGTGCACACCATAACAAAACCGCACCTCTCCCACCATCCAGCACTGAGAATTTTCTCCATAATGTGCAGGTGCCGTGCAGGTGGTTCGCGTTCGAGGGGGGAGGGGAGGTTTGGTGTGCGCACGGCCCCCGGCGTCGCACGGGGTTCGCTGGGGTTGGCATGCACGGTCTCGGGTGGGCCTGGGTGCAGCAGGTTTGTTCTAGTGCCAGTGGGCGGGGCTCTGCGTGATCTATTGTCAATGACCGTGGGGTCATGCTGGAGCGTGGCGTGGCTGGGGTGGCATGCATGGGTGTTACACGGAGATGAACGCAATAGCCCGGCAGCGAGGGCAACAGAAGGAAAGTAGACGGCCAAAACCCCCGAAAGTAGACACCAGCAAAAAGCAATCACTCTCCCAGGCGAAAAAGTCACAACGAACCGACACAGCCGACACAACCACACCCACGCACCCACACGCACGCGCACTCCCGCACCCCTCCACTACGGCACCCGCGCCACAACCGCGCACAGCAACAACCACCACCGCACTACTGCCCACCCCAGCAGAACCAGCCACCACCGACCCCCCAATAGCAGCACCCCCACTCCATCCTGCCCCACTGGAGCATTCCATCACGGGCCCCCCGCACATGAGAGCCCGGGGGCGCACGCCCCCCACATGCAAGGCGTACCAGCCCTCCCCCTCCGGCCGCCCGACAGGGGCCTCAGGGCGGGGCGCGAAGGGCACTAGTGGCGCCGCATCACTCCCCCCACGGTGGCTCGCGGGAAGGCAGGGCGGGCCAACACGACCAGACGCGGGGCCGGCCTGCGCTGCTGCAGCCGCGGCACCCGGTCCAGCAAGGCGGCCAGCGGCCGCCTATAGCACGTCCGACGGGACATCGTGGCCAGGCACCACCGCCCTGCCCGCCAGCCGCATACGCAGCGGAATGGGCGTGCATGGGTGTGGGTGAGGCATTGATGTGCGCGTGTGTCAGTTGCTCTTAGCTGGTGGGGTCTGACGTACTGCTGATTGCTGCTGGGACTACGTTGCTCACTTGCTATTGCCCTTGCTGCTGGGTTGCTGCATTGATCTCTGTGTAACACAGCAGTCGCCTTGCCCCCCGTTGCGAGGCTGTATTTGCACCGAGCCTACTGTAGACATACGAGCATCAATCATTGACGCTGGTGGGAGCTCAAGCTGATGGTGTTTTGTTTCGGACAGCTGCTTACATTTCAGGTTGGATTATAGGTGTTCATGGCCGCTGAATTTGCTACTTGCTTTATGTTTGGCTTGCGTTATCTCATATATGTGCCGTCACCGCGTTTCGCACCCCGCTGGCAACATCGAGCTCGCCGGACGGGTCCGTGTGCACGAGACCAAAGCAATTTTGTCAGGATGACAGAACCTGCAGCATGTGAGCCTGCCTGCCTGCCTTACCCCCGCCCGTCCCCAAATCGCTGTCACGCGACTAGACTTGCACCATGTAGCATGTATGCCACAACGTTTGCAATTTGGTAGTGCCTTCTTTGGGATCCGGTGTGTATTCCGATTTCTTGTATACATACCGTTTTAGCGCACAAGCGTTCACAGACCACTGTCCGGTACCTTCTCTCTGCATTACAACATCCGGAAACCTGCCAATGTTTGATGAAGGAGGCTGGCGCTATTGCTGCATGCATGATGACTGTTGCGAACATGTTCCAACAGAATTCAATCAGTCAATTCAGTCAAGCCTTTTGCGGTAGAGTCGTTTGGGCGGCTGGGCCAGAAAGCGATTGAGTATGTGAAAAGGCTTGGGGACACCGCTGCCATGTCGGGGCGGATCTCCAAGTCGGTGTTTGTCATGAACACGTACAAGAAGTTGTCTTGTGCGTTGCAGGGGGGAATGCCAACATGTATGCTCAGTCGCTGTCGGCCATTGCGCGTGTGACCGGCAAGCACTTCATGCCGGGCCTGGACGTGCCGGTGGAGCAGTTCTGAGAGTGTTGTGAGCCGTGCTGTGAGCAGCACTGGAGAATAGCGTGTGAGAATGTTTCGAGGGAACTTTAACGCAATACAGAAGCTGATGTGTTACTGTCTGTGTACGGCACTCGGCCATGGTGAATCATTTTTGGTGCATTGCCATGAATCGTGCCTCTGTGTTCTACCACATTGTGGAGCATACTTCTGTAACGTATCTCACTGTCAATTCAGTCAAGAGGCACATGCACACATGGGAATCACGTGGGCAGCACTTCTTGAAGACTGTGCGCGGTGTGTCTGCTTCTGATTCACAGCGTTACTTGCATAGGCCTGGGCGTGCACTGAGCACTGGGTGAACATACATCGCATTCCTGCCATGTCTGTAAACTGCAATTATGGCCCATGCCTGCAATGTCAACTTGCGTCAGCCATCTTTTGCAATGCAGAGACTCAATACCTTGTGCGGGGTCGTTTTCTCCGCACAGCAGCTTGGGCCGCGACAGATCTACATGGAATTTGGCCTGTCACGCACAGCTGTCACCGGCCTGCAAGCATATTCAGCAGCGGGCGTACTGTCAAGTACGTGATAGTTTGTAAATGCGCTGGCGCGAACGGCGACAGTCCTGACGGCCTTCACGTACCTGCACCAGGCGTAAGGCAGAAAGCCATGTGCGAACTCTCCACCACTCTGTGTTGTGGTGTGACACGTCAGGTCCTTGCTGCGGCTCCGCTGCGCATGCGGCTGGCAGGCGGGGCGGTGGTGCCTGGCCACGCTGTCCCGTTGGACGTACTGTACGCGGCCGCTGGCCGCCGTGATGGACCGGGGGCCGCGGTTGCAGCGGTGCAGGCCGGCCCCACGTTTTGTCGTACTGGCCTGCCCTGCCTTCCCGCGGGCTGCCGTGGGGAGAGCGATGCGGCGCCGCCAGTGCCCTTCGCGCCCCGCCCTCAGGCCCCTGCTATGCAGCCGGAGGGGGAGGGCTGGTACGAGATGCGCTGCGGGGGGCGTGCGCCCCCGGGCTTTCATGGGCGGGAGGCCCGTGGTGGAGTGCGCGTGTGTGGATGCGTGGGTGTGGTTGTGTTGGTTGTGTCGGTTCGTTTCGACTTTTCGCCCGAGACAGTTGCTGCTTGTTGCTGTCTGGCTTCGGGGGGGTGTTGGCCGTCTGCTTTCCTGCTGTTGCCCTCGCTGCCGGGTTCTTGCTTTCATCTCCATGTAACACCAGGCGTAAGGCTGAGGGGCATGCCACGTGTGGAACTTTTTATGGACATTACTCGCTTTTTCGGGGACATAAGCCACAATTATTCGCATCATGTGGCATGCGGCTAAGCGCAGCTGCGCGCTTGCGGGCGCCCATATGACAGGCTCGCGTGCATGGCCATGGTGCCAGGTGCGCGCATATGCGAGGAAACGTTGTACATGTATGCTGCATGTACATGCAGTTGTACATTGTATGTACGTCTCATTCAAAAGCTCCACAATGTGGCAGAGCAAAATGGCAAGTGCCACGTGTAATGATCCAATAGCCAAGATCCAATGCAAAGTACCCAGTAGAGCCTACGGATTCGTACGGAAGGCCCAGTTGACGTGCATGTCAAAATTGATCAGTATCAAAGGACCTCGACACATCACGACAGGTGAGCACGGCAGTCGCCCATGCATTGTGTTGCGATCCTGGTCCAGCGAGGTTGTCATCGGGCGTTTAAGTTCGCACGGGGCAGCGATGGAGACTTTGAATCAAGCAAACAGTACGTTGCAATTGCAGCAGGATATGTCTTGTTTCTGCCGGTTTAGGCAGAACTTAAACCCACCATGCCACTTCTTCGCGTTCGGTGACAACCTTCTGGCGAAACCTGTTACACCAGCCCCATACAGAAGCTGTCCCGAAATATCGCATCATCTTCGATACAGTGAGCAGATTTGTAAGGCTTCGATGTGCATGTCCCGAGGCAACTGCAGAGACTGACAGTTAGATATACAGGCTGTCGGGGCGACTCCGCTCGCTGTAGACAAGATCTGCCTCATTTCGGTACAATCACGAGCAAGAGAGCGTTTCGAAGCGGCCTGGATTCGTGCGCTACTCTTACCGCGTCGACGAGTTCGCCTTGTAGAAGCACAGGTCGCATGATTCATCGTGTGCCACGACCACTTCACAACGTATGCCGCACACGCTGGACAACATTGTTGAGCTCTAACTGTGGAACATGGCCCGCAGGAGCAGGTAAACATTGTATGGGTTGCAGATCATCGGCGCCGAGAGCAGGTCTGTTCTGGTGTTACAAGCGCTGTATGCGCAGTGAGGACACTCGGCAACTGCCAATGCTACAGTTGGGCTGATGGAGGATACTGTAGCCTGTTTGTTCTTGATGGAGACATATTTTGTGCCATTGTGCTCGGGAATCTAGCACACCGTGTGCATTGGCATCCACCGTACCACACTGTAAACAAACTTTAATGAGGGACCTCCTGGCTTATTCGTCTGCACGAATTCAACCTGTCACAATAGTGACCCCTGTGTTTGTGCTTGGTTGTGCCATTGGTGCCATCGCTGTGGGTGCACTGCTCGCTGTGTGTGCTGGCTCAAAAACAGATGGCTCGACAGAACAACATGTCCCAGCAGAAGCTGTCCAAGCAGAAGCTGCAAAAGCACCACAAGTGGCTGCCCCAGCACCACTGCCTGTTGTGGTGCGATATGCCACCCATTTGATATCCAATAGACAACTCAGTGTGTGGCATCTCGGTGTGTGGCAAGGTGCATTGTTTTGGCCTGGTCCCGTTGAGGTCGTCCACCAGAGGTGCCTGCAGGCAGAGCTCTCCAAACAAGGCTCGTGTGTCAGCACTGAAGGATCTGCAATGCCAGAAATTGTTCATACCTTACCTGGAGCATCAAGTCTGCTAGCAAGCAGTGCGTCCTCTGTCGACAGCTGCCATGCATTTGGACCAGATGATGCATCGCCTTCATGTTGCATGAATGCTGAGACCACACAGCAAGATTGGGCACACTCGAGCGCGATTCTTGTGCACATGCACAGTGGCATCTCCAACGGTACTTGGCCCTCCCAGTTTGGCAGGAGCCGTTATTATCATGCCCTGCAGATCTTGATCGCCAGGCCACAGTTTACATATCTGTCTGAAATGGTACTTGTATGTCCGCTTTGACAGTCATAACAGGCTCAGTACACAATCGCTAGTATGTTATAAAGCCACTCGCGCTTGGAGGTGCTCGCGCAATCTGGCTCGTCACACACAACCCAGTGCTCCACACGGCTCATGCGTTGTGCCACCAACGACGTCTTGTCCCAGCCTTCTCAGCTGAACTGTCTGCGCTTGTGTTCCATTCCTGCCCTGTAACTGATGATGCAGAATGCTGATTCGTTGTTGCTGGGTGGCTGGTGTTGTCTGTTTTGCGTTCTCGGGAAACTGCCACCGAATATTCGAATGGGATAAACAGACGACAGAAACCAGCATAGACGACTCGTATGCGTGTCATGCAGTTGCTTACATACTTGACATGTCCTGCTGCAGGTACAGCTGCTACCACAGTTGGGATGGGAAAGGGCAGGTGTGATATTGAGGTTGAGGGAAGCACTGTAGAAGATGTCATGCGGCTCCTGCACAGAATCTGCGATGAAATGAACGGTGCCATGGGACCACAGCATCATATTCACAAAGATAGTATCCGGTGCGCCAACCTGTACGCTATAAGTTCATGCATGACAACCATGTACCGCTTCATGAATTCTGCCACTGTGCCTGCCTGCGCCATTGCTTGAGGATGACGAAACGCTGGTAGAAAATGCATGTAATATTCTGTAATTGATCGAGGCATTGCTGTCACAAGATCATCCTGGCTCCTTTAAGCTGGAGCGCTCTTCGAATGCGAGTCATGGGCTATTGTTGCCCATGGTTGTTGTGACGGCACATGATGAACAACATCTGTCCTTGGTGCAAATTGTCAGCCGTGTCCAATTGTGGACTGTTTCACATCACTGATGAACGACACTGACCGAAGCTGGTCTTTACATGTTTCACGGGTCGGATTCATCATGACAAGCTGTCTGTAGTCAGTGAGACGTTGGCCATACAATGCAGGAGCGGCATAAACATTGCAGTGGCAGAAGTTACATCAAATGGTGTCACATCCACAGCCATGTTTTTTCCAAGGCACAATCGCTACGCTCGGCAGATGAAGATGTACAAAAAACAATGGGTTTCGGACTTCATGCCAAACGTCAACTTGTGCAATGAGGGAGTGGAATACAGGTGAGCCAGGGCCGTCCATGCAATGTGTGACACTAGGAAAATGCGTTCCGTGTATGTCAAACGCAGGCAATCCATCAATTTGCATGGCTTCTGGCATTGGGAGTGGTGATGGGAATGCAGCACCACAGGTCAGATCACCATGTGTTCTGTGTGAAAAGGCTTCATGCTTCAGTCAATTGACCATTTCATCCTGTAGATCACCTTTACGGTATGCATGTAGACATAAGAACTGCACAGTCATGCTGCCACCGCACATTCTTGTGGACCGCTGCACATCGGTGGCAGACGCAATTGCGCGGTGTGAAGACGACAAGGCGCTCAGCGCAGAGGTTTTCCTTATATGTATCCAGCTATATTATCAAATCTCGGCTTTCCACATTCGAAAGAAGGTGTGCGTGACCTTGTGCCGCACTGCAACCCTATCATCCGTTATACCAAATGTATTCTAGATGTAAAACAAAAAGAACCATGTATATCTTTTGCCTGACATGCATGTATGTGCCAGTTCTGAACGATGCTGCGTATTCTGTCATCGAGTGGAATGATCGCTGGCCATCATAGTTTCATGAACTACTCCCCCTGGCCACATGTCGCTGTACTGTGCCCGAAGACGTCGTGAAAGCCTGTAGTTGAAGGTGCGCTTGCAGGTGGTCCGTGACTTATGCATGCAAAACGTCGTCCAGACACTGACAGGCACACAGCGGCGTTGGACGCTCCTGGAATACTGCTCTAGTGCTGCAGCTGGTACCGAGTCATCATATGTGCCTCTACGCATGACTACACCAGAGCTTGCAGCAGCAAGAATGCGCGGCGAAGGCCTTCGCATGGACCGGCCATTTGATGTGTGGCAACTTGGGATCCTCGTGTATGAGATCGTCCAGCGGCGACCGTTTTGGCGGCCCCAAATCCAGGAGGCAGAGCTACTACATACATTGGCCAGCACAGACGTGCTGTTACCGCATGAGGAGGCTCCAGTGCGCTTGGACAATGTGCAGGTTATGTTGCGCTTGATGCTTGCAAGAGACCCTTCCGACCGGCCCAAACACGATGGCCTCAAGACAGTCCTGGAGGACCACGATAAGTCCGGTGTGCTTCACGTCCACCAATGTCACAGGCAATGTTGGCAATGTGGCATAGGCAACGCTACGCTGTCAAGCTCGTAAATAGTGCAAAGCAATATGTGCATCACCAGTCGTGCCCACCCACGTTTCACTGCGGCAGTGATGTGTGTTTAGAATAGTCATCAATTATGTGTCAAGACGATGTATGGCAGTGCCTTTCATTTTAAATTGTGTGCAAAGGTTTGTGATTGAGCCTCAACTGAACTGGGTGTTGCAGGTACCGTTGGCGTATGGACCAATTACCCGAGCAGGCCAGATGCCAAGGACAGGACAGTAGAACTGCCTGTCTGAACCACGCGGAGTGCATGAACAAACGCGTCTCTACTGCCAATTAGGTCCGCCGAAACTGTTTTCAATTTCGAAAATAGCGAATTTGTTGTGTGCCGAATGGCAATGCGCATTGTCATGAAAGTATGTGAAGAGGCTGTACCTCATGGTGTTCTTATTCAGCCTCTACCCTCCTCCGGCAGCTGGTGGGGGTTCATTGGGCAGCATGCGACAAAGCCGACATGATCAGACACCATGGTGTGGTGCTCTCAGCTTGCTCAGCATCGAACTCGAGTGCTCAAACAACCATGGATTCCGGGATGTGTTCTTAGCGGCACGTGGCGTATGCCGTTGATCTGAGCACGCTGACCTGTCCTGGTGTTCGCAATTTTAGGTTGGGATATCACTGGGATTGTGTCAATACTGCGTATCAACCTAGGTGATGTTACCGACACAGGCAGGCACCATGTGGTAGACCCATGACGATTTTGCAGCCAGACATGTCTAATACGATTTCAATCAGCAAATATGATAATACTTTGCAATGCAGACTGAGCACAATCCTTAGTGCGACTAGATATAAGTTTTCACCTCGATAGTGGTGTGGGTTGGCAATTGGTGGTTGCAGCTCTTCATTTGCACACAGGGCCTTGATATTCGCGAAACATCCACGATCATTGATCAAATTGCCGCGTGCGACATTGCAGCCGAGTACAGATGTCTTCACATGTAAGGACACTGGTGACACCAAAGTGCCACACACTGGGTAATGGCACTGCACACGTGCTTCAGGATGGACTTCCCATGTGACTGCACTCTGCACACGTATGCCAACAGTGGCTCGTGCTGTGTTTTAGGAAGAATCCTTGGCTGCAATTGAGACTGACCCACTGCGGCCAGAATGATAACAGGCCTCTGCACGATGACTTGCACTGGCATTGACAGTTTTTTGTTGCCATGCGGCCGCTACCTCAGTCATTGCTGTACGATGTGTGCATTTTATCTTGATTGGTCGAACATATGCTTGACGGTTGGATACCGCAACTGGAGCGGGGAGGTCAAAGTTGCCAAAATTACTGGATGCATGCTCGTTCTTTTCACAAGATTTATGAGGCCATGTACACCTACATGTTGACAGCCTGCCGGGCTTTGGGTGTGGAGGCCTTCAGAGCCTGCAACTTGTGAAGCACGGGGAAAACCTGGCGTGTCTGCTTGCTGATGTTGCACGCAATCGAGTACGCAGTCACGGCCTCCACATTCATGGAGCAACGCTTTGCACTCCCTCCTACGAACATCTTATAAAACATATGCAGCAGCGCCTGCGGAAAATGCGCCATCGATAGCGGTCTTTTGGTTGTTCTCAGTTGAGCTGTCAAACATCAGCACCACCGTAACAGATGTGCGGACTTCGCTGGTCATGCAAAGACCTGCATGATGGCGTACAGGCTGCTTACAGCGGTTTCAGCTGCATAGAGGTCACGCGAATATTGCATAGTCAGGTGTACTGCGGCATGCTGACAGGCGCGTCTCCACGGTCCAGGTCGCATCACCCGTACACAGGAATGTCGACTTCAAACATGCACGGCCTGCAAACGATAATGGGACATGTTACAGTAACACTTTTGACGGCATGCACGGTGCCCATGTCGTATTGCCAGTACACCTTTGATGCGTTTGCCTCCGAGATTCAGGGGCACCATGTTCGGAGTACAACGGGGAAATACTATCCGCGGACGTAATCTGATGAGCAAATTGCGCTTTTTTGGTTAAAATTTTGACACAAATGCAAGGTGTACTCCGCAGTCAAGCCACGACACGGCTTGGTGCGCACCTGGACGATTTTTTGCACAGTCTAAACCACTACGGGCGCGAGGGCATCTATGAGAATTGGTCGATGGCGCAACAGCAGCAACTGCGCCGGAATTTGGCTTTGCACATACATACCTGCTCAGCCATATCTAGTTGTACATTCGCTTGGTGCACTGGATCGGAGCCCGTCGATGTAAGAGTACATACCTGCTCAGCCATATACACATGCATGGTGAGGCGAGGAGTTGCGATTGGGAGCCAGCTGCGCAAGGGCTCTAGCATGATGCCCAAACATCAGCAGGCCATAACAGGAAATGTAATGAGGAATGCCTGCCGATATAGCGCTGAGCGCTTGTCTCGCTGCGAGGATCTTTCCCTGCTTCTTCGCAACTGCCCTGTCAGCGTCACAGTGAACGCATGTTGTTCGGGCATGTTGGCGTTGTGAAGTTTATACGCATATATCGCAGTTGCATACCCGGCAACGGCTAGATGGTATGCATTGGTAAAAGCACCGCTGATCCAACGATCAGAGACAACTGACAGCTGCACATCGCCCATCGGCGATTTTATGCGCGTTTGTCTCAATCACTCTTGATATAGGGCACTGAAAGATGAGGAAACTGCTTGTCGACAATGGGGGAGGAACTGGGGTAACGACGCTCAGCGTGGTGCTAGGCTACCTGATAGTGGTCGTCGTCATGGGAGCGCTGCTTGCTCTGTGCGGAAAAAAGAATTCCACTCCTGCTCCACAACCTGAACCATCGGCAAACTCGGCGGAAATTCCGATCCATGCTTCAGACGACAAACGTCAAGAACAGAAGGAAGGGCAGGAGCAGATACTTGTCAACGCGGCGCATCAAACTACTCCTGAATGGCCCGTGCCTTCATCAGGTGCTCCCCAAGAGCAACAGCTCGGCGCTCGGCCGGCCCCAGTTGCACCTCAACCGACAGCACCTCAGCCGCGTCAGCCTCCCCAGCCGAATCCGCCAGCAAGGGTGCGAAAGCTTGCAATCATTTGGGGCGCTGGAATTTCTCTGCAGTCGGGCCGCGCGGTGTGTACAGATGCTGAGCGTGTTTTATGCAGATCAGTCCCAGTAGCCAGGGATACCCGCCAGTGGACGCGTACGAGAATGCGGATCTGTCGGGAACACAAGGTGCTCATCATCGTTCAGCTTAGGGCAGTCTCGTTGATTTAGGGCTACTTTCAGCGGCAGTTTGCACTGACTGATGTGCCCATTGCAGTTAGTGCACCGATTGGTAAACAAGCAGAGAGCACGGTCGAGGATACAATTCGCACACTTCATCAAGTGTGCGATGTAATGGGAGGTGCAATCCAGCCGCAGTGCTACCTGCACCAAGGCACAATCCGGTGCGTCTCGATGGTTCTTGGCTTGTCATTGACCCGTCGATCGTATGCATCTAGTGCAGCTTTGCAATGCTATCCTGTCCAATATCGTGTTTCCAAGCATATGTGTTGATTTCGGTGGCTTGAGGTAATCGAGCAGACTGGCGGGGCCTTTGCTACAGACTAGTTGCAACAGGTCGCAGCAAGGTGCCAAATTTGAACACCACTGCCACGTTGCATGTGCCTGGGTGCTGCTTTTGTCCTTGCAGACACAATTGCTGTGTACAGAGGCTCTACGGAATCCAACGCATGTCTCGCAATTCATCTGCGCGTTTGCCTCGATTCGTGTGGATTCGCGATTGACGCAGCCGAGGCTGTCACTGCCAGTGCCATTCATGTCTCATTCCTGTTGTAGCTGGAGCTGACTGGCGTATTGGTGTGTCTGCATTCACTCAACTCTGGTGCCGTTTATTATAGCACAGCGGCCAGGCTTGTGCTGCAACATTGCTGCAACACAACGCTTCAGAGGTGTCTACTGCTTCTGCAGGGCAGGGATGCACGCAGCGGTTGCAGAGGTCATCAACAGGTTTAGGACTGAAGTGACTGCTTTCTTTTTCCCTGACCCTTCACGAATGGAAAAGCATATGAAGATGTACCAAAGACAGGGGATTCGTGACTTCATGCCAGTCATCTCTGAGCATCGCAGCCCAATGATCTATAAGTGCGCAAATCCATGTTGCTCCAGCACTGCAGTGGTCTTTGTCACCATCTGTGGACGGTTCTGTGCCCTGCGGTGTCAGCAGCAGTCGATGACTGGCACTCTTCTGCAGGGACTTGTCAGGCCGGTCTGTGCATCTCCCTGGGCATGTCTTTGTTGACCGCTGCCAGACACTGCGGGAGGCAATGTCAATATGCAGGACACAGCGCGATGTCCTGCATGAGTTGTTCACAGTGTGCCAGCACATTACACGACAGCTAGTGCTGATGCATCGGCGGAAGATTGTGGTGCGGGACATCTGCGTGAGGAATGTTGTCCGCGCCAGCCTCGGCCAAGTCCGCAGCTGGACATTCCTTGAGTATGCTGGTGCTGTCAAATGTGGGGCGAAAACAGAATCTATGCCTGTCCGAAGCACTCCTCCTGAGGTGTGTAGCCCAAATGGATGAGAATTGTGATGCTTTGCATGCACTGTGGCTGTGCATAGAGTGACTGTCATGACTGGAGCTCACACATAACTGTCTGAGTGATTATGTGTATTGCAGCTGGCAAGTGGCCGCTTGAGCGGATCTCCAATGCTCGTACGGCAGTCTTATGATATGTGGCAGCTAGGTGTGTTCATATATGAGCTCAGCACGGGACGCCCGTACTGGCCAATCAAAATGACAGATGGCCAAGTTCTGCACAACCTGGCAACACCCCAGGCACGCTTGCCACACGAAAGTCATCCTGTCTCAATTGACTTGGTGAACCGAATCCTGGGGCAGCTATTGACCCGTGATGAAGGTGCACGCTTGGATGCGGTCGCGCTCAAGGCCCTGTTGGACCATGAAGAAGAAACTGGGACGCTCTCGTCAACGATGAATGCGATGCCCCCTGTGCCACAGCCAGTTGTACATCTAGATGCTTGAAATGGGCCCATTGGGCCACAAGTGATCAGTAGGGTGTTCACTGCCTGTGCTCATTGGCGATGGGGAGGGGGGCGGGGCTGGTTGTGCAGAGATGATGCACGTGCGTCAAGTTCGTGCGTGGTGGTGTTTGCACCGGTAGATTTCCTTGCCTCATGCGTGCATTGCGCATGGGCAGTACAGTTTTGGGATCATGCCAGCGACAGGAGGGGCCAGCCTTAAACGTCTAACGTTTGATGTAGCACAACCCGAGCTTGGCTCCTGTCTGATCTTGGAAACACGTGGTAGTGCTGCATTCGGGCGTGACAGCCTTCGGACGTGCTGCTCGTGTATGTTGCTGTGACATTTCACGCGACACAGTTCGTCAATACGCGAACGGTGAGATATGTGACAGAGGTATGCTCCACAAGGTGGTAGAGCACACAAGTACGATTCATGGCAATGCATCCAGTACATTCACCATTGCGAACGGTCACAGGAGCAGAATGTCGCGAATGGATGCGCCGTCGCGGTCACCGCTGGTACACATTCGCCGCTGGTAGTGGCAGTTGTGTCTGGGTATCCGGACGGGATAATTTCATACGTGACAGTTCGATTCAATCGACAGGCACAACGCTCCTCGCAGGGGGTCCATTCAACGCGGTTATGGTCCACGCGTCTTCTCGACAGTCATATAGGGAGCAAGGCCTGCAGCGACAGCTGCGCATCTGCGACAAAGCTCAGCTAAGCTCAGCTATGGTGATGACAGGCGTGTCAAACGATCGGTGATATCTAGATATGGTTCGTTGGCACGTTTGTCAATGTCTGTACGTCTCACCTGCCTTGTTTGTGCGTAGAGCAGGGGTTCAATCGGCGTACGTGCACAAATAAACAGTATCTGCGACGATGCTACGCCGCGGTGGAATAGTACAAACGACAGGTATGCGCCAGTCTCAGTCCTGAACACTTGCCCGGATGAATCAGCTCTGGCCAGGACATTCCGATCGAACTATGTACCTTCATGTGCAGGACGCAATCTGATTCGTTGAGCGCTGGGAGGAATGCGTGATATCCTTGCTGCTTCTGCCGGGGCAGAGTTGCCAACGGCAGCTCCTGCATCGCCAGCAGTTGTAGCAGTTGTGCTAGCAATCGTCTCTCTAGCTGTACTTATGCCTGCAATATTGGTTTGTGGCTTGTGTGAGGAGTCTAAATCTGCACCGCGTCCAGTTAAGACTCAGGCAGCTGACCCAGCTGGCAGTGGTCAACAGAGTACAGCAAGTAGCAGCATTCCCATTGCTGTAAAAGCACCTGCAATAGATCCTGCCATTAATCTGCCAAAATCATCCGTCTTTGACGAGAATCCTCGTCCGACAGGTGAGGTCTCGCTGTCCTGTAGCTGGTGCTGTGCAGCTTGCACCCAGTGGTGAATGTTGTGGCACATTAAGGACGTGCCCAGGATACCTGACAGCTTCTTGCGTGATGCAGCAGCAGTAATACAGCCTGCTGACAACTCTCTTGGCGCAATTGCGCATGTACTCAATCAGATCAGTGATGTGATGAAGGGTGGCATCAAACCAGGAAAGTACATTGTGAAAGGTTCAGTCAGGTGTCGGCTCCAACTGCAAACTTCCGGTTTCGCTACGACTTGGATGAATTTCATAACAGGAGTGTCGTAACAGGAATGCGATGTACCAGCGCAAATGTCGACCAGTTGAGTGTGGGTGACCCAATATCATTAATGCTGCGTGGTGAGACGTGCTTGCCTCTTGAACTGTGTTGCTCGGCTGGTTGCATCATGTGATGCTACATTTGGCGTGAAGCCCTTGCTGGCCTTGCTTCGATGCCTGATAGCATACGAGACAGTTTGTTTGGGCAAGCATGTGTGGGTCCATTTGTGCTGGATGTGCTGCAGGCAAGGTTTCACGGCAGTCGTTGCCGACACCACAACTGTGCATGGCACGGAAGAGACCGTCATGTTCTTTTCAGATCGGAACTGCAAGCAGCGCCAGATGAAGTTATATGAGCAACTCAATCTCAAAGACAGCATGCCACTCGTGTCTCTGGATACAGATGCTTTCTCCCATACGTACGCTCACGGCGCTATTCATGGCCTCCAGTGATTCATAGCACACCTGGAGGCCTTGATCGCTGCAGCACTAGTCAAGCCATACCACCCTGTCGGGCTTGTTATATCCTTTATTTGCAATGTAGGGATGTCGGATTGACTGCTATGCTGCCACCCGCTATTTTTGTGAGTCGTGCGAAGCCACTGCGAACTGTGATGGAGTCTGCACAGAGCCCAGAAGAGCAGCACCAGGAGTTGATCAGTGTGTGGACAAACGTCACGAAGCTGCTGAAGATGTTTCATGTTCGTGGATGGTATCTGCGGCATGTCGAAGCAGAGAACGTGGTTAATGTTCGCATCGGTGGGAGTGAGGGTTGGACTTTGCTTGAGTTTGGCCATGCAAGTAAGCAGGGCAAAGGGATTGACAAGGCTGCGTTGAATCCACGTGCAGTTCCTCCAGAGGTTTGCCTCTCACCTGACACATGGTTTCGTCTGCGCCTGATGACAATGCATCTTCAGGCATCCGTAGCATCTCTTGATATGTGGTGCAGTTGGCTCTGGAAATGTTGGTGGAGTCACATGACAAGATCAAGATGCATTCATCTTATGACATTTGGAGGCTGGGCGTGCTAGTGTATGAGGTGATGTCCGGCGCAAGCTACTGGGACAAGTCGATGACAGACCACGAAGTCCTCCAGGTGTTAGCCAACCCCAATGCAGTGCTGCCTCATGAGGAACGCCCCCTTGCACGCGACATAATTCAGAACGTGCTTGTGCACATGCTGGCTAGGAATCCCGACTCCCGCATCAATGCAACAGACTTATACACGATGATGGAGGAAGAGGTGATCACTGCATCGATGGTGAAAACGCTCAACAGCAACGCCCCCGTTCACCAGCAAGAACCAGTGTTCCTCAGTACCGCATAGCGCCGAACAAGAGTATCCATGCGTCAGCATCGGTGGAGTGGTGGCAGATTCATCGCTCCCAGACCTTCCGCCCACATGCAGCCCGCAAGGAGATGAAAATTTAGCGCAAATTTGCTACGAGGTTGCGAATGAGATGAGCATTGTTGGAGCGTCGGTTGTAATGCTACGGTGTATTGCTCATGATCATGATCTAGATCTTGCTGACCCAGTGACCGACCACGGCCACAAGGGCACTTTCCATGCAGCTCAGCATTGGTGTAACGGGGAGGTCAAGGAAAGTCACAGCAGCCCGTTGGGGCACTGCAGTCCGTTGACTAGGATCACATATAGTAGTTGTCATTTTAATTCCAATGCTCGCTCGCAACGTTGATGGTGCTTGCCCGATCCCAATGCCTGGTACCGGGGCATCACTTTTGTAGCACGCGAACTGCACAAAGATGGCCTGTAGAAAGGCTGTCACTATGGTGTACTTTGTGCGACGAAACCCAGCAGTTTGGAGCTTGCATACATCGCGATGCATTGATAAGCATTAAGCGCTGCGGCGTGGGCCGCATGCTCCCCGCTTCCAACTCATATGACGTGATTGCATGCGGGTACCGATCGCAGCGATTCCACATGCTTCCATGCATGCTCGTCCTGCGTGTGAACGCAGCAGTCCCGCACTCGAGCTCAGTCTTCAGCGCTCTCCTCCAACACTATTATGTTGAGGCCGCACCAACAGCCACAATCAAGCTGCTCGCTGTTGTACACATTGTAAATGGATTTGCGAGGCTGTACCATGCGTGATCACTGAGCGCATTTCAGGTCACTTCGTTGTCGCCGTATCTTCGGCGAAAACAATAGAATAAGGCAAGGTACGTGCTTGTCATACTTACCACGAACCGCACCCTCTGACGTGATTGTTACGTTCGCGGTACGTCTGACACTCTAAGCCGGAACTGCGCAGAGCGGCCTATGAACTGTTTTCTGCGAGGATGAAACAAAACATTCTCAGCTGCACTTGGCGCGGAAGCACCGCTGGATTCACTTGAGGCATAAATTGTTGTGTAGTCATGGTACCCCGGCACATCGCGTTGGGGCGACACGAACCGTCGCTACGGCAACGCTTCGCATGCAATCGCAAATCACATGAGAGTGCGGATACAGCACAAGCTATGCACACGTGCAGGCCGTGCGAGCCGTCAGCATGCGGGAACTCCTGGCTGTGGCGGTTGAGACCGGTGAGGTCAGCAGCACCGCCGCTGTCGCCGCGGTGTTGACGGTTGTCTCCCTCGTTATCGTAATTCCTGCTATGCTGCTTTGTGGTGACTGTTTCGGCGACTCGACGCCAACACCTGTTCCCCCCGTAACCACTGGTTGTCAGCAACAGCCAGGTGCACGGCACCCCCAAGTCTCGCATCCCCCATGGCCTGGAAATTATCCTGTTCCACCGCCTGGAGGCCCGCATATGCAATATCCGCCCTATCCTACTGGCTATCCACGGTACACCTACCCAGGAGTCGCTCCCGGCCCACCACCTGCGCACGGTGGACTGCCGTATCCAGGGCCAAACATGCCCCGGCCACCAGCCCCAACACCACCAGTTGGTCCACCTCGGTTGGTCAACGCCCCTGAGCCACTTATCACACCTGGTGTACCAGGCATTCCAGCAGCCCCCGCCTCCAGCCAGCATGCTGGTATGGTTCGCTTTGCTTTACGTGCGGTAATTACGCAGTTCTTCCGTCCTGCCTGCCTCCTTATGAACTGGGAGCAATATTTTGAAACCCTTCGCTGCAGCCATTCCCCAGACGTAACGCCATGCCACTTTTTCTATAGACACGGCTGTCCTGAAACCCAGAGACACATCACTGGAGGCCGTAGAGGAAGTTCTTCACAGCATGTGTGAGTTCATGAAGGGCAGCGTGCGACCAGGCAAGACCTTGATCAAGAATACCATCAGGTGTGAAGCTGTCATCGTAGCATGTCCAATCGTGCTACTTGCGCCGTATCAAGTGGCATTGCCCACCCATTGGCTGTGTGACAGGCAGTGCAGGAAGGAGTAGCTGCTGCGGGCGCAATTCGAAAACTTATTCATTGCTGCTACAACCGCTGTCACCAAATCCCTCTTTGGGCATGGTGTTGGCTGGAAACTTTTTGTCCAATGCTACAGGAAGGGCATAAACGCAGTGATCGCAGACGCTTCAACAAATTATGCTGTGGATGAGACTATCCTCTTTTTCCCGGATCGAAATTGCAAGGTCAGGCAGATGAAGTTGTATGAGCAGCTGAACTGTAAAGACAGCATGCCCTTGGTGTCGCTGGATACAGACCCTTTCGAGCATACGTGCGCTCTCATCATCGGTTTTGACCGTTTCCCAGCTAGCGGGGTCATGTCATCAGATCCCCCCACAACACCTTGCAATTCTTACACTGTCTATGGCTGCCCCCCGGTCAGGCTCTAACTGGCCTTCTGTCAACAGGCCTGCTCACACCTGCAGGGACCATGATCGCACAGCAATGCTACCAGCATGCATTTTTGTGAATCGAGCGAAAACGCTGGACAGTGCTGTCCAGAATTTTGCAACACCACAGGAGAAGCAGCAAGAGCTGTTTGGTATTTGGCAACAGCTGACAAGGCTGTTGCGCATGTTCCATCAGCGTGGCTGGTTCCTGAGGGATGTCAGGTACGAGAATGTGGTGTACGTGCGCATGGGTGTCAGCGAGGGCTGGACATTGTTGGAGTTTGGAAATGCATCCAAGGAGCGCAAAGGCATTGACAAGGCCACAGTGCCACCACGCACAGTTCCCCCAGAGGTGTGCAGCTTGCCCTTCCCTTTGTGTGAGTAATGGCGATGCAGGGCTGCACAAGCCCCACGCATGAGCTGCCGGTGGGTGTGCACGAATTCGTCCGAAGCGCTGTGCGCTAGACGTGTTTGCGTACATGCAGCTGGCAGAGAAAATGCTCACCGCACTGGGCGAGAAGATCCATCTCAACCCCGCCTATGACATGTGGCAGCTGGGCATCCTGGTGTACGAGGTGATGACTGGTCAGAAGTACTGGCCTGACACCATGACTGACGGGGACGTCCTCCGCTCGATGGCTGACCCCAGCAAACCCCTGCCCCACGAAATGCGCCCGATGGGACTCGATCTTGTTCAAAAGGTCATGGATCAACTGTTGCACCGCGATCCGGAGAAGCGATTCACGTCTGCTGAGCTGATTAAACGGCTGGAGCAAGATCTTGCGACAGCCGGTGCTGTTACACTGAACCCGGGAGATGTGATTGAAGAGCCAGATTTAGTCATTGAGAACTAGAAAGGTTGCGATGCTGCCCACAGAGCGGCTCCAATGGGCGTTGTTGCAGGTCCTCCTGTGCTGGACAAGCTGGGTGCTTCTGTTGATGTACAGCATATGCAGCATTTACAAATGCTTGTTTGGGTGTGTTAGCGTATCGGATTTCAAGCTCAATCCGGACGGAATGCAGTCATACATCTCAAAATAATCATGGTGCTCGTAGCACATGGTGCCGACATGGTAGGGGTTGTCGCTGCATATCAGTATTGACTCTGATGTTTTTATGATGGACATGTTCAATGCAGCTTCTGACCGCGCTGACAGGTTGGTGCCTCTTGAACCAAAGCGTGCATTTCTAGCAGGCTGCAACTAGCTGCCATGACGACCATTTCGCATGGCTTTACATGTGAAGCACACTTCAAAGGCATGCAGAGCAGAGAGGGAGACCCTCAGCGCAGGTGTGGGTTTCGGCCGACCAACAGGTGCAAACCAGGAGGCTCCAGCAGATGTGGTGCTATATATGGTGCTGTCTATCGAGCCTTTAAATATAGTATGTTCTGCAACAGCGAAAATATGTGAAATATCGTGTCGTTCTTGCGTAAATTTGCCTCAGTACTGCACCTTATGTTCCAGCATGCACGCATGTAAGCAAGCATGCAGTGCACGCCATGGTCATACACTTTGACAAATCGATCGAGCTGGGGGCATGCCACATGGAGCTAGAAGTGTGGCGGATGTGGCCGAAAATGCGAGCAACATCCCCGGAAAATTGCCTCATGTGGCATGATATGCTCTTCCTACTTAGGAGTATATATACCGTGGCCAACTCCTCCAACAGCAACCTTCCCAACTCCTCTGCACACGGACTGAGCGGCTGGACGTACGAACACGTCAAATCCGCCGCATCCGCCAGCACCGAGGCCAGAGACGCCATTCTCCACCTCATCAACCAAATCATCAGCGGCCATTTCCCGCAGGTGACAGCCCTTCTCAGCACCAGACTCGTCCCCATCCGCAAGTCAGACGGCAGCATCCGCCCCATCGCCGCCCAAGAAGTCTGCGTCCGCATCGCCAGCCTCTGTGCACTCAGAGCATGGAGCGAAGTGGGCCCCAGCATTGCCCCGCTGCAGGTTGATGTCGGGTGTCTCCGGCGGCGCCCAGACCATGGGTCATGCGCTCTCGTCTGCCGCCATTGGGGATCTCGACACCGTCATCCTGTCAGTGGACTTCAAGAACGCATACAACTCCATCCACACCCAGTTCATGCTCGACGCAGTCCACCAGCGCGCCCCAGAGCTCCTCCCATACGCCATATGGGCCAACACAGCGCCAACCCAGCACCACGTCATAGGGGCTCCACCAGGCACAGCCCCGATCACATCGACCAGAGGTGTAAAACAGGGCGATCCCCTTGCCAGCCTCCTGTTCTCACTGACTCTGCAGCCGGCTCTCGAAGCTGCCCAAGCCACCACAGACCCTGCCAACGTGGCCCTCCTCGGCTATGCTGATGGCTGCAGCATCCGTGGTACCGGCGACCCCATCGTCAAGGCCTTCACCACCCTGGAGGAACATGCCCCCGCGCTCGGCCTTCGCATCACCCGCGAGAAGAGTGGAGCCACATCCATCCACAGCCACAACGCGGCCCAAGCCGTAGCCGACGCCACAGGCGTGCCGCTGCGCCCACACGGCGTCACCTGCGCAGGCACGCCCATCGGCCACGCCCCCTATGTCAAGGACTACTGCGACAGCCGCGCGACAACCGTATGTGCGAAGATTGATCGCCTCCTCTCTCTCCCCCTGCCTGCCCAGGACAAGTTCCTGCTGCTCCGCGGCTCTGTGCAGCATGCCCTTACCCACCTGGTCCGCGTCGTCACGTGGGACTCGGTCAACGACACGGTGCAGCAGCTGCAAGGCAGGGTGATGGCGGCGGCGCGGGAGATCATAAACCACCCGCAGATGCCCGCCGTCGCCGACGAGCAACTCCGCCTACCGCTACGCCACGGCGGGTGCGGCCTCATGGACGTCACGGAGCTCGAGGCAGATGCAGCCTATCTGTCCAGCGCCGCGCTGGCGCATGACGCACTGCGCGATGGCCCCCCCTACTTCCCATTCGCCGACGGCGACGTCGCCCAAGGCCTACAAGAAAAATGGACAGCGCTGCATGCGGCGATGCCGCCGGAGGCGGACTGGGGCCCAGAGGAGCTCGACGACATCTTCATCGCCACTGGCCTTCCCCGTATGAGCAGAAACTTTGAAAGTGACCAGGGCAGTAGCGCAGACGCGGCACGACACGCTGCTGCAACAGCTGGGCAGCACCCCCGGTGGTGCCAAGACCTTGCGCGCATGCGCAGCTGCGCCTGTCGCGCTGCCTCACTGTTCCTGGATTTCCTCCCAACCAACCGCATGCTGATTCTGAATGATGGGGATTTTGTGCATGGGATGCGGTTCAGGGGCGGACTTTCCCCCCTGCCGCCATTAGATGGGGAAGTTATATGTGATTTCAATGCCCCGGTGCAGCCCGGCGGCGTAGATCATGCCATGACATGTCGACACAATGCTGACTGCTGGACGTTGCGCCACAACATTGCCATTACGGCTTGGCGCCGTTGAGTGAGAGCGGCAGGGGTGTCCACACCAATGGAGCCTGTGATGCGCAGCCTGGACAGACGCTACAGGGACGACAGTAGGGGGGCCATTCTAGCAAATTGTCCGGACGCAGATGTGTTTGTGCTAGATGTCAGCTACATTCACCCATCTGGGGTGGCTGTGGTGGGTAAAGCATCGGGGACAATGGGTTACGCGGCCGAAGTTCGCGAAAACTTCAAATTCAATAAGTACAAAGAGTGTGTGCAGGGATCGTGCAAGGTGGTGCCGGTTGTGCATGAGACATATGGCAGACTAGGGTCGTGTGCCATGCAGTACGTACCTCAACACGCTGGCAGTGTCGGTGGTGGGGCGGTTCAACAAGCGGGCAAAGGGTCGCTGGATTGAGAATTGCTTGCGGGAGCTCAGTGCGGCGACAGTGAAAGGAAACGGGTTTGTTATCAGAAAGACCATGTCCAGGGTAGCACGGCTCACGGGTGCGCAGTTCGTGCCAGGTGATCGCCTGGCCGGCTCACACCTGCTGGTTAGCATGTAAGTCGAGAATCTATTTGTACATTCGCTTGGTGCACTGGTTCGGAGCCCATCGATGTAAGAGTATATATACCGTGGCAAAGATAGAGTGTTTCATGTGGCATGCATGCCCCTTGCGAGCAGCTGCAGGTCGATCGAGTTAGACTTTCGAGTTCGAGCGGAAATGTTGCACCATACGCGTACGTGCAGGTTGGAATGTAGTATATGGATACGTTCAGGTTGTGCGAGTGCATGGACGTGCAGCAGCATGGAAACAGCAGTGCAGAGGCCGAGACAACGTTAACATGCGTTGCAACGTTGTTAACATATTGCGACAGGAAAAGGCTACCGGGGAGTGTTCGGGCTAAATATAATCTGCAGCTGGTGTGGGCTTTTCCTAGGAGGCCTCATAATTAGCTGCTTCGCTTTATGAAACATAATGTGCAATCAAGATCTTCTAGAATTCAGAGATCTTCGGTCGCACAATCACACCATCAGCACTGACTATGAGCTGTTAACGTTCGAATGGAATTCGTACATGTACGCGCAGCACAGACAGCATTTCCACCGCAAATGCCGGTTCTATCCGTGGCCATGAACACTGATGCAGCGGGAACATGGCAGCCGATATCAAAGTCATCCTCTTTTACTGTGTGCCTGGATGTGAATCACGCGAGTCAACTACAGATGTGTGCGTGCAACGCACACCTGACTAAAACACGATTCGGCATAAGCCACCTTGATGGCGCGTCTGCAGCAAACGTGGAATTCCTCACTGGACGAGGACACTAGTCTTTCACGTGGTGCATGCTGTAGCGCGCTAGTCCGGCTCCACCTGTTGCACGTTGTGCACTTCCGGCAATCCGTCGCAGACGTCCTGTCGCATGGCGGCATACTCGAGCTGTTTCAGTCTTTGCGTTTTGAACAAGGCTTCACAAATGTAGATGCGACAAGTGCGGCAACGTCGGACACGTGCATAGAACCGATTCAACTGGCAATATTGGAAGGGCGCGCTTTGTTCCCAGGCGCAGATACCGCGTAATAGTGTATCAGCAGTGCATTTTGTTATGGCTGGGTAGCATGCAATGCGTGTGTATGCTTCATCGTCATTGTTGGGATGACATCTTTCCCATTCGCCAGCTGCTGCCGCCATCTGACAGGGGAGTCACACATGCTGTGACTTGTGTATTATTTGTCATATCATCAGCGTGAGACCTCGTATCATGTTGCCTCTCTGGCACTGGTAAGCGACCTGAGCTGGCACGCTGCCTCGATTTTCTCTCCTCGCAACTTCCATGTACAGTGGCGATCTCCCAAACAATGACCTCCGCGTGCATGCAGAATCTTCTATTACAGAATATGAGAGATCTGAGTGCAGCATCATCTGATGCCGCTGACCAATCAGCTAGTTTGGTGCTATGCACCTTGGTCGCGGTGTTCGTTTCAGCGGGGATTCTTGCCCCCGCGGCAGTGTTATGTGGGGCTTGTTTTGGCAGAAAAACTTCGGATAAGCAACACGGAGTGAGTACTTCGCGCCTGGATGCAGCTCAACCAGAACATGCTGTGCCAGTTCCCTTGGGAGGAGTTACAACCTATCCGCCAGTGCCAGCAAATGTCGGTTGGGGGGTGCCATATCCATATAATCAATTAGAACAAAATGGTGGTGCTCACCAGCAGTATCCACCGCCAACTGCTCAGCCGCAATCATCGGACCAGCTTAGGCTCCCACAACATGCGCAGATGGGTCAAAATTTGCATGCGTCAGTTTCACGCGCAGGTGAGCTATCCCGCGTGTCACGAAACACCATGTTGAGTTGGTGCGATGGGCGTCTTTGCTGTTGTGTGTCCATCCGTGAGCATAGATTGAGTTGCAGGCGGAACTGTGCTTGAAGTCCGTGATTCGTCGCTTAGAGCAGTGGAAGAGCTTCTCAATAATGTCTGCTCTATCATGGGAGGTAGCATCAGGCCAGGCAAGACCTTGAAGCAATCTAGCATCAGGAAAGTTTCCGTCGCCCCCTGTATGGTCGATGGTGAAAAACAGTGTCGAATAAATGTGGCTGTTGGAGCCTGACATGGAGCAGTTCGCAGTTGTTGGTGTTGCACAAAGGTTTGGTGTTGCATTGGAGTTGCACAAAGGTTGCTCGACCAATTTTGTCCAGCATGTCACTGCTTCCGCTTGCAAGTTTGTGGTGTTCAGGGTGGGAATCAACGCTGTCATCGCGGATATAGCATCGACATCTTCGGTCGGGGAGACGGCCATGTTCTTTGCAGTCGACAAGTTCAAGCAGCGGCATATGAATATGTATCAGCTTCAGAGCCTCAGAGACAGCATGCCACTCGTTACAATGGACGTCGATGGCTACGTGCACAGGTGGGCCACCAATACAGCTTGGAACGTGCCTGGAGTGGTCAGACATTCTAACCACAGCCAGGTGCAGCTGCTGCGCCTAGCCGTTGCTTTCATGCACGTGTCCCAGGGTCAAGTGGCAACTCGTCGCACCAGCAACAGCTCGGTGCTCGCATTATAACGTTGTCTGGGATTCGTTTGTGGACATGCTTGCTTGGACTGCTGAACGACATCGCACAGGTCTACCTCCTGCATTCGTTGCACTGGCTACATGCCATCAGCGGCTTGGAAGAATCTCTGCAAAGCACGAACATTCGCAGCTGGCCCATCACAAATCCTGTTCACATTCACACCACAGCTTCATTTTGTGCACCCACGTGTACAGATCCATTCTGGCAATGGCCGTGACTATGGAGGTGGCTGTCCACGCAGGGAGAGCGGTCATACGGCAAAATTGCCTGCGTGTATCTTTGTAGACCGTGCCAATACGCTCAGCAGCGTCATCAACTCTAGGCCATCTCCACAGGCAAAGCAAGTGGAACTGTTTTCCATCTGGCAGTACCTGGCAAAGCAGCTGTACATGTTCCACTCGAAGGGGCGTTATCTGCGAGATGTCACTTTTGACAATGTCGTAAAAGTCAGCATGGGCAACAGTCAGGGTTGGAGCCTGCTTGAATTTGCTCGAGTGGCTAAAGACAAACGTGACATAGAGAAAAGCTCCATTCCTGCAAGAACGATTCCTCCAGAGGTATGGTAGCTAGACCAGCTATGTCAGTACATGCATCGAGCGCCGATGCTGAATAGCAGGCCTGGATGAAAGCGGCTCGCAGATAATTTGGCACAAGTACTGTTGACAGTGTGAGTTGACTTAGTGCCCGTATTTTGCGAACTGATTCTTGCATGCCGCTGGCTCACGCACTGGTCTTGTTTGAAGTAGAGGCATTGCATTTGTATATACACAAATGGCGCAAGGTTAACATATTAATGACATTGAATGCCAGCAATGACTTTTAACGAAGTGCTGTTTGCAGTTAGCCAAGCAGATGCTGTCAGATCAGAACAGTTCGGTCCGCTTGAGTCAAGCCTATGACATGTGGCAGCTGGGAATCCTTGTGTACGAGGCTCTAGCAGATCAACCGTACTGGTCGTCCCATATGTCCGATCTTGCTATTCTGCACTACATGGCCGACCCTCGCAACGATCTGCCACATGAACAGCGTCCGGTCAGCCTGGACTTTGTGCACCAGATCCTGAAGAAGCTCATGCATAGAGATCCGGAGTATCGCTTCAGCTCAGCAGACTTGATTGCACGCCTGGAGCAGGATTTAGCGACGGCAGGAGTAGTGACACTGAACAAAAGCGAGGGAGACGTCCAGGCACAGGCACCAACTGTGCTTGACTGAGATAGATGTGGCTACAGTTGCACTAAACAAGCTTCAGGAGGACCCAACGTGTGCCCCATAGTGCATGTTGTGCAGGCACGTTGCATGCTCTTGCAGTTGCAGACCGGTGCTGCATTCTGCTGTCCTGGAATCTGGGGAGTGGAGTCCCTGTGTAGTGGTCCCAGTGAGAGCTTGATTTTAAGGTAAGCCTGTGGAAATTCTGCTCGCAGGCACATGCTGGAGCATCCCACAGTTTTTTTGATTGCAAAAGCGTCTGTTGTAGGCTGGCCTTGCTCAGCTCCCTTCTCGCAGCGCCCGCTATCATTGGCGCTCTTTGTTCAAATGATGTAGGTTCAGGTCTTCAGATGTCCTCCTACAGCGCTGCCTGCACATGAAACACCTCCAACCACAGCTCCACAAATCGGTGAACCCAGTCCGTGCCCCACAGGCTCCTGTAGTCTTTTATGGCGTTGGCACAACTAATGCCCAGTAGGCCATTTGGCATGGAATTGACGTGTTTTCAGATGTAGCAGGCATACATGATCAAAGCTGGTGCGATGTATCCCAACGTCCACGTGCCCAGCCCAGCCAGGCAGAGCCAGTATGCGGACGTGCACTGCAACATGAAAATGTGCAGTGCCCCCGTGCTATTGCAACAGTGCACTTTGATTATATGGCTGCCCACTCGAGTGACATCAGTCTGTGGTAGTGTGCATGAAGCTATATATTCCCGCTGTACATCCCTGCTTTGATGCTTTGATGCGCCCTTCTAAATGTGGATGCACTGTGCTGCAGCTACGCATGATCCAGTATGACGCTGACCACGTACAGCGATGCACACCCAATGGTTTACTTGATATGGTGACCCATGTCCAAGCATGTTTGCCAATCACTGCTACTCATGACCTGCCACGCCTTGAGGCCAAAGCACCAGTGGCCGCTGATGATGACACCACTGCGGCCACTGCATCCCAGCGGCATGAGCTGTGAGTATACCAATCCTACGTGGGACAGTAGGCCGAACCTGTGTGGCGTTGCCTGTCATCTCTGGCGCACAGGTGGGAGTTGGAATCGTTCTCCCTTGTTCAGGTCACACCACTTCTGGTCCGTGCCACAACGGGCATTATTGACCATATACCACACGCGTTGACCTCTCCCAGCGCTCGCTGATGGAAGCTGAAGCGCCATGCTGCAGGCACTTGTGACGCTGGTCTTTGCAATGCCAGTGTTTGGCACCAGCCTCTGGGTTTGTACATTCCATCGTTCCTACCGAGGCTGTCCACATTTCGTACGCGGGATGCCTGCTGAGAGGTTGAACCATGGGGCTGCTTGTGCCCTACCGCTCAGCCCCACTCCTGCCCTATCTGAATCAGTCCTCGGGTGTATCCGGTGCACCAGGAACCTTGTCCCACTCACGAACAGCATTTTGGGAGATCCTCGTAATTTACTTGTTGCAACTCTGAATGTTGTGAAGCACGTCTGAGTGCATACCATAGACTGCAGCTTGCAGGTGTACGGTGCTGGCTCACCCCACACCTGATCAGTCTCGCTTTGCTGTGCTGTGTATAGCCGGTATGTACCACCGCAAATTTCTCGTTCCTGATTCCGGCTCAAGCTCACCAGAGCGATGCGGTGGGAAAATGGTTGCCGAGGCCAGACTTGCAAGCTTGCACTAAAATACGTCGATAGACTTGCTATGGCACAGCCTGTGGGAGACACAGATTTGCAAGTGCAGCTCAAGTAGATCCATCGTGGCCGCTGCACCGGTGCAGGAGGATCAAGGCCGACCCAGGCCCCGCGAGGATCCAGGTACATGGCGGCGCGCACATACGCCACTAATACGATTTCGCACGCATAATATTTTATCTGTCAATCCCCGCGGCGCGGCGAGCCGTTGACGTAGTATGAGTATCAAGGGCGCGATGGCCCCCCCGACTTCCGCCCATTCGCCGACGGCGACGTTGCCAAAGGCCTACAAGAAAATTGGACAGCGCTGCGTGCAGCGATGCCGCCGGAGGCGAACTGGGGCCCAGAGGAGCTCGACAACGTCTTCATCGCCACTGGCCTTCCCGGTATGAGCAGAAAAGTGACCAGGGCAGTAGCGCAGACACGGCATGGCGCGCTGCTGCAACAGCTGGGCAGCACCCCTGGTGGTGCAAAAGACCTTGCACGCATGCGCAGCTGCGCCTGTCGTATTGCCTCACTGTTCCTGGATTCCCTCCCAACCAACCGCATGCTGACTCTGAATGATGGGGATTTTGTGCATGGGATGCGGTTCAGGGGCGGACTTTCCCCCCTGCCGCCATTAGATGGGAAAGTGATATGTGATTGCAATGCTCGGGTGAAGCCTGGCGACGCAGATCATGCCATAACGTGTCGACACAATGCCGACTGCTGGACGTTGCGCCACAACATTGCCATTACGGCTTGGCGCCGTCGAGTAAGAGCGGCAGGGGTGTCCACATCAATTGAGCCTGTGATGCGCAGCCTGGACAGACGCTACAGGGACGACAATAGGGGGGACATCCTAGCAAATGGTCCGGACGTGGATGTGTATGTGCTAGATGTCAGCTTCATCCACCCATCTGGGGTGGCTGTGGTGGGGAAAGCATCGTGGGCAAAGGGGCACGCGGCCGCCGTGCGCGAACAGTTCAAACTCAACAAGTACAAAGAGAGCGTGCAGGGATCGTACAAGGTGGTGCCGGTTGTGCACGAGACATATGGCAGACTAGGGTCGCATGCCATGCAGTACCTCAACATGCTGGCAGTGTCTTTGGTTGGGCCGTTCAACAAGAGAGCAAAGGCTCGCTGGATTGAGAACTCCTTGCGGAAGTTCAGTGCGGCGACAGTGAAAGGAAACGAGTCTGTGATCAGACAGACCATGTCCAGGGTAGCACGGCTCACGGGTGTGCAGTTCGTGCCAGGTGGTCGCCTGGCCGGCTCGCATCTGCTGGGTAGCATATGAGTCTAGAATCTAGTTGTACATTCGCTTGGTGCACTGGATTGGAGCCCCTCGATGTAGCATGAGTATCAAGGGGTGTAATGGAGCATTCGTACAGACCGGATTCGCGAGATTTTGTCCGAGTGCCAGCTGCGACAGCTGGACGACCAGCGGGTGACCTCGCTCTCACGCGGCAGCACCCAGTCGCGCACGAACACAGACCGCACAAGCCAAGAAACACGTTCAACCATCTATATGAACAAGTGGTGATGTTCTGTGTGTATAAATTCCGAAATGCGCTTAGCGAAACAGTGCAGTGTGCGCGGACGACTGTACGTTGCCTGATCGCGATATATATCGCAGCCGTGAGCTCGAGACAGGCCATAGATAGCGACAGGGCTGCTTGACAGCAACATCATCTCAATATACTAGTGCTAAGATATCACGATGGATGGTGAGCTCAGCGCGTTGACCGCATCGCATTCGCCCATCGTTGGACGGGGTGGCCAGGATCCTGCAGGAGAGATACGTTACAGATGTATGCTCCACAAGGTGGAAGAACACAGAGGCTCGATTCATGGCAATGCACCAAAAATCAATCACCAGGATCCTGCAGGACGATATCTGTGGCCAGGGGTGGACTTTGTCGCAGCATCAATCGGCATGCGGCACGTCATGACGCGTCACATCGACAGCCAATCTACGCACGTGGAAAGACCAGACGTATGAACATAAAACGTAGCAGGCGGCTTCGAGAGCTGCGAAATATTTTGTTCATGGCTAGTTTGTACGATGTGATCGTCGTATCATGTCGCACCCCTCACGTATGTGAAAGTGAAAACAGTTGCGTGCGCAAACTGTACAGCCTTTCCGATGGATATCAAACGGTCGCACATGAAAGTTCTGCATGCTATTGTTCAGAGTGGTAATGCCACAATGGAATGTGTGTCAGATAACTTTGCGGCCCACTTTCAAACGCATGGAGAGCGCTTCCAAGCGCGCTGTCTGTATGCATCTCTGCTAAGGCAGAACGTGCTTGAAGACGTCCTCGAGCGAATCACAGCTATCTACATTTTGCGTTGTGGCTACACATGCCAAATGAGCTCCTTTCCGTTTCTTCACGTCTTTTTGCAGGTTGGCCCTCGCGCGGCAATTACCAATCTGCCCTGTGCACTGCGTTGGCAGCCAGCACAATATATGAGTTCCCAATATACGAGTTCCCTGAGTTCTGAGCACCAACAGTAGCTCTACGGAATGCAGTTAGTTGAAGTTGCGCGAGGGCCTGGTAATCGCACGCCTGATGCTTTTTTTGTGCAAGCTCTGTTGGCTAACGCAGCGGACAAATACAAAGACAGCACTCCCGTCTCAATAGCAGCCGCATTTTCGATTGATGACCAACATGAAACAATCGTTTTGCCTGATGTGGTGCCTATTCCGAATGATCCACCTTACATACCAGCAGCTCTTCATTGTGCTGTCCCTGTATCTGTCGTCACAGTCAGACAGGCAGAATCAGCATCGACCTCCATTGGAGAGTCAAGAAGGACGATCCAGCACGGCCATCATGCCTCCGGATGTGCGCATGATCAGAGCCAGAACGGTGATGAGCAAGTGGACGTCTCTGACAACAGCACACAACAGCATCTAGTGGATTACAGAGAGAGAAATCTGCAGGCTCCATTGGCTACGGTCCATACCGAGCAGCATGTGGACAGCTTGCAATTGCATGGGTTTGTGCCATGCTTTCCGCGACCGCTCCCTCCGCTGACTGCTCCAAATGCCTTTGAGACATCTGCCATCCAGCCTTCAATCTCCAATTCCCTTATGTGGGACGACTCGGGAGAGGTGGCCCCGGCGTGCTTGGCTCAGATGCAGCAACTGCTCCTCGACGCCCAGTCAAAGCCCCTGCAGCCTGTTCAACATAAGGAATTCTTGTTAGCGCTGGTGCGCCATCCGCGCACTGGGCAAAAAGTGCCATCACTCAGTTGAAATTTTATCGTTGTGACGCTAATGATCGACCCCTATCGTGTGCAGGAGTCGTGGCCACGACTTGTTCATCACATAGGTTTCTGCCCGACACAGCTTCCAGCACTAGTCGAGCACAACAACATGATTGCCGTTGATCTGCTCTTGAAGCTCATTGAAACATACTCCCCGAGGGTGACGGCTTTCTTAGATGTTCTGGTGCACATGGATCTCTCAGTGCATTCCATGGAAGTAGTCAAGACACTGACATCTGCTGCAAGTCTACCTGAGGAATTCATCCATCGCTACATCAACTCATGCATTGCAGCTTGCGAGGCAATTGAGCAGCGCACTCCCAAGCAGCAAAATCGTCCAGTGCGTCTGGTTTGTGTGTTTCTCCAGTCACTCATCCGCACGAAGATTGTGGATGTTCGAGCTATACAGTATGAAGTTCTCTCGTTTTGCGTCAAGTTCTCAAGAATCCGAGAGGCAGCATCACTATTTCGCTTGCTGCAGAATCTAAATGATTCATCCGCTCCTTCTACATCTCCTGTAAACCCACATTGACTCAAACTGCATTGTGAGCCCGATCAACATTTGCAAATCGTGTAGATTTACAATTGTGCAACACCGAATCCAAGCATGGTTGCAGTGAACTCTGTTGCACTAGCTCTTGACTACATAGATTACAATACCCTGCCTGAACGCTCGTCATACAGGCCATAGGCTCAACGATATCTGCCTTGCAAGTACGTGAAACGGCATATGTGCCGGACATGCTGAAGGCGACAGGGCGGCATACAAATGCAACATACCATATTCCATGCCAGATTCCATGCCAGAACATGGACTACACTCTCTTGCATGTAAGGCGGTATTCGTGTTAGCAGTCATGTTGCCGGCCTCATGCTTTGGTACTACAACATGAGATACAAATGCATGCTGCAAGTGTCCTCACCAGCACCATGATCCAGCCTGTCGTTAGCTAGCGGTCCGCAGCATTTTGTTCGATGGGTGCAAGCTCGTTATGGACTACGGGTCCGCACAGGTGCACTACTCATTCAGCATCCACGCCTACTCAACATCCTCTATGGGCATGTCATCTGTCACAGCTGCTCCTGGTGGCAACATATGGTCATAGTTTACCCCTATCGTCTTGAACCGTGATGAAGGCCCCTCAATGATAACCTCCTGGTACAGCATCATGTTCTGCTCCATGTGTGATGTTGCCATGCCAACAAATGTTGGCAGTATTGGTGCCAACGACTCCATCATAGGCTTGGTTACATACATCACAAATGCTAGCTGTGATGACGCCAAGTGCCCTGTCGAACGGTTCAGTATCGGTGTCACAGGCAGTCCATGTTTTCTCTCTTTGTCGCCTTGCGAGAAGAACTCTGCATACACAATGCATAGACCAAAACTTCCACCAAGCGTAAATGCTGCAACTCCAAGAGTCTCTAAAGCTCATGCTCCACTTGGCGAGCGCGGCCAAGGTGAGGTCATCCAGGAGATCTCACCATCTGTAACGCGTTTTGCCCACAGGCCACAAGGTCCAGGAGGCCGGCATGTGTTAGATATGTCAGCGGCATGCACAATCATCTGCAGTACTACGCTCCTGCCGTTGGCATTCAAAGACTTCAGGAGTGGCACGCCAGTCTCATTTGGTCCAGCAGCCACAAGGCTATCGAGTGACTGTACAAGCTTGCTGTGGTGGTACATATCCGTCATCAGCACAATATCTTTTATTGTCTTCCGTACAAATCTGTAGTCCTCCACTGAGAAGTCTGCAAGCAGGATACAGTCTGCAGTCGGCATGTGGCCTGGGCGCTGCGACGATGCACACACACACACACACACACACACACACCTTCAAAAATATTGCACTCTGGTTCTTGTAGCACCTCAAATGCGACACGCACATGCATGTTCTCATTCACACTGGTGTCATTGTAGATCAGTGCCCATTCATGTTGGGTCTTGACCAAGAAGTCGTTATTCACTCCGTAATGACCAACATCATGTATACAGCAAGAAATGATGATGCACAGAAGTTCCAGATCCGTCAAGCCTTCACTCAGCCCATCACAGGCAATCATGCACATTGCAGACTGCGTAACATCAGCTGCATGCATAGCATTGTGGTACGGATTAGGGCGATATCGACCTTCAATCTCCTGCACTGAATGACAAACTCTGCCGGGCAAAAAGAGTGCACGTGTAGGTCAGATCATGTGTGATTGGTTATACTAAAATTGCGCACAGCTACGAAATTCAGAAGCTTGTTCTCTGGCAAGCCTAGCTTCTCTATGAGCCCATATCGTTCCAGTGAATAGAACACCACTGTTGCCAAGACGTGCCCCTGCACCAGTCTGGCAACAGAAAAAATGTTGAAGTTTTCCCAACTCTCTATGTTATTCATGGCATCCTCTACCTGCAGCTTTGTCAAGCTGGTGACATCGGTGGTCAATGTAGTGTGGCAGCAAAAACTAGGCGACACTGAAGTGGACGCTGATGTGTCGCCTGTGGAACTAAAGCAGGCATGCAAATTGAGCAAGCTAAGCTGTATGTTGCAGCTTCTCCATCATAGGCCATGATATTGAAGCGGACCATCCTGTCAATTCCTGGCTGGGCACAGCTGTCTGCCCATGAAGCCAGGATTGAACTGCCCCCATCTAGTCGAAGCCTCACGCTGGGGATGGCTGTCCCCTTCAGGTGGCGACCTTTGGCTTCTTTCTTACGAGGAGCCCCTGCAGCGTGCTTCCACTCTGCCCCAAACTCGTCTGCAGCTCGCAGCAGTCCTCCTTCATTCTTCACCGACTGCATACTCGCAACAGTGAAATGCGATGAACATGGCCCCACTGAGGCCAGAAACATCGTTGCAGGCGCTCACAGATGAAAGTCCAGCGAGGTAGTTTGAGACGGTGTCCACGGCATGCTCCTCCAGCCCTTCCAATCTTTGATTACTCTCATTGCGCAGCTGTTGAAGCACCCTAAGGAACACGTCTATTATCTCAGCACTCAGGACCATTGCTCTACTGACAACGATCCCAATGCCGGCGAATGCGGCCGTGAACTGCAGTTAGGTCATCATGCACTGCCGGCACATCGCGGGCAAACACGTATTCACAACAACGTGCAAACAATGCTGAGTGGTTGTACGAAACAAAATTCCTTCAAGACATGTCAACATGTTCTTGTTCATGTCGCGACATTACGACGCAAATGGATGATCCTGCACGCTCTGAGCGCATTCGTGCGCAATCGCCAAGACACGAGCAAGCACACGTTCACAGCAAGCGCACACTAAGCTCGCACACTTCCATCTGTTTGTCTACACAGTGTTCAAGCTGATGCTGTGGCAACGCTGCCTTCAAAGCCTTTCATATGACTCGCTAGTCACATGCATGTACCGGATCTGGCCTAGGTAGGCGCTTGCAGGCTGCACCTCTATGCAGGCCTTGGCGTACACTATTTCCGAACACAACATGCATCACAACATAAGGCTCTGTACCGGCTTCACACCCAACACGTCGCGCCGTTGATTGTGGCTCAGCCACGTCTGGAGGTTGTGCGGTGAATGGACACGGACAGCTCTTTTCTGCTATCTGGCATCGAACACGCTTGAGAATGCCATTTCGAGAACACGCTTGAGAATGCCATCTCGAGAACCACATAGCACCATGCGGATGTTGTCGTGCTCTTTAACTCCCGTGGAGCTCACCTATGGAGCTCACAGGCGTTCACGCTATGACTGGTTACCCTTGGGAAAATCGCGCTTGAATCATCAATGTTTCCAGTTTAAGAAAGCTGCAAAATAACAGAATGGCTGCAGCACAAGTGAGGACGGCACATTATGAATTCCAGCTGTATGGAGTGAGTTGCGTGCATCACAAAGCCTGACTGGCCCAGAGCCGTGTTCAAAAGGCCTCCCTAATCCCAATAGAGCAAATGCGGTTGATACATCGGTCGGGCCCACGTTATGTCTGCAGCATTCTGTGGCATTGCAACACCTGAGCAATCAGGATGGAGTATCTGAACAGCTGAGCATCATTGAGCGTCGTTGACTAGCGTCATGGATTAGCTTCGTTGGGACAACCGCGCCACTTCAGGCTCCTTTCCCAACACCCTGCGCCGCTCCACCCAAGTTCCCCATTATACTCCAGAAAGATTGAGGATGCTGTGAATCCCATTGTGTGAAACGCATCGTTCATACGATAACTGAGCATGGACTTTCATTGGTTAGCATGGACTGTGCATCATGGGCTACCTGAGCTCAGTTGAGCTCGAATGCCTAGGCAGTCAGCCACGCATTGTCGCTGCTCTGCCGATTACTGCATTGCATGCAAAGACATTTGCTCCATTCGCAACATTTATACAAGTGCTGCCTGGAGTGCCTCCTGCTCTCGAGTGACACCGATGTTTGGTTGTAGCTGTTGGCAGCTTACTGCTTCTTGGTACCCAGACAGTGTATCATTAGGGTTTTGCTGCACTGAAAGCAGGTGAACTTTGCCAGCTGTGCAGAGCTTCAACGCCATTTCGTTCCCTGTCGCATCAGCTGTGCTATATGGATACCAAAGTTGCAGTGCACAGTATGCCCAGTGCTGCACTCCCAGTCCGTTCCAATTTGGTTCTTTCGCGGAGCAAAAAGAGGCACACATTGCGCTTTGCTGGTGCTGCCAAAGATACTTGTGCCCAGTCAAGGCGGGCTAGATGCCGCCGACAACCCGAGGACAGCCTGGCCGTGTCAGCTGACAATGCATGGCTATGTCACAGCTGTGTCTACAGCTGTCCAGCACACTCGCGTTCGTATAGGCGTACCCACACCTGCCGTCTGGCGCCCGACGCCCTCACTATGTAAGTCAGAGCTGCATAACAGCGACACTAAAATGTGATAATAGACGATGTCATCCTGTCCGTTGGAATCATGCCTTGCAAGGTTAGATTCAAACGTGTCACGTACCGGCGGGGCCAAGGGCCGTAGTCCGCATGCTCTGTAGGACAGCATAATGATTGATACAGAACAGTAAAGTAGGTCCTTAAATCCGTTTTGAATTGAAGCATGGCCTCTCAGGCTGCGCTGCATGTGCTGCGAGCAGTAGACACAGCCTTTGGGGACGATCGGGGTCGGTCCGAGAGCCAGGGCGGCATCTTCATCCAGGCAGCATCCTGGGGAGGACAAAAGCCTGGATACGTGTTCAAGACTGGGAAAGCAGGATTGGGATACTATCGAGAAGCACCGCTGGCTGCCTTGCAAGACGGAGACGTCAAGGGGACCACCACAGAATCGATCGCAAAGGATGCTAATGAATTACTGGAAGTGCGTAGCACCTGCTTACCACCTTCTTGAATCTGCAGGAAGTGTTTCTGTATGGACTCTGTTTGCCTCTCAGGCTGCAATGTGTTACAATATGCCATGACCGTTCAGGAAGCGGAGCAGCTGGCTGAAGACCTGAAGGACCTGGAAAACATCGATGATAGGGGAATCAAGCGAATCGTAGCTGGCATAGAACGCCGCATCAGGCGAAATCAGGAGCTGCGGCTCAAGCATGCAGATGATCCCCGCCGCTTCCTAGATTCAGAATTGGAGTTGAACGAACTTCTAACAAAGCTGAGCGCCTTGGCGGGCGAACCAGAGCTATACAACCAGTTGGTGGATCAGAAAAGCGTTCCTTTGCTTCTGGAATTGCTTCAGCATGAAAATGTCGATGTTGTTTTGGCCGTTGTTGAGCTTCTTCGGGATCTGACCGATGCAGATTCAGTGGAAGACTTAGATGAGGTATGCCCATGCACTCTGCACGGGCACATTTGATGCATTTCATTGTGGATGGAAGATGCTCAAAGTTCTGTTGCCACCTTCTGTAGCAACCTTCTGTAGCCACCTTGTGTGCAGCATGCTGTCTTAGCGTGTGCTGAGCCACTCATGTTGCAATGACTGCAGGAATGCATTCGTCTGGTGGCTGCTATTATGGACGCAACAGGCATTGACCTGTTAATAGCAAGACTGAGCATGTTTCAAGAAACATCAGAAGAGATTGGAAATGCAGTAACTGCAATGCTGACGTGCTTCCAGAATATGGGCGATGTAGATCCTCGTGTGCTCACGGCCTTGTCCGAACATCAGCTTCTGGTACCCTGGCTCGTCGACAGAATCTATGTTGTCAAGAACCGGAAGTTCGATGAGAACAAAGGCCTTGCGGCGGAGATGTTGGCCACACTAGCCCAGGTCAGCACCTGATGCTCAGTTTCTATTCAAATCATAGTCAACAAATTTCTGTTGCCACACGGCTGTTCCTGACAGTTTTAGTGCCATGCATGTCTTATCCGCAGATCTGAAACATACACAGTGCATGGATCTGGTATATGTAAAGTGGAAATCCATGTATGCTGTTTGCAGACTGTATGCTTCACGCTCTGCATGTTGCAGAAGGTCGTACTATGCTATTCAAGCATGGTGTGTCACCAATGTGACTGGTTTGCAGTTCAGCATGCCTTGTCGCAAGAAGCTCATTGCTGAGGGTGCTATGGACAAACTGATGGTGACCATGTCAGGCTACCGGAAGATCAAGAAACCTCTGAAAGAGAAAAGCGAAGAGGAGTTTGTGCTAGAGCTGTGTAACATTTTCAGTGCTTGCTGCATCGAAGCATCCGGGAAGCAGCAGTTTCTTGAATATGAAGGTGTCGAGCTTATGCTGATCATGCTGAAGAACCGGCAGTTCTTCAGAATTGGATGCATCAAGGTCAGCTCTGCACGACTACACATGCCACATGCTTAGTCACTGATCAGTGATGCATCTATCACCTGTGTACCAAGATCTTGATTTCATACGCAGGTGCTAGCACACGCCACAACCGAGTTCCAGCGGACTGCAGATCTTTGCGTGGAGTCGAAGGGCATGCCTGGCCTCCCCCCACTATTTGGGATATTCATGGGCAAAAACAAGACTGCAGGAGTGAAGCCCAACAGCGATGATGCCCGGCAGCAGCTGGAAGGTGTAACTTCCGTGATTGCCAATCTCATGCACTACACAAAACGGTGTGCAGTTTTTGCCTGACAGGGTCTTTCTGCGTGCTGCTGCGTCATGTAGATCCATGCCATGGGGAGCCCACTTGCCTGCATTGCCATCGCCATGTGATTCTGAGAAGCAGCATAGCAGTCACAAACTGTAGGTCAAATTGTGAGAGGGTTGCATCAAAATTTGTGGAGAACGAGTTTGAGAAGGCGGACCGGCTCATGGAGGTGTTCTTTCAGTACCAGCGCCGGATCAAGGCGACACTGGATAGGTTGAAGAGGCGAGACGATATGGATGAGGACGAAGACATGGACGCTGAGCTGCGTGAGGCTGGCCACTTTATGCTGCAACAGGTACTTTTCGCAAAAGAAGGACCTGTGATCTGAATGATGATCTTGCACCCAAGTTACTGGCTGGCGACAGGTATGTGCAGCGGTTTGCATCATCTCTCGCCAGTGTGCCCCGCTGTAGGAGCTGTAGTCTGGGTCGATCCAGTCACCTCACTCAGGTGTGCAAATGAGGATGCCAATGGTATCCGGAGAAGCTGCTTCATGTATGTGGGTAGTGATGCTGGATGCAGCAGATGCGGACATTCCTGTTTGCTCCCCGTCCGTTGTGGGTGGACCACTGCCAAAAAGCTACGGATTGGGAGAATTGTGGCATTCCTAGCACAATGCTCTTGTCGCTCATCAAATGCTTTAGAAATGCCTTGTGTGTATGATGTAGATGAGCCTTATCTTTGGGTACTTATGGGGAACTGGCGATATGTTGCTTCGAAAGCGACTTCTGTCGCTGCTGCACCAGCGCAAGGCATCTCTGGCAACCGTCCGAATGCATCTTGAATCTCTGTATTCAGACATCTCACAGCAAATTGAGGTGCGTCATGTCCTGCATCTTGCCAACTTTGGGTTACAAGGTCTCTGCTAGTCCATGACGTCACGTCCATCCGTTCTGCAGCCCATTTGTGCAATGGACAACGCTATCCCTTGAAGATGTTGAGGAACTGCATGGCCTACAATTCAGTAGGTCTTGGCCTGGTGGGCCTGTCAGTTGCTTGCGAATTCAGCGCCCATTCTTTTCCTGGATTTACAGGGTGCACACACAAGGATGTCACGTGTCAAGGTGGCCAAGATGATTGTCAGTATGGGCGGAGAGGTTGACCTGGAGCGGGTTTTTCAGCAGCCACCGCCATCAGCAGAGGCACAGCCACCCCTGCCAGAGTCCGAGCAGCCTCCGCTGCCACCTGGTCAGCCATATGCTATAGAACCTGCGCCTCCGCTTCCAGATGAAGATCCTGACGATGAAGCTCCGGGTCTCAATGCTCATGAGGATGCAGAGATGACAGACGCACCATTGCCATCAGATGATGGCGAGACGCACGGGTTCCGGCGGCAACCTGAAGGCACGGTCGATGATGAACAAGCCGGAGGCACCAGGGTGAGTCCACAGGGTCAGAACCGCACAGCTGGGCCAGCGTCTGGTGTGCGGAACGGTCAAAGACATGACAACCGAGACCTTCGGCGGCATAGAGATCGTGACAGGACTGGTGAGCGACGCCATGACAATGGTGCACGCGAGCTTGGACGCACACTTCGGGAGAGGGATTCAGGCGCCAGCTATCATGACCGGGAGTCCGAACGTAGGGAGCGTGATAAAGACAGAGGTCGGGACAGGGATTCGGAATGGGACGGCAGACAAGATGGAGATAGACGCCATGACGTAGAATACGCACGTCGACGGGAGAGGGACCGAGATGAAAAGGACAAAGCCCGAGATCGGGACTATAGGCGAGACAGGGATCGAGAAGAGGATGCACGTCGGCGCAGGCGATAGGGTGTCAGTCCTTGTCGGCACCTGTGACAGCGGCATGTTTGTGTAACATTTCTCTTTTGCAGCTCCTCGCCTGTCTTGTTGTCGAGCCAAGCACATGCCACTATTGATCTGTCACTATTTTCCGCCACCCAAAATAGGAAGTCACACAAGGTGGCATGCCGCTCAGTCGTGGATGGAACCCGGGACATGGTGCTGTAGGATCAGATTCCCTTGGGCCGTGTACAGATAGGCCTCACCCACAGCCCGGCTCTGATGCTTGCCCGAGGCCGTCGTATACATCTACTTCCTCGGCTTCTTCGGGGGCCTCCTTGAAAGCATTTCGCTTCAACCAAAATTGTACGGTCTTGAATCTGGGCCATCATCATAGCAATCTCCCAAAATTGTCCAGCAATTCGTGGCGTTTGATACACATGTGCAGGCGTTCTTTACACCCACTGCTGCTAGCATGCCTTGATGTGGTGGCTGCAGGAAATTTGTACAGGGTCGCGGCATGTGCGCAGGCGATAACCTGGGACGGGAATGTCATCATTAGGAGGCAGATCTAGAGCCTGGAATAGGCCATACCAGTTCTCGTGCATGTGTATGGTGAGCTGATCGATTATCACAACTCTGGGATTTGTAGCGTCTTCGAGACTTATACCTCTGTGTAGCCTTATGCTGGCATGCATCCCTCGGGGATCCCTCTGAACTTGTGGCTACAAGGGCTAACTTGCGAGTTCTTGTCAGTAAGCACTTGGCTTCGATGCAATGCCGTCCAAGATATAGTACACTGTGCTGGAGAACTAGTATTGCATACCTGACGCAGGTATCCATACTCTCTTGGCTGATCGCATGGCCTATTGAATCGTCTAAATCTTGCGTCACACATGCAGCACCGCCCGGTCAGCTACAATGTTAACCGCGGAAACTGCAACGAGTTCCACCTGATCCCCGACGTCACAACATATGTCGTCGCATAGGTGTGTATAGATCACATGTCCTGTGTTTTGGGTAAACGCGATCTTCCTGACATGTCAAATGGACGTGCAGGCCTCCTAGATATGGAGCACTCCCCGCTCAGGTGCGCGATGGTTTAGCCTCCGGATATACGCCATGAGGTGCTGCATGTATGTGCCTACCTATTTAGTTTGGCATTTCCTTACAGATCGATCCGGAGGCACAAGAGCAGGAAAACGATGAAGGCATTGAGTTAATGACGGGGAAAGCCGTCCAGCTGCGGGAGGTGCGGTGTGTGTTGCACAAGATGATCAGTTTTGTCAGATAATCGTTGCCTTAGGTGGGCATGCGTACGAAGAATGCGTTATGCAGATTGCTACTGACTTGCTTGGAGAGGTCCGCACACAAGTCGGCATGCTCGACCGCATAGATGCCAGCGCTACAGGCGCCAATGGTATGCTAAAGTCAAGCCTTGCGAAATTCAACAAGGCATGCTCTGAAACTTACATATGAACTGCAAATGCTCCTCGCAGCACGCAGACATGTCTACACACCACATGTTTATAGGTTTTCTCAAACGGGGAGAATCGCCTTCTAGCTTATGTTGTGGGCGCCTGCATTGTAGTTTTTGTGCTCTGCTATTGGGCGTTCAAGCGCTGATAAGAAGTTGATCACGATGGGTGGCCAAACATCATGCCAGCTATCAATTCACACGCAAGCCAGATGCCAGAACCCGCGGTCAATTGATTCAATTGTTTCTTCAACATTTGTACCATGCCAGCAGCGAAGACGCCAGCCTGCTGTTGACGTGAAGATGGATGACTAGCTGATTGTGGTCGCACGCATGCCACTATGATCTTCCTAAAGCTCCCGTTCCCAGCTCGATATTGTGTCCTTGGTCACTGAAGTCTGCAGTAACGTACAACCGTTCGGCATTGCGTGGACGCAAACTCACACTCGGTAAGCTGTAAACACCTACCGAATAAAAAAGATGAAACGGCCAGAGCACTGCTTGCAAAAGGAACACATACCGGCTGGCTCGTACATGTCAACTCCCATGTCTTGAAGATTGACGAGAGCCCTACGCCTGCGGTGAGACTGGCCTCTACCGAAACAGTCTTGCGCGCGAGTGAAGCATTGCTCAGCAAGGGATATGAAGGCTCCCATTTAGATTCTTGACGTGACGGAAGATAGGTGTGCCTATTTATACCGTTGGCCACTGGCTCTTAGGTGGGGATATGTGGGACTGTTCCCTTGTGTGCGTGTTTTAGCTGAACAGGCAAGTTGCCTCGCTTACAGCCCCGATCGGCTGATTCCGCGTTGCAGTGTTCTCTAAGAAACCGAATACTTGCGGTTGAATGATTTCTGTTTTGACGCGTACGCGCACGCCGCAAATCTTCTCAGCGGAGCTTCGCTTCGCCGTATGGCCCCCACGACACCGCTGGTAGCGGCGAGGCCTCTCGAGGGCCTGCGCGCGCCTGGTCGACACTGAGTTGAGCCGGAGCTGGAACAAGAAGAGGCAGATCATGTCGCGGCTTCTGAAGCATTCGACAATGGAGAAGTTATGACGAACTTTCCAGCTTTCCAGTGGTACTTGAACCTACGTATGGCCGGATGATCTGCAGCGCGATATGAATCTGCCTTGAACGGGCTTGAACACTCTGCACGGCCGTGCACACTGTAGCAGTAGGTATTAGAAGCGAATTCCTCTGTAGAATCTGATCGTATGGCGAGCAGATCGCTCCTATTGATCAACCGGCACCAAGTGGTATGCCACTTCTGCGGATTTAGTACACTGACAGAGGACGGTTGCTAGCGTGAATACCTCTGCACTGGATTTGACATTGACTGTAATGGAAAGGTGCTTGCTATGTGGTTGCGGGGTGGGATCGATTGTATGATCCATTGTGCATTGTGTAAAGGGCAACCTACCTGGGAAAAAACGCTGGCTCACGGCCTGTACACCATTCGGCAGCAAAGTTAGCATCCCGTCTGGTCGCTGCCAGGCCGCGACAGAGGACGTACCCGATGACAAGTTAGCAAAAGAAGCTCGCGCGGCAAATCTCTCTGGGTTGAAGTGTAATTTTTGCAAGAGATGTGGCAGTGCAATGAAGATTCAAGTGCCCGTAGGAGAAGACGAGCTTCGTCACGTGTGCACGAGCTGTAGCTTCATTGACTACCACAATCCACGAATGGTATTACATTTCCTGTTTGTGGTCGTGACCCAGTCAGTGTTGCAATCATACGCTGTGACCGCTGATTAATGCTGGCGTTGTGCATTCACTGCCTTAATTCTCTGCTGCATCACACCTTGAACTTGGTCCAGGTTGTTGGCTGTCTTGTGGAGCATGAAGGCAAGGTGCTGATGTGCCGTAGGGCACTAGAGCCGTGTGCAGGCCTATGGACTCTGCCAGCCGGGTACATGGAGTTGTCAGAGTCCACCGCAGGTATTGTCTGCCAGGGCACTTTAATTCACAGCTCGCAGCGGCTGAGGTGGATGCTGTGCAGCGGATAAAGGAGTGGCATCATGCATTGTCAGCGCATCAAATCGCTGATGGACATGCAACACGTGTTTGATCTTGTGGTACATGATAGCCTTTGTGATGTGATGGGATGTCTGATATGCAGAAGGTGCCGCCAGAGAGACCTATGAAGAGGCCAATGCATCTGTTGACATTGTGGCACCATATGCACACGTAGACATACCGGCGATTGGCCAAGCTTACATATTCTTTCGAGCACACCTGGCAGCACCATTTACATTCAGCTCTGGACCAGAGTCAGAAGAGGTCGCATTATTTTCTCCAGAAGACATCCCGTTCGATTCCGTTGCTTTCAGCAGCGTGTACATCACCCTGAAGCGTTGGGTTAGAGACCGAAAACGCGGGAAATACTCTCTACATCATGGTGTGATCCGAAAGCGGCCAGGGGCATCCATCAGGGACCAGGATGCATTTGAGTTCGTAGACAGTTATCAAATAGATCTTCAAGCTCCAGTAACAAGGACGTGATGCTTCGGAAATCAATCACTCAGCTGGGTGTGGTGTAGCGGCACAATAAGCGCTGCGCAAGTTCGCGCTGGCACAGGATAAGAATGGCCCACATGCATTGCTCACAGCGACTCTGTGCTGCCATTTGCTGCTGCGCGCTGCGACTTGAACTTTGATATCCTTTTGGTGCTCTGTGGCGGGCCATGAACAGTGTTTGCCTACACGAACCGCCCCGCTCTCGTCCAATGCTGTGTTTCGCACAGTGCGTGGCAGGTGGGGACCTTGGACCACAGTTTGCCAGCAGCTAGAGTCACACCTGCCGAATCTCTCTTACCACCTCATTGCCAGCGGGTCGGGCTGGTCTCTCCTTGACCACCCCTGAGAATGCACTTGCCTCGGCTGCGGTTGGTGCCTGCTTGTCAACCAGTGCTTGTGATAGGTGTGGTCCAGACGGCTTCCCAGCCACTGGCGCCGACACACGCACAGCGGTCTTCTTCAAGATGCTTTTCTTGGGTCTGGCACCTTTGTTTAAAAATCCATGCCGCAAACCTGTTGTGGTGGCAGCCCGGCTTTCGTTGGTGACTGGCACATTCGGTACTTGACCGGCCTTGTTTGCATCGTCACTGACCTTCCAGCTTGAACTTTGTTGCTGAAGCGAGCTGTTCTGTATCTCCTGGATTAGCGGCCTTGGTCCACTCGTTGCATGGGTGCCCATGGCAGTCTCACTGCACACTTTGGCAACTTAGTCCAGATACAGTCTTGCAAGAAACCCAAGTATAAAACGTGATCGCAGGATGGACTCAATGATGCAAGGTTATCCACCTTCAAGTGTCCGCTTAAAATAAGACAACATTTCAAATTTCTGATACAAACTGGGGGCCACCTGCTATCATCATTGCTGCCTGCTGCTTCAAATGCAGCCACCAGGCGGTCCATCTCCTGCTCAAGCTGACGAGTCTGTATAAGGTTGTCAACTTGCGCGCCACAGGGGTCTGCAGGAGCAAGCACGGGCTGTGGTGCTAGATCTGATGAGTCTGCGTCATCGCTATCTGCTTGGCACGGGCCGCTGGGCTCCTTTGGCGCATCTACTTGCACCCGGGTGTGCTGAGGTACAGATGCTGCCGAAGACATACTCAATGCATGTTCAGCTACAAAAGATCGCATAGCATGCATCGCTGCTGCCTCTGCTGATCGCTCAGATTCGTTGCGGGGCGGCCCATGGTACTGCCTGCTTGCATGGACCTGGTTCGACACCGTCGGAGCGTCCTCTGGCCCATGCAGTTCCTCGTCATACACTTCGACTATCTCTTGTACCGCTTCCTACACATGCATCATCATTTCAGTCTGGATCAGGTCACTGGGGTCGGGCTGCCGTGTTTGGGGTATGGTTCCATAGCTTTGCCATCATATGTCCATGATTTCCTATCTCACATACCCCATCTTGCACCTTCTCTGATTCTGCAAAGACGCGTCGTGACTTCAGCGAGTCTAGCTGCTGCTGTACCAGCTCTTGCTTTTCCACTGTGTAGTCTCGTCTTCGTTGCAGAACAGCCTGCGCATGCTTCGTGGAGGTGTGCACTGCTATGTCGGAGGACAGATGCACAAAAACTTCGTTTGTGTGAACCATCTTACCTGCATGGACGTGTGCTGAATCAGTCAAATCCGGCATGCATGTGACCTTGCGGAATCAGTCAAATCCTTAGCTTCGTACACATGTTAACTCACTGGCTCTGTGAAGCTCATACTGTCGCACCTGGAAACATGGCCACCCTCCCGTAAGGCACCATTATGTCATACTTAATACTGTCGTGAAGTGTCGCTAGTTCCCTCAACGTAGCGTCCATCTCGGAAATGTGCTCGTGGAGTGCACTGATCGTTTGGTGCTGCCCGTTGATCGCCTGGGTGGAAGACAACACGATTGCGTGGGATGCAGTGATGCCGAGTGAGATTATAGCGATGACTGCATGTTAGCAGCATAGCAGGTTCTAAGCGCACATCGTCGACGGTACGGATCCATAGAGCATCTGCCGCTGCGACGTCGTCAGCACCCATTTGTTCCACGAGCGGGAATTTGTTGTCACGTGCAATCTGTCGTGACATGGACTTATTCAATGCTCAAATCTTCAGATAAAAACGGCGTGTTGGACGTGCCAACTCTACATTTTGACACAGTGCTCCTTCCGACTGCTACTCGTGGCTGCCCATCAGCTCACAGTTGCTGTTCGGGTGCCGTGACGAACAGCAACGTACTTGGGTGAACAAGATATGAAACCGATTTCAATCAAGTTATACAACAAGCCGGGCCGGTCTGTCCTCAGTCAGACATTGCTCGTGTCACTTGGATTCATGTGGCAGCATCGGATACGGCTATGATTTGACTATGATTTACATGATCTGACGCGCGTATTGAAACATTCACGTTGGCCATGATCGGTCTGGTGTTCATATGGGCGTTCTGATCGCACTTGCACGCGGAGTATGGCCATATATGGATCGTATTACAGCATGTAATGCATGGGTTTCCTGAAGCCACGAATGCCAATGTCACACACACACATGCATGCGCGCGACCCGACATGCATGATCACCGTGGTCCCCGGCACCTGGTGCCTGTGCGTAGCATGTCCATAGACTGCGTGGTGTCACGCTCGCTTCGTGAGGTTTGTCGTGCGGTGTGTGGTTACAGAGTGTCGTTATTCGCTAGTCATGCCAGTAGCACATCCGACGCGCTACCTCACAACTCAGCGACCAGGCGGACCCTGCCCGCCACGGCTGCCTTTCCAGACACACCACTCATGATCTGCAAGCCCATTCTGAACAACAGCGCGTTGCCTCTACACAAAACTATATGGCAGCAGGTGGCTAAGGTCCTCGTGTACGGCCGCCGCGCGTGGCAGCAGACCCACGCGACGGCGTCTCTTTCCTGCGTGCGCCCGGCCTGCTGAGGTTCAAGTTGGCTTGGTGCCGGCTGTCCACCGTGGTCCTCAGCACCTGGTGCCTGTACATATCGTGTGCATAGACCACGCGGTGTCGCGTTCGCTTTGTGCGGTGTGCATGTACTCTTACATCGAGGGGCTCCGAGCCAGTGCACCAAGCGAGTGTACAACCAGATGCTAGACTCACATGCTACCCAGATGCTGCGTGTACTGTATGTATGATTACATTGCCGTATCCGTGAGCGCTGGACACCTCGCCGTTGATATGTGTGCGCCTGTGTGTGTGCTGCTGTTTGTGTCGGCGATTGGTGTGGATCATGCTGGTACAGACGGTGGCTGTGCTGCTTCTTGATTTTGAAGATTAACACAATGGTGTCTGCTATCGATCCACTTGCAGCAATTGTCACCGCATTCTGTCAGCCTATTGCAGACATGGCCGGTTTATGTGGACATGAGGTCTCAGTAGACATGGTCCAAAACGACGATGTTGGTTGGAAACGTAGTGCTTGGACTAGAATCCGGCTACGCGAAGTATGATGTCTGGAGGGTCACATCCATGATGCCCTCCCAGATTTCAGGCTTCAGGCGCTCCTTCAACGGTTCACTCTCTGAGGTTTCATGTGTCTTGCGGAATTCGCCCAGCGCTGCCGTCGCCGCCGTGCGCACCGGCGCCGGTCTCCGTGCCGCACGAGCTATCATCATCAAGACCTCATCCATCCTGCACCAGTCGTTCTGCGGTCAGCCCACCCAGAAATCAGTTCTGTGTATGCACCACATGTGTCACATGCCTATGCAATGGTCATTGTCCTCTGGCTACCCGATTTCCAGTGGGACACTTATTGGAGCCCACACATATTCCTGAGCTTCTCCAGGACTGCTTCAGGGATATCCTTATAGCAGCGTTGAGGATAGCAAGCTGTCTGCAGACTAGTACATGTGCAGATAGGTACCCATGGCAACAAGCCCAGGTGCTGCACGTACCAGTCGCAGATGGTGTATGGACTGCTAGAGAGCAGCGCAGCCAGCCTGATCACGCACGAGTGCTGCGTCATCACAGTCGACTCAGGGCCGTGCTGCATACGGCCAGCCGGGAACGCTTTGCGGCCTTGCTGCAAAATGTTGTTTCTCAGCGGCACCTCAAGCACCGGCGGTATGACCTTCAGCAATCCAGACAATGTTACTCCCGCGAGGCTGCGGATCTCCAGCTTGTCGTCCTGCAGGCATCGGTCGCACGCCTGCACCAGCGCTTGGAGCTCCTCTGGCCGTAGCGCAAAAAAGTTTCTGCACATGCGGGCCTGTTTTTTTTTAAACCTTTTAAACCTCAAGCTCTCTGGCCGACACAGCAGTGCGCCTTCCGTTGTGACACACATTACAATTCTGCGTGCCATTGGCTGTTCCCTGCGTGCGTACAGCAATCGTGCTTTGTGTGGCTCTGTGACATGGGATATGTACACGGCTCATCCATGCCAACAAATCAAGGCGCACCTAAACCACAGCGACTGCATGAATGACAGGGCCGACCCGCGTGCCTGCCATGCTGGCAGTTCCAGAGCATGCAGCACAATTGCCACGACGCGCTGCACGTCGGCCTTCTCAAACGTAAAATTCTTGAGGAGGACGATAACTCGGCGGATGGTGAGCGTGAGGCCTTGCAGCTGCGCATGTTGCAGGCTCTGCACGTCGATCACCCACGGCAGCGCCACCAGCGCCACGTCATGCAGCATTGGCGTCAGAAAGGTGCACATGGTCAGCGTCGAAGTCAGCCCCGCAGCATACCCGATGCTGCTCTCCCACTGCTCCACCTCCGCAGCACCCCCTTCCAGGACATCTGTGTCCATTGCACTACCATTTCCGGGCCCGTGCGAAGCCCGTGCAGCCTCAAGGGCACGCTGGGCACTGGCATAGGTCTCCGTTACGCTCTGCAGAGCCTCGCCGGACAAAGAATCTTTACGCGCACGGTCAGCTTCAGGGTTTTCCATCAGAGGCATGCTGGAGCGGATGGCGCCGAGATAGACGAGGATAAGGGTGGACGCTGCCAAGCGCACTGTCTGCAGCGGGTGTGATGCGCTACCTGGCACAATCGTGCGGCAGCAGGATAGCAGTGACTGCAGCGATGCAGCGCCAATCGGTGATGGCCGCTCGCTCTGGAGCTGCACGGTGCACCAACACTGTCAGTGGTGCTCGGCTGCAACAGTGAACCCTGCGATGCGTGAAGAAGCCTCCCACAGCATCGCTTTGGAAGACATGCAGTGATAACCTGAGCTAGGCATGTGCTGACACAGATGACATGCACAGCAGCCGCGATAGGTGTACTCGCCTGGGTAAAGAGAGCCATGGAAAAGGTTGCAAGCAAGCAATACATTGGCAGGGGCGCTGCACCTGCATAAGGAGGTCCACCGCATACACGAGCATCTGTGCGTGCTTTGTGTCGGATGCACTGTTGCCTGACCATGCCCCAACCAATCTGCACACCTCCTCAGTTACTGTATTCAGCACCCCCTCAACGTCTGCCACCGCGACCTCTGGCGCATACTGAAGCGTCCCAACGGCTTCGTTGCCGATGAAGCGGACAGTCCGCGCGACGGCGTACGCCACGACTGCACACCGGTCCTGCGGGGCACCGCTATAGCTCTCCTGGAGCACCTGCTGTACCCACGCCAGCCATGGTGTCGTGCCGCCCGGCCCGCAAGGCGCAAAGGCTGCCCCCGAGCACATCGCTGCAATGCAGATCTCAACAACGGTGTACTCCATGCTCGCTTCCAGTGCCTGCTTCTGCAAGGCATGCCAAAAGTGGAACGTGGGCTTACCACAAATTGCCATCCAGGCTTTTGCGTACACACGTTTACTCAGGTGGACTAGACCAGTGCGGCAATCATGCATGAGCGAGCGTGCACCAGACTGTTTTGACAGCTGCACGATTTTTCAGCACACAAGCCGTCTCTGTTACTCACGAGTCGGGGAAAGAATGAGGCAGAGTAGGGTGTGCACCTCAGGGGGGAGCTTGCTGAATGCAACTGCAGGCCCTTGTACGGCAGCAATGATTGACTCTGGGGCGATCCGCATCAGGGCCTCCAAAAAGTATGTGAGCCGCAGGGAGATGCCGTGCAGAGGCCCTCGCTGGCTCGCTGACGGGTCTTTGCTAGGACCCTGCGGCTCCGGGCTCAAATGCAAGGTGCCTTCGTGGCGCCGTGCCATCACTGGTGGCTGGTGCAGCAGCAGGAGAAGGCTGGCCTCCGGCAGCGACTGCAGCGCGGCGATGGGAGTCTTGGTGTTGACACCGTCAAATGCACTGTGCAGATCGTTCAGGGTTGTGACGAGGCATTTTGACCAGCTCTTGTCGGCGGCTGCTTCGCGAACGCACTCAAAGACTGTCTTCTGCACAACCTTGTCCGCATCCGGTCGCAGGCAAGAGTCCAGCAGGAGCAGCAGGGAGCTCACTGCCATGTCCTATATGCATGCCATGCCTTCTCGGCCTGTGGACATATGCTGCATGTGGAGTTAACCCAACAGTAGCAACTCCGTATTGTTGGCACTGCCAAGTGCTGCCTGGGCAGGGCCGTGTAGTACCATTGCCAAGTAGCGTTGCAGCTACAACGGAATGGGCAATGACAGTGCAGCAAAACTGAGGGAGGAACTCACCTTGACAAAGAGCATGTCGGTCTGTGCAGCATGCTGGAGCTGCAGCTGTACAACCTCCCGCAATAGTGCAATATCAGAGCACACGGGCATCAAGATGACAAACCAGGCGTGTGTGAGGATGATGGAGCGCCAGTGAAAAGCGCCCGCCTGCAGCTTGGTCAGCAGCATGCGCGACATGAGCTGCAGGTGCGAGTGGCGCTCGTAGTGCTGTGCATAAGACGGGCGAGAGAAAAGGACGCCGAAAGACGCGATCGTACGGTTGACTGCCAGCTTGACATCCTACACCAATCAGTGCTCATGATCAATGGGGTGATTTAGTCACTGCAGCCTTCCACGCACGGCACTGGCGCAACTGAGCGTGCTGGTGTGCGAGTGACACTCACCCAGCTGAGCCCACTCGCCATTTGAACCGATGCCACGCACACCGTACAGAGCAGCGACGGAAACCAGAAGTCACCAGTCACGCCAGGGTGTGGTGCCCGCGCAGGCAACGGCGTGCATGCATGTGATCGTGAGGGGCACCAGCAGACTCGACAGCAATAGCAGCACACAGATGTCTCTAGCCCCGAGTGCAGTTCTGGCAGGACTGACTGCATGAAAGCATGCGCACCAGCAAGGAGTAGCTCTGCAGAAGCATCATGCTCGAGAAAACAGCCATCAGTGCGCTGGGATGAAGGCTGACAGTCATTGGCAAATAGGCTCGAAGCGCATCCAGCAGCCCCAGCGCGCCCAGCAGCATGTGCTTGTTGTCACTCGTGCACCGCTCCACAAACCCGGCCTGGCTATCAGCTGACCCGATTAACCCATCCAGCGCCTGCATGTGCTCCTGCAGTAGTTCCTCCGCCGCATCCTGCGTCAATGGTATGCTGTACCCTCCCTCTGCAGCCACTTCCTCCGGCACAACGCCAGCACTGGATGCTGTCGGGTCCATGAGCGCCAGTCGCGATGCAAGCGCTGGCAGCAGGCACATGCCCAGGGAGGTGCAGATGGGCATGAGTGCGGCGATTCCGCGCGATGCCCGCGTGGCCACGGCACTGTACCTGTGGAAGCTAAGCTGTACCAGGACAGATATCGCCTTCTGCGCCAGGGGGTCGGCCTTGGTGAGGTTGAGCTCCGGGTTGGACATCGTGGCGTTTGGCGAAGACGCTCGCAGCGTGAGTCGTGTCAGGTATGCCTGGGACACAACCTTGCTTGCAGCCCAGTAGGGCTGTCTTGGCGTGGAGCCGAGAGCACCCGGCTCCAGGCCTAGCAGCCGGTCCGCGAATACTGGCTCGTTCCACCGCCGGTCCCGTGACTTGACGGTGCCATACCGTGCCTGGTATGACCGGGCCTGGTTCGCGACTCCAGCACCACCGAGCCGCTGCACACATACGATACCCTGTCTGCCACGAGACGTCGGCTGAGGCCTGCCAGCAACTTCCAGGGCAACATTCGCATTCATTGCAAAAGCTGCATGCAATACATGCGCTCTGCCATACTTCAGGTTGTGCGGTTGGCCGTTACAGTTATGTGGCACTGAACACTGCACGGCCATGCAGGCAGGCATGGATCCACACCTCCAGCTCGACCATGGCTACGGATAGGGCCTGCACGTTGCCTGTGTCTGTGCCAGCAATTATCTCCAACGATAGTTCCAGCACTTCGCGGAGCAGGCTGCACTCGCTGATCTGACGCGCCGGTGCAGGCACGCAGATGTCAAAGCGCTCCCCCTTGGATGCGGCTGCCGCGTCGGCGCTTGTGGCAAGGGAGCACGCTTTGCCGTCGACCGCACGGGCCACAACAGACATCAGCGTTTGCAGCCGGCGCAGCTCATGCCGTGAGGAGCTCTTGCTATCAGCGAGCGTGCCTGCCGCCTGCATCGCGGCCAGCGCCTTGCGCGCATGCTGCACGCACGCCTGCATAAGCTCCATTGCCAGCTCCACGTGCTCCTCTACTGGCATGCTCCAGTGCAGCTTTGGACAGCCTGCACAGGCCTTGGGCGCCCAGCGTGCAACTGCGTTATTCAGCGACCCAGCCACCCCCATGCTCTGGACCTGCCCTGTTTCGTCGACACCCTCATACAGTGGTATCGGCAGGGGCCTCAAACATGCCAGATTGTTGAATGTGGTGGAGAGCACGCGGGAGGTTAGCACGACCACAAGGGCGTCTGGAATACGTGTCACGCTGAGCATGAGCTCCAAGATGTTGCGTGCACGTGATGCAATGCCACCATGCAGCCCCTGCACCACGTACGAGAGCACCACCAAGTGGGCATGTACCCGCTTCGTTGCACTTTGGCTCGGGTTGACGTCGCCTGCACCACCACATGCGCCTCCTGGTTCCCCTGTCATAAGCCCGGTGTGGCAGTATACAGATGGATGGCACAATCAAGCGAGTACATAGCAAGCGGGAGGACACATCTGTGACCGACATCTGTGTAACGTGACATCGTTGAGGCAATATGTTTGAGCAACAGGGACGCACGCACAGGTTGTCCAGGTGGACCAGAGATCAGGCAGCTGAACTGAAGCATACCTGCAAGGTTCTCTACATCTTCTTCAATGAGCTTCAGAACGGGGTCCAGCATCATCGAGCAGGCAGCATTGGGGAATGCGACTGTCGCAGCCTCTATCACGTGGCCAGCATCAAATGCAGGCTGTGGCTCGGAGAGCGCCAGGACGTACGTGGCAATCTGCTTCGCAGAACCCAAAAGTTGAGCTTCCGGAATCTTTTGAAATATCTCATGAGCAAGTGGCCGCAGGTATGTGTTGCGGCTGATCCAGGACCCCAAAGACACACCTGCTCTGCACACGCACACAAAATTATGCTCAACAAGCACAGAAACTGCTACGTGTACAGCACGCCTGGGCCGTAATTGCTATACACTTTAACATAGTCAACAGTCAACATACTGTGCCCTACATGTGTGCACAAAGAGCATGCTTCACCACAAATGTCAATGATGCACTGTTGACGATGGCTTGTGCGCAAGGCACACAGAAGCGCACCCATCTGCAGAGTCCACCGCACTTGTGTTCCCCTTGAGCACATCGATCACACCGAACAGCTGCTGAATGAACTGCGGCACAAAGTCACAAAGGTACAGGGGCAGCTCAATGGCAGGCTTCTCAGGCTCAGGCGGTGCATCCAGGCCGCGTACAGTCACACAGTTTCCAAAAACAGACAGATAGAAGGCAAGAGTAGCCTCTGACTTGCTCTGATCGTTTGCATCAAGCCCGGGCAGCAGTAACATCATGGCTGTTGCGATCTCTTGACATGCAAGGCCATGAGGGGAGAGGCCGGGCTCTGCGTTGCTCTTGGGAATCACCAAGCCATGCAGCAGCATAGGCCGCACACAAGCTGCATGTGGTGTACGCAGGCTTATACACGGTGGCAGGGTTTGTGAGAGTGAGGAGGGGTGTCAACCGCTAAGGACCGCCCCAGATATGCATTGCAAAAAGTACTCATATCTGAGGACCTGCAGCCTCGTTAGGCAGAGAAGCACAAACAGCAAATTGGTCTCAGACACAAGCATGACGGATATTGCCAGGATCATAAACCATGTGCTCTACACCTGAAACACAGGCCTGCAAAGTCTGACTGCATTGCACACAGGCCTATGGTCAGGATTGGGAGCCAAGCCAAGCCCAGCGCAAACCAAACCTCACGAGAACTGGATGAACGCGCCTGACAACGCCCGAATGGAAGAAGAGATCTGGTGCACGGAATTGCTGGCTGCAAGCGCCTCCTGAAAGCGCTGCACGACCAGCGGGAGGACAGTGTCAGGCTGCAGGTACGCAGCATTGCTCAGCACCTCCAGTGAAGCAGAGCGAAGGCCGCCATTTTTGTGGTACATGGCTGGCTGGGCCAGCTTGAGCAGTACGGTCACCACTGGGCCCAGCCGATCATAGTTGAGCTTGCGATTAGGGCTGCCCTGCCACGCATCAGACGCCTCTGCGGGGAGGCGGCGACGCATAAGGTACCAGGAGAGGGTGTCCAGCCAGTCGGACAGCTGATCACACCACCTGCAGTGCACACAGTGTATGCAAGAGGTCGGTCACGCCAAGTGTGAGGCACAGAAACACAGCAACAAAGGCACAACTTGGGACCTGCTGGCTGGTGCGACCTGGATCCAGGATTGATTCACACACACGCACGCGAAGGCAGATCAGGGTGCAACAGACCTGCTGGTTTATGACTTGCCAACAGGAATAGTGGCTTGGAGTTGCTGGCCGGGTTGCCCAGGCAAAGCAGGGCGCCACAGGCTGGCAATGAGTGGAAACAGCTCCGGAAACATATGAGGTGCGGGGGAGGGGGGGGGGGGTCTGAATTACAGTTGACCGGCACCTGTTGTCCAGATGTGGAGCAGTGACTGCTGTGGATAGAACGGGACGCACGGGCCCGTATTGCTGGCATGAAAGAAGTGCTCAAACAGGGTGGCGAGCTGGGTCAGGCCCTGCAGCGCGGTCAGGCGGCCCTCGGCTTGCTCCGCTTCCTCCTCGTTTGTCGTCAGAGTGTACATGAGGAGCTTGGCGAGGTGCGCATGCACGGACGAGTTGCGCTTGATGGCCACACCAGCCACGATATCGAGGGGGAACCGTGGCGCGATCCGGCGTTGCTGCGGTGCTGCAGCGTTGCCAACCGGCACCCGGAACTGCCAGATGGCATTGGAGCAGATGTATGGCAAGATGCTTGGCCAGTCTATGACTCCCTGCACTGACGGTCATGTCAGGTGTTGCTAATGCAGCATAGGGTTGAGGCAATGGCAGACATTGAAGCTTCATCACACCCAGCCGTGCCACGCAGGGTGACTGCTGGCAGATAAGTGTGGTATGGGAGGTCTCAGCATGAGCTTGCACTGCGCAGTGGGCCGGTCAGGGCAGCTCAAGCTAGAACCTGTGCCCATCCGGTAAGCGTGCATGCGTGGGCCATTTACCTGCTTTCCAGTGCGCACAGTGCCACGACAGGAGTCATATAGCATGCAGCCATCGGAGCATTGATTTGTTGATATTCTGACACGTTGACCACTGCATGGTGATGCTCAGACACGAGGGAGCAGCGTGAGTCTGTCAAGAGACAAAGTTGCGCACAAATCTGTCATGCTTTGCCAGTCGAGCCAGGAAGCACATCCACATGGAGTCCCAGTAGGAGTTTTGGGACATTGTGCGCCACAGCTTGACCGCGTCACTGGCCCACTCATTCCACGGCAGGGACTTGTCAGTATGGATGCTGCGATGCGGAAAGAAAATGAGGAGCTTGGCCACGGCTGAGAGACTGACTGGTGACAGTGAATGCTGCAACTCCTCTTTAAGCCGGTCCCAGACGATAGATGCTGCCGTGGGTGGGAAATAAGAACGGGCCTGCATGAGAACAAGCAACCTGACGCTTTTATGCTCTCTGTTATGATGCCGCACATTCATGCATGCAGACACCAAGGGTTGGACCCCCCTGACACGCGAGTGCTCAGAGATGGGCCCCATCTCTGAGCTATGGGGCAATGTGCATCGTTCCGGGCAGCATGAGGGCAGTGTCATTTCCATACCTGCTTGCAAAGCTCGGCAACAAGAGACAGATTTGAAATCCGCATATTGCCGTCAAATTCCAAGCTCATGCTGTGGTCCAAAGCATTGTGAAGCAAGGTCCAATACGGTTCAAGATCAAAGGTTTTCACAGATAGCAGTTCGTTGCGGTACGTGCTCAGAATTAGGCGGGCTACGCCAAGCCATCTAGAGTTGACTGTCACGACGCCACAGGTTGCAATGATGAACTGAAACACAGCATCATACAACTCAGAAACCACCTTGGTTAGATATCTAGTTTTCGTCCGCATGTACCTGCACCGTGGTATACCTGTACGAAACATGATCACGCCCATGTTAGCGTGCTCGCACGGCACAGCACGAGTGACCAGTTTGCTCTGAGCCAACAACGCTGCCTGGTGAGCACGTGCTGATTCGGCACGACAACCTGATCTAGCGAGCTGGCACAACGCCACAAACATCCCATACCGTGATATGTGATCGGCCCATGCGATCGATTGTTGTAGTGACTCCGTGCTGGGCTCTCCTGATGAGCAGGCATCGCTCAACAGCTTCCTCACAGCCCTCACAAGCCGAGCAAATTTATCATCCTCGTTGTTTGTTATGTCTTGAACACATTCCGCAGGAAGCCAGAGTGTTGCGCGATCGTCCCAGACATGCACCATGCCAGGCGACAACGCTCTTGACGTGTGTGACTCTTACAAATTATCTATATGAACTGAATGAGATACAAGAGGCTGCCTACTACAAAGATCCACCATGTGAGCATAAATTGCGGCAAGCCATGTCAGTGTTCAGGCTTCTCTGGTCGCAATCCCCTTCAAGCCAGCGCTCATACACATGACAAACGTGCGGGATCACCATCAGCCAGTTAAATTCGCAGCGCATACCAAAAGTGTAAGTTTAATCGGTAAGACACACGGGGATATGGTCTCGGCGACGATCACGTAAGCGTGAGACCGCGCAGTGCTGCTACCTAGAGCCTGCTTTCTCGGAATATTCTGTCTGCATGCAGGTGCAACCAATCAAGCTGCATGGCCGTGATGTGCCACAAATAGGCTAATTGTGTGGATGTCCTGCAATGCGCATGTTACAAATCGCAGGTAGTAGGCTGGTAGAATGCATTATAATTCTATTGTGCAACATCATCGTTCTAGACAACATATGGAGTAACATCACGCAATTATACTCGGCAGGCGTTCACCTGGCTCATATGCTGCTTCAAACAATGCGCCTGTTCATGTAGGGAGTCATCCATTCTTTCTTCGTATTGTCAGGCAATTGATGCCCAGGTGCTTGCACACCTGGCGACAAACGTTGACCACATAGTGCAGATACAAGGCAACCACCACCACTGCCATGCCATATGTCAGCGATTCGCCCTCCACAATGTCAAACACGCTGTTGAAAACCCCGAATGCCAGGAAAAGGTACGGGGCCTTCGCTGGTTCTACCGTTTCCTTGGCCATGTGAGCCATGATAAGCTGCGTAGCTATGGTTGTATAGCAAATGAGCACGCACATGAGCAAGGCACGCGAGTGGTATATGCCCCCATGAGCAGGCTGCAACAAGAATAGATACGACAGAAGAAACAGAAGCAGAATGAACAGCAGGTGCTTCGTGGCATGTGCCCAGCCAAGTTCCTTGTGGCCTTGTTCTGTAGCGTCCATCGAGAGCTTGCTATGATAAACATTGAAGATCTGCCCAGCCATCTGAATCATCATGCAAACAATGGCCACACTGAAGATCACATCAATGACTGTCCACCGTTGAACTGCATTCGGCAAAGCTGCTATGATCGAACCCAGCTCAGCTTTCCATATGCCAGGCCCTGCCAGCGCGGAGATAACATGAACTGCCGCCAATGCATAGTTTGCCTCAAGGATCCCAAAATAACCATTTCCATATTGCATGATCCCTGCACCCACGCAACAGTCAGCTCATTGGCAGAAACGATGCAGCATTTGTGCTGCAGCCGACATGCACACCTGTGTGATATTCTTCCCACTGCGCTAGAATCCATACACCCAAGGGTCCAGCCATCATGAGCACCATCTGGGAGCCAAGTTGAAGATTTGCGGATGTTGCGACATTAATGATGATAAGGCCGACAGACAAAGCGTCACAACCATGATCGAAAAGCTGCCCTAACGGACTAGACGTCTGAGTCCGACGTGCTTGCTTGCCGTCCATGCAATCTAAGTTTACATAAGCAATCAATGATAACCCAGCAAACCAGTGATTCCACGTCGGAGCGTTCAAGCCGTCTAGCTCTGGGGCGTACAACGCCAGTAAAACATGAGATGTAATGATGAACATCAGACCCGTCAAAGTGATCAAATTGGGAGCTAGCCAAAGCGGGCACAAATTCTCAACCATCCAATTCCATACTGGATTATGAAGGTCATCTAGCCAAGTGTAACCTGACGCTTTATACTTGTAAGCGGATATCCCATCAAGCATGCGGGCGCTGAGGTAATTATAGCGAATCATTGCGCCGATTACCGCTGCGGCAGTCCCACGATACTCAGCCGCGTTGTGAATCTCAGACGCGGCTAGGACCTAACCAACTGAATCCTGTGTCACTCATCTTTGGGCGTGCCCAATGAGATGGCCAGACTGAAGTTACAGTACCATTGTGATTTCAGTGTAATGCCCATCGCTCGAGGAAACAAATCTTACCACACACTGACCTCAGCGTGCCAAGATTCCCTTTGCAGCATGCTTCATTGATCCCTTGCATGTTGCATGAATTTCCTTCTTCAAAAAGGTTGGCGACACGCATGCGCATGGGTCGTGGCCACGCGTGGCTGAGGGTTGCGTACGTAGCTATGCATAGTGGCCACGTAGTCACCTCAGGCCACGAAACATAAATGTTCGCCACATATGCACATGTGCGGCACGTACGTGTTACACGGAGATGAACGCAATAGCCCGGCAGCGAGGGCAACGGAAGGAAAGTAGACGGCCAAAACCCCCGAAAGTAGACACCAGCAAAAAAGCAATCGCTCTCCAAGGCGAAAAAGCCACAACGAACCGACACAGCCGACACAACCACACCCACGCACCCACACGCACGCGCACTCCCGCACCCCTCCACTACGGCACCCGCGCCACAACCGCGCACAGCAACAACCACCACCGCACTACTGCCCACCCCAGCAAAACCAGCCACCACCGACCCCCCTACAGCAGCACCCCCACTCCATCCTGCCCCACTGGAGCATTCCATCACGGGCCCCCCGCACATGAGAGCCCGGGGGCGCACGCCCCCCACAGTGCAAGGCGTACCAGCCCTCCCCCTCCGGCCGTCCGACAGGGGCCTCAGGGCGGGGCGCGAAGGGCACTAGCGGCGCCGCATCACTCCCCCCACGGTGGCTCGCGGGAAGGTTCGGCGGGCCAACACGACCAGACGCGGGGCCGGCCTGCGCTGCTGCAGCCGCGGCACCCGGTCCAGCAAGGCGGCCAGCGGCCGCCTATAGCACGTCCGACGGGACATCGTGGCCAGGCACCAGCGCCCTGCCCGCCAGCCGCATACGCAGCGGAGCCGCAGCGAGGACCTGGCGCGTCACACCACGGCACAGAGTGGTGGAGAGTTCGCACATGGCATTCTGCAAGAACGCTCGCCTGGACACGGCCCCCGAAGCCGCAGCAAAGTCAGCGATCTTATTCAGGAAGGCGAACGCACCCGTGCCCACACGGCCAAACGTCTCATGCGACAGGGACACGAAGCGACATGCGCCTGTGCCGGAGCGGCCGTACTTGTCTCGCTTCCGGTCGTCCATCAGCTGGGCGGCAGCGCCTGGCGTGTTTGCCCGGCACGTACGTGCATGCATCGCGGTGCTGCAGCCAGTTGGGCCACCACGCTCTAGATCCCACGACGTGCAAACCGGCATGCGGCATCTTGACGGACGGCTTTCATTGATATCAATTTCCAGGCTGAGACGTGCATGGGTGCGACTATTTTGTGACGACGCACGTTCAGGTGTTGCACACACGATTCCACGGTCTGTTGCCTCGGCGCTGCTGAGTCCTAGATCTATCACTGTGTAACACACGATTCCACGATGTGACGGTACATAGTCGAGCTATGCATCCGTCCGAACATGAGACCTTTTCGTGGACTACGTCACACACGATGCGAGTACTTTGCCGATCTGACAGGACAGTGGACTCTGACCACCCGCATTGTAGTCCATAATTGTTTGTCTAGCTTTCCCAGAATCATCACGTTTGCTCTCTATATCGCTAGTACTTCTCGCCTGCAGGGCCTCGCCCAACAAGCGTAGTCATACGTATTTACAATGCAGCCACAGGTGTCTTCCTTGCGGCTGCTTCCTCGATCTCAAGTGCCTGCCTGTAGTCTAGCGATGCTGCTTCGCCCTGTCCCATGTTGTCCAGAGCAAATCCTCGACCTGCAACTTCACATTCCAAGTGAGCTCATGTTGCTCGAAGCAGGAATGACATCGTGCGGTAGCTCGAGGCCGGCCTGGGACATACTATAATAGGCATTTGCATTCCTTGGTTCCAGAGCAATCACTGACGAGTAATCATGTACAGAGGAAGAAAAATCTCCCACTTTGTCGTACGAAATCGCCCTGCAGCACAGCCTCACAATGACAGGCCTGAACTTGGGCAGAGTTCCGATGACGTAGTCTAGAACGTACTGACCTGTTGTGCAGCGCGTGCGCATTGTCAGGACTGATGCGCAGGGCTGCGCTGTAAACACGGATGCTGTCATGGTACCTGCCTGCAGCTGCAAGGCAGTACGCATGGTTGTTAAGCAGGCGCAGGGAAGGCTCCGAAAGGCGAATTGCGGCTGCATATGCGTCTGCAGCTTCTTCATACCTCCGCAGCTTGCGAAGGCAGTACCCGCGAGCAGTCAGCGACCCCACATCATCCGGCTCTGCTGCCAAGACTCTGCAAGTTTCCATCTTGCATGATGTGTTGCAACCAGAAGTAAACTAACGCATCACAAATATAAAAAACCCCCATGAGCCAGTTGCATGCCAAGACTTGCAGTTGAGTGTATTAGAACCACTCCGACGCGGTCGAAACATTGAGACCGCAACCTGCCCCGGTTCACACATGCACCAGCCTGCTGCAAATCGTACCAAGTGTCAGAACCTTCATCCCATTGATTACTGTGGCAGCTGCAATGTGTCTGCAAAACTAATGTGTAGTTCACATCAAGCATTTGCATGTTTTAAGCAGAACAGGAGCATACGTAGCAAAGTCGTCGGACGCGCTGTCCCACCGCCCCATGGCACGCAGACAAGCAGCACGGCAGCGGAAGAACTCCGGTTCGGATGCATCCAACTCCAGCGCCTGGCTCAATTGGTCTACAGCATCTGCATGGCGCCCTTGTTGCTCCAGCAGCCTGCCAATGGATGCAAACACAAGAGGTCTGTTGGGATCGATCCGGCAGGCCTCCGTGTAGTCCCTCATGGCAGCCTCCAAATCCCCCAGGCGCTCATGCAGGGAGCCCCGATTATGCCAGGCCGTGGCATTCTCAGCTTCCTGCACCAGATCAGGCGGGCCTTGTGCAAACTTTACCTCTGAAACAGATAGTGGTCATGCATACGTGCTACACTGCCATATACAATCAGTGAAAACATGCCGATACCGGCCATCTGCGGCACACACCAGCGAATGGCATACATTTGAGGTGCTTCCTTTGAAGCAGTACATGCACCGCAGTCAACTGTGAATCATATCACGTGTATCCACATATAATCACGAGGAAGGTGTACAAAAACCAAACCAGCCCAATAGCAGTATCATAGTCGGCAATGGCCTCCATGTGGCGATCCAGCTTGTCATACACATATGCGCGGTTAAAGTGTGCACGGCAGTGCTTCGGATTCAGCTTGATCGACATGCAGTAGTCTTCTAGCGCTGATTGATATCTCTCCTGCACATGCTCATCAATGTCAAGCCTGCAGAGGGCTCTCAAGCTTCTCACATCCTGGTCCGCGGTTCGAATCTCTTCAAAGAAAACCTATGGCACCATGACACAGCCAGCATGAAGCGGTGCTGTTCACTCACAAAGGCATGGGATAGTCTAAACACCTGCTTACGCAACGAAAAGCCACGATTGTGGTAGAAATCCGAGTTGTCTGGCGACAGAAGGATGGCAGTCGTGAAGTCTGCAACTGCACCCTGGAAGTCACCCTTACGATCTTTGGCGATTCCACGGTTGTAAAATGCAAAGCTGTTAAGGGCATCTATCTCCAGAGCGGCCGTATAATCTGCAATAGCGCCATCATGATCCCCGGTCTTGTCGAGGCAGAATCCCCTGTTGAAAAGCGCCTTGAAGTTGCCATCGTCTAGAACAAGAGCTTGTGTATATGACTGGATTGCTGCTGCAAGGTTGCCCTGAACGCGGACGGAGTGGAGCGGGCTGTACAACTGTTGGCCAGAACGCCTGAGGCCAAAGCGGAGCCCATCATGTTGCTGTAAGCAGTACACACCTGCTTTCGATGAGCATACCCCTGAGCCAGAAATGTGCTCACACTCGCAGTCAAGTCCTTTTTATCTGGCGACATCTGAATGTCGGAGTTTGTAGGCAAGCGGGAGGAGTGCCCAAGAGATGTAGCTGTTGAGAATTCATCCTGGTTGCATCCCAAGTTTGGGGCTTGTACATTGCTACACTCATCAAATTCATTGGTAGGAAGGACGCTGCAAGTGCGCACTTGCAAGGCCCGCATGTTCGGCATTATAGCATCTGAACACTGGAGCGAAGTCTGATTGTTGCGCCATGAAAGACATGCCTCTCCGTGTACCTGCGTCACCTGGAGGTCACCAGATGACACAGCATGGTTACCAATCAATCGAGAATCACTGTGTGCTGTGTCTTGTGTAAGTAAATTGCCTACATGGGCGCGTGTGGGACTGCTGCTGGCGCTGGCTATCTGGCGCTGGCTTGGCGGCCCACGCCTAACCTGCCTATCATCCAAAGCCAGTGCTGCCATGTAATCCTCTGCAAGGGACCGCATGCTCACCTCAATGATCAACTGCAGGTTGTCAGCCAGTCGTCCAAGAGCGCACGTATAGCCTCTTTGAACTCGCCTTTGCTGTTCTTACACGAAGCCAACGCATAAGATGCGTTGACATGGTTGGGTTGCAGGGCCAGTGCACCAGCCAGTGAGTTGATAGCTTCGTCCACACATCCCATGCTTTGCAACACAAGTCCTTTCTGAAATAAAGCATCAACATCTTCGTGATCCACCGATAAAACCGTCTCATAGTCTCTTAGAGCCTCCTTGAATCGGTCTGCAGCAGTAGCACACGTCTCAGCTGCACGCTGAAGTTTCGTACAGCATGCTGAGCCCTAGTGATTTGTTCACCATAATTAAGACAGCTCTTGAGGACCGGACTTGATTTTGACAGCGCGGACGCTCGGATCTTCAACGTCCTCGAGTCACTTGCATCATCCTTGAGCTTGCCTGTGCAAATCTCGATCACTCTCTCGTGTTCCGCAACTCGCTTCAGATATAGCAGCCGATCTGGACCTATACGCTCTATGGAGCAATCGGTTGGCTGCAGATTTGAAGCGCCCTGATGGGTGGAACCGGGCAGCGACAACTTGCCGTTCGCCCGCGGATAGCCTGGCCGAACACGAGGCCTTTCATCAGCACTATGGTGCACCATTCCAATGTGCCTGCTGTGCAAGGGGCTGGCACAATGCAGCACAGGTCGCCAGCAATGCACGAGTTAACACACGTCAAACGGCCCAGAGCACAGCAGACAAGCAGTGCCGGTCACTCAATAATGACATACCACGACAATACAAAACAGCCTTCAGAGGCAGGGTGAGGCGATGTTGTGAATGCGTCTGCACCCCATGTATTTGCTCCGTTATCAAGTTAGCAGCATGCCCGCAGCTGAAACACTTCCAATCGAGCGGCCGCCAGTCAGCAAGCGGCAGCAACTGCGCTCTGACGTCGATACACAACACTCCCTTCCATTTGCGCAAAATTGCGCTTCTGCAATTGCGCACCGCGCATGAGGCCTCATGAGCCACAGCTGGACAGCAGCGTGCAAATGGGCCGTGTAGCCACTTTGCACAGAGCCCGCTCCATGGAGTACACTGCAGCGCGAGGTCAGTCGCGCTACAGAGTGCTGAAGATGTGACAGAGCACCTGCAACATCAATACGAAATAATTGACCACCGGTTGGTCCATCAATGATACTGTGCCTGGTTTGTTTATCGCAGTGCTGGTAGCGCCGTTTGTCAGCGAGCACAGCACCCGCGAACAGCATCATGTCCGCAAAACGGGCTTCGTCCGAGCTGCTTCGGCTATTTCGTGTGTGTTCAGTCGAGAACGTGACGCATGGTCTCTCCGCAAGGCAGATTAACACTCGTGCGCAGGCGCTTGACCCCGAGCGTATACAATGGGTATTCTTGGGTCCTCCAGGCGTCGGGAAAGGGACATACTCCACCCGAGTCGCTGTGTCTCTTGGAGTGGCGCACATCGCCGCTGGTGATCTGGTGAGGGGAGAAATCAAGCAGCGCACACCACTTGGTCAGAAGGTTTGTTGTGCTATGAATGCGGCGATTGAGCTGAAGTCAATCAGAACATGGATATATATATATGATTGCTGTGGCACCCATACCTGAATCAGGCCAACTCAGTGAAATCCTGTGAACTACAATGACATTATTTGTGTGTGGTGCAGATGCAAACGCTCGTGAACAGAGGAGATCTTCTCCCGGATCATATGATTTCCCAGGCAAGTTGCACGACATGCACCATTGCTTTATCCTCAAGATGCCCAATGCCAGAATTGGTGAGCAGATCAGCATGCTTCTGTGATTGGAGCTTACACATGTGGTGCCACTTTGCAGTTGCTCAATCAGCGCATTGAGAGAGGCAAAGCTAATGGGGAAACCGGATTCGTCTTGGATGGCTTTCCGCGCACTGTAGCACAGGCGAAGGAGTTGATGTCATCAGAAGATGTTCAGCTGGCTGTGAACTTGCAACTTCGGGAAGAAGTACTGGTGGAGAAATGCATGGGACGGAGGATCTGCAAAAAGTGTGGGAAAGGCTGGAATGTGGCTGACATATATCTTCCAGCATCTGGAAATCGTCCAGATATCATCATGCCCCCTTTAGACCCCCCAGCTGAATGTATGGCATTCATGGAACAAAGGGAGGATGACAAAGAAGACGTACGTTCTGTTTGGAAAATGACATCGAGCGATGCATGCCTATGCCTTGAGTCCACGAACATAAGTCGTAGAATTGGCTGATTTTTGCAACATGTTCAGGTGATACGGAGACGTCTGGAAGTGTACCGCAAGGAAGCATCACCAGTGGAAGATTTCTTTCAAGAAAAAGGCGTGTTGCTTGACTTTGAGATCACGGCAGGCATCCCAGAAACCTTGCCACACCTGCTTGGATCCCTAAAGCCACATGTAGGCAACTGGGAGATGGCTGAAGTCGATCTTTGATTTAGCGGTGATTGAGCTTGTCAGCTGCGAAGTTAACAATACAGAACCTGACATCTTCACAGTCAACATACAATGGCCGCACAAGTCACATTTGATGCAATCTTCTGTAATTTGTTGCACCTGTTAAATGTGCCAAATCGGCGAGTGTTGGATGCATACGTGTTTCCAGTTTGCCATCGATGCACACGAATCGGTTGATGGCAAGCCAGCGGACCTGCTCCACTTGTCAACTTGCCTACATCTGTGTGCCCCATGCTACCACCCTGAATAGCCCTGCCAGATTGAAGCGCACCTCACCTACCTTTGCCGTTTGAAGCTACTCTCGCTTTCTTGTTGTAATGACTGACCAGACAATTAGCGGTTGTAACACTCTTGAAGGTAAGCTAAGAATCTAGGCAACTCTACACAATGTAGTGATTTTGTTTGCGTAAAGTCGACTTACATATTGCGCTAATGCTGTCTCATTGTAATATGAAGCAGGCTGGAAGCATTCAAGAACGCTTGCCGGGATTCAAACACAAACACCAATATTCACACTCTGCACAAGCTGCTCCATTTCATGGATCACTTGGTAACAACGCCAACAGAGCCACTAGTAGAAATCCCGTAGTAGCCCCTCCAAGATGTGCGATGTAGGACACAGACGATGCAGCACCCGACAGTTGCATCGCTGCATTCGATGTGATCTGGCCATACACAAAGGGGGCCATTGCCAAAATTTCAACCTGCAAGCGTCCCCAATGCCAAGTGAAAAGTCAAAGCGTTCATGCGACGGCTGAATCTACCAAGCACCCAAAGATGATGGACCCCGTACCAAGCGACGAAGGTTGAACTGGCTCAGCTTGGATAGAACGCTGACAACGAACAGGCCAAATACTGACCCAGATGCGCCCACCAATGCGGCCCTAGGACTCGAGGTTATAAAAAATGCAGCCGCAGAACCTGCAGGAACACACCCACAGCTCGCACTGCAGCAGGACCAAATACGTACTTATTCGTCGGGCGGCACAGCGGAGTCAAGACTTCATACCTAGACCACAGATAATGTATGTCGCGAGCACTCCGAAAAACCCCTGCAAGAAAATTTCCGTCTAACAGGCAATCGACGATCCATCATCTTGTAGTCTGTGTAGAAGAAACATGCCTCATCTTCCTCAACACTCCTGCCGAAGACAAGGAGCATAAACATGTTGTTTGCCAAGTGATTGAAGTCCGCATGGCAAAACGCATACGTTATGAAGCTCCACCAATGTGTGTTCGAGGTATACAGCGGCAAGCTTGAGACTAGTGGCAAGTTGGTCAGCTGTGACAGGGCAAAAATGACATAGTTTGCGACCAGCAAAAGAATGACGCCATTACCAACGCCCAGTCCGCGCGTTTGAGTTTTCCTCAGTGGCGCCTTCGTTGCAGCTGATCCACCCGAACCTGCATTGCGGCTCTGCAACATGAGCTCTCAACTTCGAATTCATGGCACATCTCACCTTGCAGCCACCGCCAACTGCAACGATTGATAAGTTCACAGCTGACATACGATCCCCTCGCAGATGCGTCTTTTGTTGTGGCTGTTGCGGTGGCTGCAGTCGCCAACACTGAGCTCGAATTTCACTGCCAATGTGAGCGTGCCGACTCCAAACCACTGGTAGCCATTAAACGATCTGATGACACATCGAGGCCTCAATCCAGGCTGGCCTTTGGGCGTTCCGCTCGTGGCGCACCGGTATTCATGTACTTATCAATCATTTCAGTTGCAACGTCGTCCCACTTCTTGCCCGCATGAGCAAGTTGCGTTCGGCGTACGGGCAGGACGGGGTCACGTCCGCGGCAGAACGCCAGCCGTTGAGAGCGACATGCCAATCCTACAGAAGAGCTCATTGTGTGAAACTCAGATGTGCTTGGTCGGTCTGTAACCTGCGCAAGCAGGGGCAACATCTATCCTTCTGCGCTCTGGCCTCCCGAATGACCGTGCTGACAGTCGCTGCTCAAGCACGTCGGCGGTTATGCACTCCGCCACGGAAGCATGCAGTCCGGGTTCTGTGACAGATCTGTACTGTTCCTTTGTGTTGTTGGACCAGCGCTGCGGGGGTTGCAGATTGCTGCAGCCCTCGGCCGAGCTCGGGCTTGATGCACATGTCATGATACTGGTGGTGTGGCCAAGGTGTACCACCCTTGACATTACACGTGTAGCCACTTTCCACTTGCGCACGGGTCCAGTGGGTCTCTATATGAGGCCAAGTCAAGGGCCACACAGTGTGCAAAGAAAATCACATTCACGCACCACGCACACAGTTGTACAAATTTGAGTGACACCATTGTCTGGACATACACAATCTCGCACATCGCTGATCTCGCACGAATGTCACCGATTATCAACACTTTATCCTTTTGCTTTCTTTCGCGGACCACTACAATGGCTTGCTCGCGATAGGTTCATCTGTCAGGTTTGTTCCTTTTTGCTGCAGTTTCTCTCAGCACACGAGCATTGCGCTTAGTACCCACGCTGACTCCTTGCATTTGTGGTTGGGATGTTGCATGTACAGCACCTGACTCTTGAGACACACGCTCGGTGGACATCCCCTTCCACTTCTTTCCGGACTGACCCATGCTAGATTCATGGGTCTGAATCTGAGATCCAGATAGACGCGAGCTCCGCCGAAGCTGAGGGTAGCTGTGGTGGCCCACAGCTGGGTGGTTCACTGCTGTGTCACGAGGGCGATGCGTTGCAGTTTGCGGTAGTCGGCTTTGCTGTTGCGGAGACTGTGAAGCTGGCTCCAGTTGTGGGTCTTGATACTTGCTGTCTGCACACGCTACGGCAGTGGACACATCATCCGTTCCTAGTATTCCTTGTTGTATGATTCCTTGTTGCGTGACTCGGCCACGGCGTGGGCCAGGAGAGGTAGCAGCCAAATAATGTGGAACAGACTCAAATGACTGCAAGTTACCATGGAATCTGGATTGGCTATGGTGACGGCCGCAGCCTCGTGGCAGACTGTGTTGGGCTCCAACAGCCTCAAGCCTCATTTGGTTCAGCATCCGCTGCTCCCGTGCATGGACCTGGGCGGTGACGTCATGTCCCTCCTGACAACCATGGCTTGAGCTTCCAGAATGACGAACGCGGTGTAGTGCTCCAAGTAGTCGTGCTTCCATATTATGCCATAGGCGAGCTTGCCGGGATTCAAGCTCCATCAAGTACTGCAGAAGCCGTGCTAGTACTGTCTCAGGATGCTGATGCAGTATGGCTGACCTAGCAAGTACCATAACAATGCAGATTAATGTTGCTGCTCGCAAATAAGACTTGATCCACTCCACAGACACTGCTCCAATGAGCCAGTCCAATGGCGGCGGCAAATTGAGTACGGGCTGGTCAATCGGCCCAACCTGCATAAAGATGCCTGATTGGCGTCATGTTCATGCTACTGGCTGATCAACCATGCAGGAGTGGAATTGAGACATGCACCAATACCTTGAACCATGGTGCAAGCCATGCCAGCATCATACGTTCCAGTCCAATGCATGCCAAAAGAAGCATGAACACATGGAGCTGTGCACGTCGGAAGTGGCTGGACCAACCAACGGCCATCGTTGTTATCAACACGCAGCCATAAAAGGCAAAGTCTGTGAGCCCGTAACTCTTACCCAGAACGGTGGCAAGAGCATTATTGCCACGCTCTTGCGCCGCCTCAACAAAGCTGAGTGCCAACTTCATGCCGTCAGAGGCCTGGGTCATGGCTTCTGTGTTGATCAAAATCGCTTCTTGCAGTGCTATGTATTTTTCTTGCCACTCCAGCACTTGTCTGGCTTGGTGTTCAGCTGCCTGCAAGCTACTGGCCTTGGCGACCGCGTTGTACCTTTCCAGCGTCTCGAGGGCCATGTTTCGGGCTACAGCTTCTTCTAGGTGCTACTTCTGGGTGCCCAAGTTCAACACTAGTATTTCCATCAGTAGTAATCATGGGCTGGCCAGTACCAGTGCAAAGAATGATGGAAGATGAATGTTTGTACAAGAGGGTCAGGCAGCAGACCCGATGCGCTGATGTACCCCAACTACGTTCCGCATGCCCTAAATGCCGACCAATTCCCCAGTTAGACACCTAATCTCAACCGCTGTGTGCAGTCAAACTTATTGTACTGGGACTCGCCAGTGGTGTGACGGTCTGATCTTGCAGAATATTTGGCTGGCGAGTCTGACCATGATGCACACCTTCCATACAGCCTGAGATGCTTCTACATGCTGCATCTGCTCCTGCCTCACGTGAGCAAGCTTGATCGCAACAGCTTCCTCAACATGCAGCAGCTGCTGATGTGCTGCTTCACTTCGGTGCATGCCCTCAGTCAAGGCAGCAGCTGCAGACCGCAGGCCCCCAAGCATGTCAATGCTTGTTTTGAGTCCATCTGCGATATGCTGCTGGTCCCTGGCCAGGCTATGGAGTTCCCCATCCATAGCCTCCAAGGTCAAGGTCTGATGCCGCAGGCCCTTGTTCAGGTGAGTTACCTGCAACATGAGCATTGAAGTTGGCTTGGACTGAACACCATCTGTACCAAGCATATGTACCATCAACAAGTGCACTGCACCTGAAGATTGGCTTCAGACCCTGCCCTGAAAAGCGTATTCAGCATGGCTTCGGCCCGTTCTTGAAAGTCTGCATTGGCTACAAACATACACATGGTGTGCACATTCTGCAGGAACTGGATAAATACTATATAGTCCTCATTGCTCATCTGAGAGATGCAGGGCGCTGCATCCTGACCCTGCTGTGTGCACGGGCCCCCAGAGTAGGTACGTCTGCCTGTCTTTGCCCATAAACAATTTGCAAGGTGAAACGCTAGCCACATGCTGGTGTCGGTGTCCATTGCTTGGCACCCTTGTTCGAGACTGCGTACAGCAGAAGTGTAGCAGTTGGTTCCGAACATGATATCCACCACGCCCTCATCGTTGGACTTCTGATACAGTGCTTCAACTTGATCTGCATAATCAAAACAAAGCTAATGTGACTTGTGAGCGTGTCCGCAACTGTCTTGAAACTATGTGACATCAAGCACGGCTGTGAGTACATGTGTATCATGCGGTACCTTTTCCCCTCTGCAGCAAGTCTCCTTTGCTTCTGGAGAACTGTGCAGCACCTTCATGGCCGTCCCCGTCCCTCCATGAACTCGCGCCATTGACCACAGGCAACGAAACAGCCGCACTTAGGCACAGCAGCAGGATATGGAGCTTTGCACAATCACCGAAAGTGATCATTGCGTTGGCAGTGTTGTAGACGTGGCATGGTCCACTGGGCAGGGCAACGGCGGCATGTGCCTGCACATGCAAAAGCAATGGTAATCTTAGAAGCACACAAATTTCAACTGACGCGTCAGTCATGACACACCATTGCCATTTCCAAAGACGCGATCGCCGCGCACCGTGCGAACCCTCGCGAGGCCTCGGCGCTTGTAGTCACCGGTCAGCTCTCGCGAAATCTCGCAGCTGCACCTGCGCGTTATGTCGCATGGCACGGCCGTGTACGGTCGTCTCGTTGTCAGGAGAGACACATACAAGAAACTCACATGTAACATCATGCAGATACGAGGTTATTCTTTCGCTGCTTTCGTGCGAATTCTGGTGCATCGCGGAGGGTGCACGAATTTTCGTATCGTCCCAGTGCCGAAAATACAAAGGCCCGCATAGCCGCATAGGTCTGGCCCCCATAAGGTGAAGCTTTTGTTGTCTTCACGTTGGAATCTTTGTTCTACAGCTGTTCTCTCGGTCTGTGCGGACATGGACCTCGGTAAGAAGCTTCACATGTCGCTAGACGATCTAATCAAGTCGGAGCACCAGCATTCATCTAAGAAGAAGCCAAAAGTTCGTTGCTGCTCAGCATTCGCGCCTTTTGCGCAGATGTCCCACCGCCTGTTTGTCAGCGTTGCGCTTCCTTGGTGACAGCCGTACAAGCTCGGGCTGGTCGTTTTCGAGCTGTTTTGATTCATCGTGCACCTAAATTGTTGTCCTTGGGCGAGTTTCAAGCGAGTGCGGACTCTACATGTGATTCAGGGATCCGACAAGCCCGTTGCCAAGATGCCCAAAGACAAGAAGACTAAACAAGACTCTGCGGCCAGGTTGAAAGTCAAAGCTGACCCACGGAAGGTAAGATCCATGTTTTGTTGGGTTGAGCCATGTCTGATCAACCTCGTGGTATTGTTTTGACATTGTGGGCATGTATCCGTCCTCAAGGCAGAATTGCTGCAGAAGACCAGGGCAGGCAAGGCTCGGGTAGAGCCCACAACCGTGAGGGGAGGTAAACGAGGTCAGAGCGCTGGTGGGAAGCGAATTGGTACCAATTCAGCTGTGAGAGTTCGGTTTGGAGCTCCCAAGATCATGACACAGCCAACGCAACGACACGTTGTTCGTGAAGCTCCTGTGCAAGCCTCAAATCTTGCCAGTTTTGTTAGCTCGCTACAGCTGCACTCAAAGAAAGAGGCTCAGCGCGCTCTGAAATTAGCCAAGCAGATAGAAGCGATGGCTCAAGAGAAGCTGGGATATCAATTGGCAGTGCAGCCAGCGCCAAGGACAGCACACAATGGCAGAGCTGGGCACAGGGTAGCGTATTCGCCGGAAGCTCAAGCTCAGCGGCTTGCAAGTCATGGTGGCTCAGCCAGACGGATGCAGCGAACATCGCCACCTACTGAACCTGCTAATCCGCTTCATGATCCTTCGCGGTATGATCACGGTTGGGATGAATATGTGGACGATGAAATGGAACAAGATGTGAAGCCGACCATGGCACAGCTGCATGCAAGGACACGCAGGATGGCACATTGAAATGCGTTCAGGTGGGGCCTGTGATTTGTCTGGTCATCTCTTGCGGCTTTTTTGTGCTGAAAATGAGTATGTGTTTGCTGCAGGCTGATTAAGCTGAGTGGATGGATGTTTGGCATACTCGATCAGAGCTGATTTTTCTCAACAAGGTATCTGTTGTGCCGTGAGTCTGCAGTCCATGTTCTTGCGACACTGGATTAGATGTGTTGTGCCAGGGAAATCGCTTGGTTCCTCAGCATGGTCGTTGTAGCCAACTCAAATGTCATGCAAGTACTCTTGGCTCCGGCAATGTACATCCAGATGATCTGGCAGGGGCTTGTACACACTCAGTGCATGTGAATCACTGTTGTGCCACACTCGCAGTTTCCGTCAGTCTAAAACATGCGTCAGTCTACAATGTAGAAATGCCTTCGAGGTTATCTGTCAATAACAGTTTTTTTTTGCCGTGCAAGATTTATCTGGCTTGTATGCGTCGTGCATTATCGCGTCGCGCATTATCGCGACATCTCGTATTTCCGTAGGTAGTTGAAGCGTTGCAACGCGTTGATTGACCCAGCAGCGCCGAGGGAACAGCGCAACAAATGATACGGCCTATATCAACGGGATGACAAACCGCAGCCATTCTGTCGCGGCGTGGCATGCCACGTCGGTGGCTCGGCAGCGACAGATCAATTGGGGTCTGTCGAGGTACCAACGCGCTGTTTGAAGCCCGACAGTCGCGAGCGCGCATAATGGGCCGATTCCGCCTGCGTACTGTCTTATTGGGTATCTAATTCGTATGTTGTCAATGCTTTGTGTGTAAGGATCGTTGCAGCCTCTGTTGCGGCTGTTCAACGGAAGTTCTCTGTCTCGTGAAGTTTGCGCTGGCCTCAGCAGTGTCAACATACGCATTTAAACACGGCAGATAACTATATGATAAAGTCTGATCATTGTCGTTGTGATCTTCTCGTCGACGGCGACTCCGATGACGAGCTGTCAGCTTGTGTTTTGGCAGTCAGAAACTTAACTCGCACGCAACCCCAAGCACGCGCTCAGAGTATCGTTGATCCCCGGAATCAGTTCGGATCATAACTTCTAGCAAATTTTGATCCTGCCAGTCCACCTAATCCCTCCTGTCTGGCCAGACTCCAGTGCGGCTTTCCACATGACCAAGGAACAGACTCAAAAAACGGAAAACTGGACCGACCACCGCCTGATACATATCTATGATAACTGTAGATGATATTGCAATGCTCGGTTGCCTCCTTCGCGGGTGCTACAGGCGGATCGACAGAATACGTCTCATCTGTGTGCGACAGAATAGGCACCAGTCGTTTTAACTAGCAATCGGGCGCTCCGATTCAGACAAGCCACTCCCGCCACTCCGCATGGATCGCGGTGCCATTACGCCGTGATATCCAGGACTCACATATGTCTGTGTTGATGTTATCGAGTGCAGGGATGGTACTGGTGATAACAGGCGGTTGTGACTTGCGCGTAGATTTAACTGTAGGAACTTTTCGCGACAGCAACGCGCGAACATGCAGCGTGCTGCGATTGATGTGAAGCCTTCGCGCATTCCTGGCCGCGGTTGCAATGCGGACCAAGTAATGTGCACTCTGTGGTCAACAACAGAGTGACCAGTAGGCAGGAAAGAAGCAGAGCAGCCTGCTCAACGCAGCGCAGCTTGGCTGCCGTCACGCTGCGTCAGCAGTTGCAAAATTTTCTGAAACGACCCTCTCGGGCCGGAGAGGTGTCATCTCACCTCTCCTCACACACACCAGTGCAAGCCCATGCTAACATGGACCTCACTTGCAACACACACATCATCCAACTCCATCAGCAACAACATTACACAGCTAGAAAGCTGTGAGACAACCCTTCTGTTATTCCTGCTCCTCGGTCTGCTTGAACCCAGCCCAGCTGCGCTGGCGTCATCTGCCTGCGAGAATCAAAAACGTTTTGGTGCCCGAATGTAAAAGGAAAGGACAGGCACGGCAGATATTCTGCGTTCTGTCTGTTAGCGCATGCATCCTATGCATGCACGTGTGCACCTCTGGACACCAGAGGAGCACAGGCTTTGACCAGCTTTAGTGAAACTGTCTTGTGCGCAGGCACCTTGCTACTTGCGCTCGGTGCCATATATGGCTAGCCTAACTCCTAGCCATTGTCTGTTGTCCTTCTGTACAAGTGGATGCTACCTGTAACAGCTCTCGTCTTGCCCCTCATGATCATCTCCCACGAAGTGCTACAAGAGTTCGAGCGTCACAATTGTAAGGTTTGCATCCACACCAGACCTGTCATTACTGACACAGGCTTGTGCCTGACATGGCATCGGCGAGGATCTGTTGAAGCCTCGTTTTGTGACTGAGCAATTAAAAATTTTCCTTTTTTTTGGCTGCGCTTACCGATTTCGGGTTAACGTTATCGAGCTCATCAGCTGCAGCTCGCGATCGGGCGCACCGTTTTGGAGGAGTTTGTTTGCTGGCTGTGAGCTGCGGTTTAGTTTTCACCAACAGCGCCGTTGAGTACTCCAGTTGTATATTTCCGTTGAGGAATTCTGGTAGTACATCTGCTCTTTGTTCGCCTGTGGCTGGCTTGTTCCTATTGCCCGTTTGATTTTTCGAAATAGCGACAAAGAATTTTGAATTTGCCCTCGTCTGCGTTGTTGTCTCTAGCGCGCGTAGTGGCTTCGAATTCCTAGGCTCATACCGACTGATTTCCCTCAGTTTTATCAGGCTTGGCTGTGAGCTGCTGTGTGGTTTTCACCAACAGCGCTGTTGAATGCTCCAGTTGTACGTTTCCGTTGAGGAATTCTAGTAGTACATCTGATCTGTGAGCTGTGATGCTCGTTATTTTGTAGATATGTCTGCGCCTTCTGGCGCAACTGTTATTAGGTTCCTGGATGGCAGAACCGCTCCCGTCTCGGGGGCCAACCCGGGTTGGCACGATCTGCCTTGGCATACGTGGCACCACCTCGCTTAAGCGTGGTGGAGTTATGCACAATGACACGGTTCTCCTGTCCGATGTGCTTTGTGTGGAATCCGCTGCCTTGAATGTGTTAAGCGTGGATTCTCTCCGCACCTTGGGGTGCTGTGTTGGTTTTGGCGAAAATGGCCCGATGCGCGATTACATACGCTGGCTTGGATCCAATGATATGGGACCACTGTATCAAGAACAGCACTATGTGAATACGTTGCCGTATGTCCATGTCACAGCGCCTGGCGCCACGGGTACTGCAGACCTGTCGCTGCCATTGAACTCATTTTCTGAAATACCACCAGACCACAGGCCATGTTAGTAATGACAAGATGAAAGAATGGGTTCGTCTAAGTTGTTTGCCGCCTGCTGCCTTGACTGGTGCCGAAGGGCATGCTTGTGCATCGTGCAATGAGACGAATGGCAAGAAGAAGTCATACCCGACTGTGAGTCTAGAGCACAGGGCACAGTTTCCCAACCATGTGTTCCATGCTGACTTGCTGCATGTGGCTAAGCCTGATCTGGACAGGCATTTGTATGTCCTTGCCATTATAGATGATAAAACACGCTATGCATTCATCAGCCTGTTGAAGATAAAAGATCAGGCAATGCATTATACAGCCACGATTGCTCGTGCGACTGTAATTCTCGACCGACCAGTTGTCTGGCTGCGAACGGACAACGGGGGAGAGTTTTTCAACCAAGCCCGCGGCCGCGCTATGCTTGAGACAGAATGGGGTGTTAGCACTCAGCGTCTTCCGGCTGGTTGCCATCAGTCAAATGGTGTCGTCAAACGTTTTAACGAGACGATCATTTTCCGCGTTCATGCAATGATGCACAGCGGTAACATACCGCTCCAGCTGTGGGGTGAGATCATGCGTTACGCGGTACACATTTATAATATGTCGCCGCACTCGTACCTGATGCAGCATCCCTTGGATGGCTGTACGGTGCCTCATATGGCCTACATGCAAGATTCCATAGAGCGACTTCAGTCACCGGTAAAAGCTCTTGTTCCGCCAGGCACGCCGTGCGTTGCAGTGAAAACCAAGGAGCACCTAGGCAAGACGGAGAACCGAGGTTTGCCTGGTGTCATCTTAGGGACCTGTGGTGTTCACTTACAGTACAGATTGTTGGTCAAATGTCCTGATGGGCAGCAACGCGTTCAGCTGCATCGGCATGTCATCATTGAGCCTGTAGAGATGCGTGCGATGCTAGACCCGCCGCAATTGCCTGACGTTGCCCATTATCAACCGCTGATTTCTCAGTCTGAGCCTGCGTTTCTACGCAATGCTGACATCACAGGCTGTGTGTCGGTGGCTTCTCCGTTCTCGGAGCTCGCGCCGTTGCTGATGAATCCATTTATGGGGGAGTATAATTCTGCTCGTGTTTTCACTGGCAGTCAATGGCACTTTACAATGCGTGATGCTGAAAAGCAAACGGTGCCCATGGAGGGTGTTTAGAATGTTGATTCCACCCCGGCCACGCGGAAGCAGAGGACTGTGCGCTTTGGCACCTCGGCTGGCGTTGGTCCCAGCACTGCAGCCGATGAGGACCCCGCCAAGTCGATATCTACACTCAAGGACGAATTCCATGTCGTGATCCAGCCATGCACAGGACTACGGAGACCATGCATTGAGTGGATGCACGGTGCTGTTCTGGAGTGGCTATGGACGCCAAGCACCGATGGCTTACCATATGCACGAGCAATGCATGCAGATTGCGTGCAGCAGACAATGATTCTGATCGTATCCGTATGAGACGTTGATTGAACGCCTGTATAGGCTCTACAGATCACAGTGTAAACACTCTTCTTCTGCTAAAGTCTCACGTGCTATATTCCAAACACTGCTCATGAGAGCGCACTGTCACAGCGGAGCCCGTACACCAGCCAGGTATGTGACAGCGCGACCCCCTGCGCACAGCTACGGCAGTGCCTTAGATCCCACGATGCCTAAGGGCTTCGGTCCACTGAATTACGACATGGTATCGGTGATGATTGTGGGTGTTCTAGCAATGTGTGTACGCTTGCGAGAGAGTCCAGGGGTCTACGGATACGGCTGAGCGTCCTCATGAGCGATTCACACCGCTCTAGCGTTTAGCTGTAGAGTCCGTAGAGAGACTAGAGTACGCAGATGCATAACGCTACGGCTGGACTGCATTCTGTTGGTGTACTGGTCTCGCAGACAGGCCTACGGGTCTGCGTGTCCTGCGACTTTCGATGGTCGTGTTGCAGGATGCCACCACGCCGTGAAGTTCCATCGACATCTCGCCAAGGATCTATCGGTCCTGACGGTGAGGATGGAGAAGAACTTCGTCCTCGCCACCACACGCGCTCCACGGCGCGCCGCGAGCAGGCCGCGGAGGATCAGTTCGTGACCTACGGGGAAGAACATCGTGTTGAGACCTACGGGTATCCCAATACAGGTCCCCTGCAGGCCGCATAGCCGGGAAATGCTGATCCTATGGGGGAAGCAGGAGGTCAGGCCGCGGCGCAGGGAGCGCAGCCAGCACACCTCGCAGCGCCAGCTGTGTGGACAATCAAACAGATACCGCCTCCAATACCGCAGCCTTCGCAGGTTGCGATGTCGTCGGGAGTACCAGCTACGGCTGGATCTATTGATGTAGGCACGCTAGCGCAAGCGCTGTCGCTCGCCATGCCCAGGCCAGCACCGGGGAAATCTCTAGTAGAGAAGAACAAGTTTCCGGTGTGGAACTATAAGAATGAACACTTCCGAATATTTAAGAACGAAGTAGAAAGCTGGGCGAAGATGGTGGGTGAGAGTAGCCTGCTGATCAATGATCCACTTGCTCAGAGCAGTCAGGCTCATGAGCAAGTCATGCACTGGTCGTTTACCACGTTGCCAAAGGAGGATAGGGACTTCGTGGCAGACTGTAGTTTCGTCCATGAGGTCTGGTCGTTGTTGCATGCTAAGAATATGCCATCATGTCGTGATCCAGCCATGCACAGGACTACGGTGACCATGCATGGAGTGGATGCACGGTGCTGATCCGGAGTGGCTATGGGGCAGCCATGCACCGATGGCTGACCATATGCACGAGCAATGCATGCAGATTGCGTGCCAGCAGACAATGATTCTGATCGTATCCGTATGAGACGTTGATTGAACGCTTATATAGGCTCTATAGATCGTAGTGTAATCACTCTTCTCTACTGTCTCACGTGTATTCATCCTCCAACGGAAGGTACAGGCGCTGTCACGGACAGATACCTAGACAGCAAGGTATGTGACAGCACCAACCCCTGCGCATGGCTACGGCATGCACAGGATCCCACAGGTCCTAGGCCGCGGTCCACTGAATTACAACACATCAGTGGAAGTAGAGAAACAGAAGCTGTATCACCAGCTCAGTAATTGTCGTGATCCAGCCATGCACAGGACTACGGTGACCATGCATGGTGGCATACACAGGACTACGGTGACCATGTATGCGTGGATGCACGGTACTGATCCAGAGTGGCTATGGGGAAGCCATGCACCGATGGCTGACCATATGCACGAGCAATGCATGCAGATTGCGTGCCAGCAGATTATGATTCTGATCGTATCCGTATGAGACGTTTAGAGAACGCTTATATAGGCTCTACTGATCATAGTGTAATCACTCTTCTCGTCTGTCAAAGTCTCACGTGTATTCATCCTCCAGTGAAGACAGAGGCGTTGTCACGGACAGATACCTAGACAGCAAGGTATGTGACAGCACCAGTCCCCTGCGCACGGCTACGGCATGCTCAGGATCCCACAGGCCTTAGGCCGCGGTCCGCTCAATTACGTCAGTAATGCCCAGCAGGCTGGCAAGCCGCTGGAGAAGCATGTGAATGAGGTGGTGGGCATAGTCAATCAGATGAGGGGACTGGGTGAGACTGTGTCTGATCAGTTATACAGATCACGGTTGCTGGCAGTAGACAAGCAGTACAGCTTATTGCAGCCCATGCTGCAGGCCATGCCGGTGCAGCAAATAGTGTCTACGCTGTTGACACATGCCCAGACAAACAGCAAGCACGGTCCGTCGCGATGTCGTAATTCATTGGACCGCGGCCTAAGGCCTGTGGGATCCTGAGCATGTCGTCATGCGCAGGGGTTGGTGCTGTCACATACCTTGCTGTCTTAGGTATCTGTCCGTGACAGCGCCTGTACCTTCAGTTGGAGGATGAATGCACGTGAGTCTTAGGACAGTAGAAGAGAGAGTGATTACACTACGATCTGTAGAGCCTATATAAGCGTTCAATCAACGTCTCATACGGATACGATCAGAATCAATGTCTGCGGCACGCAATCTTGCATGCATTGCTCGTGCATATGGTCAGCCATCGGTGCATGGCTGCCCCATAGCCACTCCGGATCAGCACCGTGATTCCCCGCATACATGGTCACCGTAGTCCTGTGTATGCCACCATGCATGGTCACCGTAGTCCTGTGCATGGCTGGATCACGACACTCCCCCTAGACTAAGCTTGTACTACCGCAAGCTGCAGTCTATCTCTAAATTTTGCTAGTGCTGGTCCTGCCAACACCTTAGTGAACATATCAGCTAGCATGTCTACCGTGCTAACCCAGCTGATAGTCAACTCGTCGAGTTCTACGAACTCTCGGACCCTCAGGTCCCTGACCCTGATGTGCTTAGAGCGGTTACTAGAGATGGGGTTCACTGCTAGCAAGTTGGCACTCTTGTTGTCGCCCCACAGCGTTGGCTTCACAGCCGACAAACCAAGATCAGTGCACAACTGCTTAGCCCACATTGCCTCATTGGCTGCTGAACTCATAGCAATGAGCTCTGCCTCAGTTGTATCACCAGCCACAATAGTCTGCCTCTTCGATCGCCAGAACACACAGTTCCCATGCATCCGGACTACTACTCCTGACACGCTCTTCAAGCAAGCACCATTGGCGAAGTCAGCATCCGTAAATGCTTCCAACACCTCACATCCCCCATTGGAGCCACTAAAGGTCAAGCCAAAGTTTATGGTCCCTCGCAGGTATCTCAGTACGTGAAGGACACCATTCCAATGACATTTGGCACTCCCAGCCATATGCCTGGCCAAGACATTAGCCGGAAACGCAATGTCTGGACGCGACACAACTGCCACATACTGGATGCTTCCTACGGCTTGCATAAACCTCTTATGCTCTGTGCCTGTAGCCTTCGCCTGGCTAGGATCTTCCTTCAGACTAAACATTTTCTGCTTTGGTACCAACGGAGTTGGCGCCCGTCTGCACTCACTCATGCCAAATCTCTCTAGCATGTCCCTGATGCTCTTTCTGTGTGTGATGGTGATAGTGCGAGCAGTTCGATCACGTATGACCTCCATGCCCAGCACATATCCCAGCTCCCCCAGGTCACGACCCTCAAAAGCCTCAAGGATCTTTCTGATGGCATCATCCATTTGCTCTCTGTGGCCGAAAATCAGCAGATCATCGACCCACAGAAAAATAAGACAACGTCCTACTTTGCAAATGAACAGTGCAGGGTCACTGGCTGATCTCACAAAACCCATATTCAACAAGAGTTCTGCAAGCGCTTTGTGCCACTCCCTGGCAGCTTGCTTCAGACCATACAACGCCTTTTTCAGACGCCACACCATACCAGACCCATCGTCTAGTACCGGAGGTTGTGCCACATACACTTCCTCCTCCAGAACACCATTCAGGAAAGCACATTTGATGTCTATATGCCTCGTCTCTAGATCCTCTACTGCACAGACTGATAACAGAGCCCTGAAGGTAGCATAACTGCCCACAGGTGCCCATGTCTCAAAGAAATCTACGCCCTCCACTTGCGTAAACCCCCTGGCTACGTATCTGGCCTTGAAACGCTCAATTTCACCCTGTGCTCCTCGCTTGATCTTAAGCACCCATTTGCCTGTCACAGGCTTCACTCCTGTTGGGCACTCAACCAGCTCAAACACATCATGTTCTCTTAAGGAGGTCAGCTCATCGAGCATTGCCGTGATCCACTTCTCACGATGAGCACCACGCATGGCCTGCTGCACCGTTGGATCATCTACTACGGCCTCGACCCTCTTCCTCACGGTAGCTGCACGCCTGGACTCACTAAGGCTAGCAGTAGGGCCACCGTTTGGAGTCACCTTCTGCCCCGTCGTCTTTTCTGCATCAGGAGGCACACTGTCAGCTGCAGCTGACACTCCATCAGACAAGTCACCGACGTCATTCTCATCATCATTCATTACTGTGGGGCTCGCAGCATCACTCACATGCTCACGTGCTTCCTCCGGGGAAATGCGCTCAACAGCAGCATCACTCACAATTGCTCCCACAGCATGGACAGCAGGTCTTAAGATTTTGCGAATCAAGTGAAAAAGGCTTTGGAACCCATCGAACCCTCACCTCATGTGGCGGATCCAGACGTTCTCCGCTGCCCCTCGCGGCACTTGGTGCTGACTCTCCCCCTGAGCCATCACCTCCTGTCGCTAATCCGCTAGGCACATGCCGTAGCTCGCCTTGCCCCTGGCCCTCAGACCCAGATATATGCCTCGGCTCATCATATCTGTCACGGTCATCACGCCCTGACACCGTGGACCCGCGGTGACTTCGGCCGCCGCCGTGACCGTCAGCTCGCACAGGTGGGGGTGGCTCACTCAGCTCCTTGCCCATCGACCGTTGGACTGGCTTCGCTGAACGCGAGCGGGATCTAGACTCAGACTCAGAGTCATCCTCACCTCCATCACTAGACTCAGTATCACTCACTTCCTCATCAGTTGGAAGCGGATGGATATCACAGTCCCCTATGTGCAGCACAGCCCTATCCCTCGTAGGGATCGTCTCTGCAGGCCTAAACTCATGGTGTAAAGGCCCAGACGGCTGGTTTGCTGCATCATAGTCCCAGTGTGCTACCGCTGCAGCATTGTCAGCCGCTGCATGATCGCAGCGCGCTGCAACCACTGCCTCACTGATCTCTGGTGTGTGCCAGCGCTCATGTCGCGCCAGCAGCTCTGCACCCAACACTCTAGAAGAAAACTCGGGCTCACCCTCAGGTAGCTCCTCTGTCGGTTTGAAACGCCTGTGCAGCGTTCTTCCTGGTTCCCAGTGTTGATGGCCCAGACCCGGATGCTCCCCCTCAGCCCAATCCACATTTCTGCCCCTCTCTGGCATCATGTGTTCACGACTGGCTGGTGGACGCACTACCCGCACACTAGTGCTCTTCACCCACTTCTTCATGTTGGGCAAGAACTCAGCTTCCGGCACTACACTAGTGTACTGATCGGGTAGGATCTCAAACTCACCCTGCTCATAGTTCTCTAGCACAACTGGGTCCGCCGTAGCCTCCCCAGCCATGTGAAATCGCTGCGCGAAATCCTTCACTAGAGCAGGTGGAGCAGCCGTGTGCCTATACATCCGCACTGCTCCCCCATTCCCACGTTTCACGTAAACCCTGTCCATGTGAGGACCTCCACCCGGTCCCATATAGGCACCGAGGTTTCCTCGCGCTTCCAGGTGCCTGAAGTGCTCCCTCCTTGGATACACATACATTGGACACCCGAAAGGCTTCACCTGTGCCACCACGAGACGGAAGTCATCTTCTTTGACCTTCCTAAACCATAACAAGTATGGCACAATCTCTCTGACATTCACATGTCTCATGTGCTGTGCCACAAATGCCAATTCTCTCCTGGCAACCAGCGTCTCACACAGCTCATTCAGACTCAGCGCATGCGCTGCAGCCTTCCTGACTCTCAGCTGCTTAGCCCGCTGCTGCACGTTCGTGGACCATGGCTCAGAGCTGGTGGCAACAAACCTATCCTCCAGCTTCTGCTTTGCCTCCTTCCGCCTCACACCCTCCAGTGCTGTGCTCGGCGTCAGGTTGTGTGCATGGTTCACGCACATGTATGCCTCCGGCCACAGGAATGCAGGCACTGCTGCCTGCAGCAGGCTCGCCCGCACTGACGTGTTCAGCACACCTATCTTTCGTTCTACCAACCCATTTGACTCATGTTGGGCGGTGTCAGTGAACGTGTGTACTATCCCTCGCCACTCAAGGTACTGAGCCAGCTGACTCGAGCTCAACTCACCTCCTTGGTCCGTGTGCAGCCTCCGCACCCCTACCTCCTTGTCATAGACAATCTGAGTGCGGATGCGTTCTATCAGAAGACATATCATCTCCGCAGCACCGCTTTTCGACTTCAGCGGGATCACATGTGAGTACCTGCTGTACTCATCCACTACTACCAGGATGTAGTTCATTCCTCCTATGCCTACTGGCTTAATCTGTCCAGCCAGATCCGCATGCAATACTTCTCCAGCATACGAGGCATTCTCTGTCACTTTGCCCCCATGCCGTGCTCTGTCACCACTTCTCTGCTCCGCCACGTGGCAACCATGACACTCAAGCGCTACTCCCGTGGGTTTAGGCAACTTGAGGTCATACAGGTCTGGATTCTCAGTCATTAGTTTGAGAATCCGGTTGCCCGCATGATGAAACGAGAGATGTACCAGAAATGTGTCGTGATCCAGCCGTGCACAGGACTACGGAGACCATGCATGGTGGCATACACAGGACTACGGAGACCATGTATGCATGGATGCACGGTGCTGATCCGGAGTGGCTATGGGACGCCATGCACCGATGGCTTACCATATGCACGAGCAATGCATGCTAGATTGCGTGCTGCAGACAATGATTCTGATCGTATCCGTATGAGACGTTTGGTTGAACGCTTATATAGGCTCTACTGATCAAAGTGTAATCACTCTACTCTGCCAAAGACTCACGTGCTATAATCCAAGACTGAGAGCGCACTGTCACAGCGGAGGCCTGTACACCAGCCAGGTATGTGACAGCGCGACCCCCTGCGCATGGCTACGCCATGCTTAGATCCCACAGTGCCTACGGGCTACGGTCTACTGAATTACGACATGGTATCGGTGATGTTTGTGGGTATTCTAGCGATGGTTGTATGCTTGCGATAGAGTCCAGGGGTCTACGGCTACGGCTGAGCGTCCCGATGAGCGATTCACACCGCTCTAGCGTTTAGCTGTAGAGTCCGTAGAGAGACTAGAGTACACAGATGCATAACGCTACGGCTGGACTGCATTCTGTCAGGGTACTGGTCTCGCAGAAAGGCCTACGGGTCTGCGTGTCCTGCGACGCACGTGTCGTAATTCAGTGGACCGCGGCCTAAGGCCTGTGGGATCCTGGGCATGTCGTCATGCGCAGGGGTTGGTGCTGTCACATACCTTGCTGTCTTAGGTATCTGTCCGTGACAGCGCCTGTACCTTCAGTTGGAGGATGAATGCACGTGAGTCTTAGGACAGTAGAAGAGAGAGTGATTACACTACGATCTGTAGAGCCTATATAAGCGTTCAATCAACGTCTCATACGGATACGATCAGAATCAATGTCTGCGGCACGCAATCTTGCATGCATTGCTCGTGCATATGGTCAGCCATCGGTGCATGGCTGCCCCATAGCCACTCCGGATCAGCACCGTGAATCCACTCCATGCATGGTCACCGTAGTCCTGTGCATGGCTGGATCACGACAGCACGAAGGTCGTGTTGCAGGATGCCACCACGCCGAGAAGTCCCAATGGCATCTCGCCAGGGATCTATTGGCTCTGACGGCGAGGATGGAGAAGAAGTTCGTCCTCGCCACCACACACGTTCCACAGCGCGCCGCGAGCAGGCCGCGGAGGACCAGTTCGTGACCTACGGGGAAGAACAGCGCGTTGGGACCTACGGGTATCCCAATGCAGGTCCTCTGCAGGCAGCATTGCCGGGAAATGCTGATCCTACGGGGGAAGCAGGAGCTCAGGCTGCGGCGCAAGGAACACAGCCAGCACATCTCGCAGCGCCAGCTGCGTGGATGACCCAACAGATACCGCCTCCGATACCGCAGCCTTCGCAGGCTGCGATGTCATCAGGAGTACCAGCTACGGCTGGATCAATTGACGTAAGCACGCTAGCGCAAGCGCTGTCGCTTGCCATGCCCAGGCCAGTACCGGGGAAATCTCTAGTAGAGAAGAACAGATTTCCGGTGTGGCACTATAAGACTGATCACTTCCGAGTATTTAAGAAGGAGGTAGAGAGCTGGGCGAAGATGGTGGGTGAGAGTAGCCTGCTAGTCAATGATCCGCTTGCTCAGAGCAGCCAGGCTCATGAGCAAGTCATGCACTGGTTGTTCACCACACTGCCAAAGGAGGATAGAGACTTCGTGGCAGACTGTAGTTTCGTCCATGAGGTCTGGTCGTTGCTGCATGCTAAGTATATGCCATCAGTGGAGGTAGAAATACAGAAGCTGTATCACCAGCTCAGCAGTACCCAGCAGGCTGGCAAGCCGCTGGAGAAGCATGTGAATGAGGTGGTGGGCATAGTAAACCAGATGAGAGGACTGGGTGAGACGGTGTCTGATCAGTTGTACAGATCACGGTTGCTGGCAGTAGACAAAGAGTACAGCCTGTTGCAGCCCATGCTGCAGGCCATGCCAGTGCAGCAGATAGTGTCTACGCTGTTGACACATGCCCAGACGAACAGCAAGCAGGGTCCGTCGCGATTCCCACAGGACGATCGCGGTGGACAACAGCGCCATGGGGGACGTGGGTACCGAGGTGGACGCTACGGTGGTCGCCAAGGTTCACCCCCACAGGTAGCAGCTGTGGGAGCAGGGGCAGCAGGGGGAGCAGAAAAGAGGAAATGCTTCAACTGTGATAAGCCTGGACATGTGCAAAAGGATTGTCCATTGCTCTCCGCAGAGGTCAAACAATTCCTGCAGAAGCAAGCAGCTGCAGGGCGAGGCCGTGGCAGAGGCCGCGGTGGCCCTCAGGTAGCTGTAGTTGACCTAGATAAGCTGCGAGCTGACTGTGCTGATGGGCCGTCTCCCAACATGCCGTACACTTTCCTAATAGATAGTGGCTCAGACATAAACATATGCTTTGACTATGATATGTTTTGCGAGATCAAGCCACCAGATATGCCGCAGTGTCAGCCTCTTGACCAGGGCAGGCTAGACATGTATGGTGTGGGCACGATCAGAGCTAATCTGGGAGAGTATGTGAGTGCACAGGGCACTATCACACCAGTAGACATAGAGTTGACCAACGTCTACTGGGTGCCGGCCAGTCCTATCAACATCCTTTCAACAAAGGAGTTGAAAAAGTCTGAGATATACTTGCATACGGGCAAGCATGCAAACCGGGTAGTGATGCCTGGGTTTCATGACCAGAGCTATGGGTTCCACAGGAACTGTGAGCAGGGTGAGGATGAGGATGGAAAACCTACTCTGACATGGTTCTGTGGGAAAGGCAGGCCGATATGGCAAATGCGACCGGTAGATAGAGGAGCAGCCTGGACAAGTGCGAATAACTTGTTTCATAGGAATGGAAATGGGTACGTGAGCAGCAGCAAGTTGCTGCGGTGACCGGTGTACCGAATGAACAAGGTTATTCCTTTCAGGTTGATCCATCATTCCTAGTGCATATCGCTTTTCACCATGCTGGCAATCGGGTACTCCAGTTGATGAGAGACAACCCACAACTGTATGACCTGAAGATGCTGAAACCTACGGGGGTAGCGCTTCAGTGTCATGGTTGCCACGTGGCTGAACAGAGAAGCGGCGATAGAGCACAGCACGGGGGCAAGGTGACGGAGAATGCCACCTATGCTGGGGAAGTGTTGCATGCTGATCTAGCAGGGCAGATCAAGCCAGTAGGAATCGGGGGGTATGAACTACATCCTGGTAGTGGTGGATGAGTACTCCCGGTACTCCCATGTGATTCCGTTGAAGTCCAAGAGTGGGGCTGCGGAAATGATATGCCTGCTGATTGAGCGAATCCGCACTCAGATCGTGTATGATAGAGAGGTTGGGGTGCGGAGGCTGCACACTGACCAGGGTGGTGAGTTCAGCTCTAACCAGCTGGCTCAGTACCTCGCGTGGCGTGGCATTGAGCACACGTACACTGCCACGGGCCAGCATGAGTCCAATGGAATGGTGGAGAGAAAGGTCGGTGTGCTAAACAGGAGTGTGAGGGCAAGCCTGCTGCAAGCAGCTGTGCCTGCATTTCTGTGGCCAGAGGCGTATATGTGTGTGAACCATGCGCATAACTGACGCCTAGCACAGCTCTAGAGGGTGTTAGGCGGAAGGGAGGCCAAGCAGAAACTGGAGGAGAGACATGTGCAGACCAGTCGTGACCCGTGGTCAACGAATGAGGCTGCGAGAGCTGCACAGTTGCAGACGAGGAGGCTCAGGCTCAGCAAGATGAGTCTGCAGGCTCTGGCTGATGAGGGTATGGCCAGGGGCGATGGGAAGTTTGTCGCCCAGTGTGTGAAGAATGTTGATGTCAGACAGATTGTGCCATATCTGTTATGGTTCAGGAATGTGAGTGAGGACACGTTCCATCTGGTGGTGGCCCAGGTGAAGCCTTTCGGGTGTCCGATGTATGTATATGCTCGGAGAGAGGACTTCAGACACCTGGATGAGAGAGGAGTGCTCGGTTCTCACTGGGACCGGGTGCTGGTCCTCACATGGATAGAGCTTACGTGAAGCGAGGGAATGGGGGAGCAGTGCGTATGTATAGGCATACGTTCTCCACCAGCTCTGCTGAGAGAGTTCAGCGAACGTTTCCACATGTCGGAGCAAGCTACGGTGGATCCGGTCATGTTGGAGAACTACGAGCTGGGAGAATTCGAGATCATGCCCGATGAGCAACTCGTGTAGTACCTGACGTTGGTGTTCTTGCCAACATGCAGAAATGGTTGAGATCAAACTAGTGTTAGGGCAGTGCGACCACCAGCCAGTCGTGATCACATGATGCCAGGAGGGGCAGAAATGTGGATTGGGGGCTTGAGGGGGAGCATCCAGCGCTGGGCGCACACACACTGGGAACCAGGCAGGCAGTTGCATCGGGCGCTATGTGCCGGATGATGAGTTGCCTGAGGGTGAGCCGGCCGTTTCACCACGTTGTTTTAGGCTCTTGAGCTGATAGGCCCGGCATGAGCGGTGGCACACGCCTGAGATCAGTGAGGCAGTGGTGACAGCGCGTTGCGCTTACACGGCCGAGGACTGTGTGAACAGGGTACCACACTGGGAGTATGATGCGGTTCAGCAACCATCCGGTCCGCACAATGCTGAGATGCGACCGAGAGATGTGATCCCTACGCGGGATAGAGCAGTGCTGGATTTGAGTGGCTGCCGCATTGAGCCACAGGGTAGTGAGAATGATGAGTCTGAGGGGGAGGAACAGCCAGGGCTGCCAGTGACTCGGCTGAGTCATTCTCAGGGGCATCTGAGCCCTCAGAATCTCGGTCTCGATCGCGCTCGCGTTCACCGCAGCGAGTCCAACGGTCGATGGGCAAGGCGCCGAGTGAGCCACCCCCACCTGCGAAATCTGAAGACCACGGGAGGTACAACCGATGGCAAGGGTCAGCGGTGTCAGGACGTGCAGTACGCTGGGAGCATGATGAGCCACGGCATATGCCACAGCGTGTTGATAGTCAGGGGCAAGGCAAGCTACGGCATGTGCCTAGTGGAGTAGAGGCAGGCGGAGCTGGCTCAGGGGGAGAGTTAGCACCAAGTGCCGCAGGAGGCAGCGGAGAACATCTGGATCCACCACAAGAGGTGAGGGTTCGATGGGTTCCAAAACCTTTCAAATTGATTCGCAAAACCTTAAGACCTGCTGTCCATGCTGTGGGAGTGAATGAAAGTGAGAATGCTGCTGTTGAGCGCATTTCCCCGGATGATGCACGTGAGCATGATGATGCTGGGAGCTCCACAGTAGTCCATATGGAGAGTGACGTCGGTGATCTGGCGGATGGAGTGTTTGCTACGGCTGACAGTGTGACTCCTGATGCAGAGAACACGACGGGGCAGGAGGTGATTCCGAGCAGTGGCAAGACTGCTAGCCGCAGTGAGTCCCGGTGTGCAGCTGCTGCGAGGAAGAAGGTCAAAGCTGTGCTGGACGATCCAACGGTGAAGCAAGCCATGAGAGGCTGCCATCGTGAGCAGTGGATCATAGCAATGCTTGATGAGTTGACCTCCTTAAGGGAACATGATGTGTTCGAGTTAGTCAGGTGCCCAGCAGGAGTGAAGCCTGTGACAGGCAAGTGGGTGCTTAAGATTAAGCGAGGAGCACAGGGTGAGATTGAGCGATTCAAGCTAGATATGTAGCCAGGGGATTTACGCAAGTTGAGGGCGTAGATTTCTTTGAGACATGGGCACCTGTGGGCAGTTATGCTACCTTCAGGGCTCTGTTGTCTGTCTGTGCTGTAGAGGATCTGGAGACGAGACACATAGACATTAAATGTGCTTTCCTGAATGGTGTTCTGGAGGAGGAAGTGTATGTGGCACAACCTCCTGTACTGGATGATGGTCTGGTATGGTGTGGCGTCTGAAAAAGGCGTTGTATGGTCTGAAGCAAGCTGCCAGGGAGTGGCATAAAGCGCTTGCAGAGCTCTTGTTGAGAATGGGCTTTGTGAGATCAGCCAGTGACCCCGCACTGTTTATTTGCAAAGTAGGACGATGTCTTATTTTCCTATGGGTCGATGATCTGTTGATCTTCGGTCGTAAGGAGCAGATGGATGATGCCATCAGCAGGATCCTTGAGGCATTTGAGGGTCGTGACCTGGGGGAGCTGGGATATGTGCTGGGTATGGAGGTCATACGTGATCGGTCTGCTCGCACTATCACCATAACGCACAGAAAGAACATCAGGGACATGCTGGAAAGGTTCAGTATGAGTGAGTGCAGAAAGGCACCAACGCCGTTGGTACCAAAGCAGAAAGTGTTTAGTCTGAAGGATGATCCTAGCCAGGAGAAGGCTACTGTCGCAGAGCATAAGAGGTTTATGCAAGCCGTAGGAAGCATCCAGTATGTGGCTGCTGTGTCGCGTCCTGATATTTCCTTTCCGGCTAATGTCCTGGCCAGGCATATGGCTGGGAGTGCGAAGTGTCATTGGGCTGCTGTCCAGCATGTACTGAGATACCTGCGAGGGACCATAGATCTTGGCTTGACTTTTAGTGGCTCCACGAGGGAAGTGAGGTGTTGGAAGCATTTACGGATGCTGACTTCGCCAATGGTGCTTGCTTGAAGAGCGTGTCAGGAGTGATAGTCCGGATGCATGGGAACTGTGTGTTCTGGCGTTCGAAGAGGCAGACTATTGTGGCTGGTGATACGACTGAGGCAGAGCTTATTGCGATGAGCTCAGCAGCCAATGAGGTGATGTGGGCAAAGCAGTTGTGCACTGATCTTGGTTTGTCGGCTGTGAAGCCAACTCTGTGGGGTGACAACAAGAGTGCCAACTTGCTAGCTGTGAACCCCATCTCTAGTGACCGCTCCAAGCACATCAGGGTCAGGGACCTGAGGGTCCGCGAGTTCGTAGAACTCGATGAGTTAACTATCAGCTGGGTTAGCACGGTAGACATGCTAGCTGATATGTTTACAAAGGTGTTGGCAGGACCAGCACTAGCAAAATTTAGAGATAGACTACAGCTTGCGGTAGTACAAGCCTAGTCTAGGGGGAGTGTCGTGATCCAGCCATGCACAGGACTACGGACATGCATGGTGGCACACAGGACTGGAGACCATGTATGCATGGATGCACGGTGCTGATCCGGAGTGGCTATGGGACGCCATGCACCGATGGCTTACCATATGCACGAGCAATGCATGCTAGATTGCGTGCCGCAGACAATGATTCTGATCGTATCCGTATGAGACGTTTGGTTGAACGCTTATATAGGCTCTACTGATCAAAGTGTAATCACTCTACTCTGCCAAAGACTCACGTGCTATAATCCAAGACTGAGAGCGCACTGTCACAGCGGAGGCCTGTACACCAGCCAGGTATGTGACAGCGCGACCCCCGCGCACAGCTACGCAGTGCTTAGATCCCACAGTGCCTAGGGCTACGTCTACTGAATTACGACA